>OX344845.2:6000000-6480000 GCA_947037095.2 Nycteola revayana
TTTGCTTTATAGAATTAAGATGGTGAATACTTCATCATGGTTCAGTGCTTACGGTAGTTACTTCTGAAAACCGGTATTCTGGATTCTATACTCACCCTAGAATGAGTCAGGGAGCGATTAGTATCCGTGATTTATGTGTAAACTGCGACATAAAGACGTTTTCCCAGCGACAGTATAATTAAAAAAAGAATGAAATTTTGGTAAACATATAAATTAATGAACTAGATATATAAATAAGTATATTCATATAAAGTTACTAGAAACTATGATGCATAAAAGTTTAATATTTCCATCTAAGTTGATCAGCTAAATTTACTAAAATAAAACAATGATTAATGAAGCTTCAATCATAAATTAATAGACCTAATCACAAGAAGAAATGTGTTATTTATTTAAACATACATTATAGTTTGAACTCATTTTTAGATTTAGAATTTATTAGTATGTCAGAGGAGTTAACAATGAACATTGTACTGTGTACTATTATAAGATGTACGATAATTAATCTTAGTTGATCGTCAATTCTTCATTCATTAAAATATTGTTAATCTATCACAGGCTGCGTTGAGACGTGATGGCTCTGGGTTCGATTTCTATCCCGGGCAATTATTTGTGTGAAACACAAAAAAAAATTCTGAGTCTGGGTGGTAAAATCCCACACGACACACGGATTAATTTCCCTATAGGGGAAATGTCATTAAACTTGAATAAATAAGTTACTTTTTGTTTGTTTTGCTTAGTTTTGATTGGTTTTCGACTTCAATAGATTGCGATATGCAAATGTGGGTACATTATATTAATTTTTCGTAAGTCGGTATCGACTCATTCCTTGATAACGTCTTCGTAATATAAAAATAGACATTATAGCAATAGCTATTGCTTCCATCAAATGTTGTCCATCCCAGGGCTAAATAGAAAAGAGCCTGCACTATTGTATGGCGCACATACTCTCTCCCAGTGAGTGTAATAAGTCGCCAAGAAAAGTCGCGCTATATTTACAGTTCAACATACATATTAATATATGTACATGTATACGTATATGCAGGTGTGCAGATAGACATATGTATATCAGAGCGTCGAGGTCCGAGACGTAGCCTCGGCAATGTCGACGCCATGGTCAATTTCATGGAATTAATGTCGTTTGGTCCTTTCATAAGTACTATATTATGCACGATCGTGATCATATCCGGACGCTGAATGGTTGAACATATCGGCTTTTATAAGCCATACACGGAATTTAAATGAGTGTGAATGAGTTAAAAATGCATTTATGGAACCAATAATATTGTACAATGATTAATTATTTATGTTTAATCGATACTTCAAATGTACTCGATGCATTATGAAGAGACCTACAGGAAAGTAATTATGTATATTAAAGTAATTTTAGTTCCCTTTTAATGGGTTTAATGCGTATTTGTATTCTTACTGCAGTATGTATAAGGTTTTTATAGTGTCTTCAAGTATTTATTTTTAAGTATCATGTAAAGCTCCGGCAGAGTTAATTCTGCTATTAAATTGGAATGCGATTTATAGTCAGGTACGATTGTTTTCTCGATAGGTGGTGTTTAATATTCATTATTATTACAAATAAGTGTAGTGTAGTGTATTTAAGCAACGGGGCTGCGTTTCCTTGTGGTTTACAATATAATCACAATTGCGGTCAACAAGCGCCAAGTGTGGTGACTATGGCCCAAAACTCTCCTGGGGGAGACCCTAGTTCAGCAGTAGACGTTATGACTTAAGGTGTGTTATGATTTAAGAAATTCTTGTAATATACCTCAGAAATAAAAAAACATAAGTACCTGGTCGGATGTATCGTTTTGCTTATAACTTTGGAATTACTTCTGTTTAAACGCTGACTGGATTTTTTCATTAATTAGTTATGTTTGCGATTATGTAGTCATTACGGTCTTATTAACCAGGAATATATAATGGGAGATAAAAAGTCACGTTTTAGGGTTATTACCAGAAGGCATTGGGGAGAGTCGACCTTATGGTCCATACTTGCATGCTATTTTTAGGTTTAAGTTGAGCGATAATTTTAACGAAAGTAAAAGAATGGT
The DNA here is from genome assembly GCA_947037095.2 of Nycteola revayana. Lineage (NCBI taxonomy): Eukaryota > Metazoa > Arthropoda > Insecta > Lepidoptera > Nolidae > Nycteola > Nycteola revayana. The sequence continues at coordinate 6,002,067 of OX344845.2, forward strand.
CATTGGTCAGGTCAATAAATTACATTACTCTTTGGTTATAAGGGGACGTGACCATTCTTTATATATCAATGAGAAAAATACACGCCAGCTGTCCTGTCCATATCTACCAGTCACGATCTACGTACAATCTGACCTAGGTTTATGGTAAACACCGGCTTCAGAAAAGTCTAAGTAATCTAAGCAACTATCAACTATCATAGCTGTGAACTTAACTTTTAGAAGTCAAATAAATTTAGTTTCTGAAAAATTAATTAATCATAACTTCCGCTGTGTTTGTCAGAATCGAATCTGAACTCAAATACTAATCACTAAAACTAACTCTGCAATCAAATGAAAGTAGTTAATCTCGCTTTCTGAAACTGATTTGACACTTAATAAGAGTTTAGACAGCTGATTAAATAACATTTACGATAATCGTCTTTTTATAACCTGGGTAGTAACATTTCACTTTAAAAATCGGCTTAATTTGTGTGACTTAAAAACTAAATACTAATGGACAAATGTCCCACGAAATGTGTGGATGACATGGCATTCGAAGTCAGGCGCTTTTGCTTTACATCCCTGGACTTGACATTTTCTCTACCAGATACTCGTATGTTGAGCAAAGTCCGACAACGTCGCACAACTTCACCCGACGTCGCTGGTGATACATGCCGTGGGACATTAGTCCCCTTTTACAACCGGAATGGTAGTTGGGGCCCTCGCAATGAGTGGATGGAATGTAGTGGAGTGGTGTGGAGCATATTTTATTGTAACCGGATGTTCTGACACACCAATATTCGGAGTCAGGTGCAAATTAAAGAATCCCACACATCCCGTAGTCTTTAGTCAAGATTTTCTCCGGGAAACCAAAGGACATTAGTCCGCAAGTCTATCCCTGGCTTAATATTTTATAATCATATTCTTAATCAAAAAACATAATATTGAATGCAAAAAATAGATTTTATTTAATCCAACTGTTAAATTGACAACTAAAAATAAAGCTACCGTTTTATTGTATTGTTATCTATAACTTTACCATTGTAAACACATTATTACATATTACTTATCGAATTTAAATAAAAAAATAATATAAAAAATAAACTGTTCAAGGATTTGATGAGCAAACTTAACTGAATCATTCCATTCACTCTACTTAAGGGTTTTTACGTCTATATTACCTACGTAGTACTTCTGAACATTAAATTAAATTACCAAACAGCCAAAAACTGACTAAGTGCAAATTGTAATTGTTGGGTACCGGGATCCGGATGTAACAAAATGCCTATTTCAATATGTTTCTTGTATTTATTAATTAAGGAGCCGGATATATTGCCTTATTTATATACTATCTGTCATTCCCGTGGGAACTTCATCACTTAATATAGCTTATGTTACTCCTGGTTAACGAAGCTTTGTAATAGTAAAATATTTTTTTAGTATTCCCGAAGCCTATTTAATACAAACATACAATCAAATCTTTCCTCTTTAAAATATTAATTTAGTTATCTATATAGCTTTGGAGGTCGAGTTTTTCTTATGACCTTATATGGCAATAAAAAAAACCCGACCCCAAAGATGATATCAACCCGTCTGACCAGCGTAGATATAGTAAGGCCAAAACCCTCTTATGACAGTAAGTTAGGACGCAAAATTATGGGAGAGGTATATGCTACAGTGGACAGGGATAATCTGATAGATTGATTGATGGTGCTTAATTTTTTTAAATGATTACTTCCCATCTAAATTCTTGATGATAACTTTAACAAAATAATCCCATTAAGAATGCGTAATTAATTAGAAAAGAATAAGTAATGAAACATATAATGATTTTATTAGAAATCAAACTAAGTGTTTGATTGCCTCTTAATATAAACTATGCTAGTTAGCGTAACTAGCTACTTGATTCTTGTTAAATACATAACGATAATCTACTTTAGTTTTAACGTATCGTTAATTATATATTATAAGTTATTGCAGAATTTAATAAAATGTTGAAAAAACTGTATTGTAATTATTATGTGAGCGTTATACAATCTTTAAGTCCATTTAAACCTGAGTACATTCTGTAGTTAATTGACGCAATATGCGGATAAATATTATAATTATCAAAAGAAAAATATCTTTTTAAATAATTAAACAGTAATCTCCTTATTTGTTTTAAATTTTTATCAGTCTGTACGGTGAAACCGATAGATTACAGTTTCAATACTGCTGTCATAATGAAAAAGGGTACCTACTTTTTTTAATTTGTTGGTTAAGTTATATATCTATAGTTAATATCATAAAGCTGCAGAGTTTGTTTGTTGGAACGCGCTTATGTCAGGAATTACTGGTCCTATTTCAAAAAATCTTTCAGTGTTGAATAGTCCATTTATCGAAGAATGTTATAGGCTATATTTTATTACGAAGTTCCCACGGTCACGGGAGCTACGCGGGTAAAACCGCGCGCGGGAAGCTTGTTTGTTATAAAATTGTTCTCTTTATCATGATGACGGCTAACAGTGAACTATGATGTATGTGTATTGTGTATGTTTGTTTTTTTGTCACTAGCATCAATCGCGCGGTTACATCCGCATAGATCTATGGGATTTTCATACTAAAATATAGCTTATAGCCTCGATAAATAGGTTTGAACTCGTCCTCAGGAACTACGGGGACCAGTAGTCTTAGATCTTAGCGCGTTCAAGCAACAAAACACTTATTAATATACAATGCATATACCTACATGTCAAAAGGCGACAGTATTCAGATAAGGTACTGATAAGGCTTTATTAAGCAACATTAGTACAATTAAGGTTGGGTAACGAATGCCTATCGAAAACTGGTCTAGCCATTGTGAACTAGACACCGAGACCCGGTGGCGTTGCGTGTGTAGGTCTACTGAATATTAGGCCGCGATCATATTAAAGTCATCGTTTTTGTTTTAACTGGATACATTTTTAACTACTGTCACTCTAGGGAAATAGAGTGACATATGACACATTCCCCTGTGTCATATGTCACGGGGAACTTACGAATGTTACGAACACAACATTCAGATACAGAAAGCAAATCCAAACTCAGAACAACTATATATTATTATATCTCATTTAAAAAGATAAAATATCTAGTGTTAATTCCGCTAAAACAACATGCGTCTATATGCTGTATTTTTGCACGACCCCCCCGCCCGCAAAAATCATGCACACTCAGGAAGGAAAAATAAAACGTGCAAAAATACAATCACCAGCCGAAGACCAGGTCTTCTAGAAACATTTTTGCGAAATAAACACTACAATAGTATTTTGTTTGTTTAAATTAGATTAATATGGATTTCCGCATAGTAACGCCTGATTCTATCAATTACAACTATATATAGTCAGTAGTAACTGATCTTAACGAAAACTGAACCTAATTTGTAAAATTCTAGCGAGTGGTTTCACCCGCGTAACTCCCGTTCCCTTGGGAACTTCATAATTAAATATAGCCTATGTCATTCGGGGATAGTGTAGCTGTTGCATTGGTGAAATAATTTTTGAAATCGGTCAGTAGTTTTGGAGCCTATTAAATACAAACAATAAAATCTTTCCTCTTTATAATATTAAAAAATACTTATGTGCTAAATATTTGTGTATAAAAATGTGATAAGTTTTCATACTACAGTCAACTAAAATACAGATTTGGATTGTTATTGGACTAGCTTCCCGCAAGTGGTTTCACCTGCGTTACTCCCGTTCCCGTAAGAACTTCATAATTAAATATAGCCTTAAGCCTTCTCATAAAATAGGTTATACAACCCTGAAAGAATTTTTCAAAACATTATTTATATTAGAGCATTCAAGCAAACAAACAAACTCTTCAGCTTTATGTATTAGAATAGAAAATATAGATTAACTTACATGGTTTCGTCGAAACTAACCCAATTCCAGCTTGTTAATCCGCATTAATTAGATAAATGTTTCCTTCTATGGCTTGCATTATAATTAACTGCAGGGATTTATACAATTAGATTTACTAATCTTAAATAAAAAAATATATCAATTAAAATAATTATCATCTTATTTCAATTATGGAATTCAGCTCTTACTGTAAACGCACACCACGAAAGCATAATATGTATGACGTAGCATTTCCTTATGTGTGTTAACACTAACTCTCATAATACCTATCTATTTTTATAAGGATATCATATATTTTGGAAGCACGTTATATATCTATGCATTCAGGTAATACTTTCCTGTGAAATAAACCTACTCGGCGCCAGGTTCGATGACTCGGTGACACCGCTGTGCGTCACGCATACATAGGTGAAATTATATAACAATGCAGTTATTTAGACGAACTTATAGAAAATTCAATTTCAGAACATGTATGGCCTCTCGCTCCCAAATAAAACGTTATACCGGACAATAAAATTGCTTTTAATTATTATTAAATCGGTAGTAGGAAATTACATTTGTTATTTATTTATATACCTATTATGATTATATAAAAAAAAATTAATATAATTTATTTATATTGTTGTTAGCCACGCAAAATGCTTGTTCTGTCTATATGATGCCAATGAATTGTCATTATTTAGGTAGACCATGAGCATATAACGACGGACGCACTTTAATGCTACCACCGGATCCAATGCGCCCCAACTGAGAAGATATCAAAACTACTTTTTCTTTGACATAGTTAATAAATCAAAATGTATTGTCAATTTATTTACAAAAAGGAATTACAAAAAAGAAAATATAAAAGTAAAAGGTTCATAAATAAAAGAAGTTCCGTCCGACAAAAAAGTACCAGTCTACACCAATCCCTTGTCATTTTTGTCGATAATAGCAAATTATTAAAAAATGTTTAATTAGTTCAAGTATTTTAGTACACATAATTAAGTCTAATTAACTGTCGACTGGTATTTCAATGACTTCTAAGTCGAATTTCATAATAACAATTAGAAAGTTTAACTTATGAGGTCTCTGAGGAATTTGATAACAGCTCTAAAATTATTTAACCAAGTATTTTATATAACTTCATTATAATAACATAATATGTACCTAACAAATAATAAAAATTCAGTAAAAATAAAAACATTTTTACGCAGGTACTATTTTTTTATGTAATAATCATATAATTAAGTCCGATTTTTTTATTTATTACAATATTTTTAAACATATTATACTATATTACCGCACTATAGAAATACATTACTGTATCGCGAGAGACTTTATAAACACACAATTCGTGAAATTTAAGCACACCCAAATTCAAAACAAAAAACTGAACACAGAATACTAGGTACAGAAGCAACTACGCCGGAGAAGAGTGCGCCCAGGAACCTCCTCCCGACTCTTAGTTTGCTGAGAACCTTCCGATTCCCTCGCAGACCCTAAATACGAGAGGCCTTTTTTTTTTTTTGGTGTCCGGGTGGATATACATTTACGCATTCCCACCGCCGCTGCAGCGTATTCGCGTGCTGGCGGTGGGATATGTGGGACTCGCCCTCTCCATAGCGTGGTATGCTAAACTCATACCACGAGGAGAGGACCCTACACTATTAAAAAATAAAAGAATTATTATTATTAAAACCTCCCGGACACTCCTTCGATCCGCCGTTGGCGGGGGCTGGGTACGCATGAGCAATTCGCCCCCCCGACGGCACCCGCGGCCGATATGGTACCGCGGGATCTCCGGGGCCACACTTACAGTGGCCCATTTGCCCAATTATAGGGACGCCCGGAGTGTAGAGGCGTCCCTACTCCTCTTGGGTCAGCTTCGAAGGGAGCGGGGCCCATGTCCTCCACTCCCCGAGGCCGAGCCTAGAGCGGTAGGCGGCGGGAAGTCCGAGAGGCCTCCGAACTGTAAAATAGAGCGACAGTTGCACAAAACTTCCCTAAAATACAAAAAGTTTAAATCCCTCAATCTATCTTATCGCCAGCGTGCACCCTGAGCCGAGGTCCAAGTCCTTCAGGGGACGCCCTCTTGCGCAGGTTGCGTTAGTTTGTAGTGTTTAAACCATTTATCTAGGCAGGAGCTCTACTCGCCTTTACGAAAAAAAAAAACAGAAGCAACTAATGTAACCACTTCTTTCTGCGCAGTTCAGTCCATATTAGAAGCGGTTGTTTTATATATTTAGAAACAACGCGATATCAAAGGCTTAGGGGAGAAAATTCAAGACATTTTTAACCTTTTGAACGCCGTCCTCCTAAATCTTGGGCCCCGTATATGCATGCAAAATCCTAATATTTATTTTTCCTTCAAGCATTGGTATTTAAGTACTTCCTATATTTTTAATGTTCAATCGGATTTAATTAAATTATGTAAATAAAAACTCATATCAGTATTCTTTTCTACAAGTATGTAGAAAAGAATTATAGCTACAAAAATTACTATCCGGGTCCACCCAGCCGTGGGCATTTGTCCAAATGTCCAACGAAAAAGATGGACACATGTAGAATCTTAAATACACTTTTGAGATGTTTTACTTGCTTACAACATGTTACGTAGTTACATTGCTGTAAGCAAGTAAAAAATCTGTTTACAAGATTAGGTACTTTATTCGTTTTATTCTAATGATTTTCGTTCGATTTGCATATATTTGACCTACTTTGCTCCAGTGAAGCTTGAAGTTTTTTTAGCCTGTATCTTAATACCTGTGAAAATATTAGCAAAATAAATCGAGCTGTTATTATATGAAAGAGCAACAAATATCCATCTATCTATAACTTTCTCAAATATGAATACAGATGATGTGAATTGTGCGTGTCGACAAATGCTCATCTATCATTCGTGACTAGACTGAACTTTTGAACGACCCTTTCACTAAACGCCTTCTCAATGGATTAACTTTTGGAATATCTTTAACAATTTCATGATAGGTTACATTACATAGACATGTAACGATTTAGCATTAACTTCTTCATACTACTTATTATATTAAAAATACGGAAGTTTATATAATAAACATCATATAACGTCCACTGCTGAACATAGGACTCCGCGAGGGGGGTTTTGTCAAAGTTACTTGGTAGGCGAGTTGGTGACCACAGTTGCAACTATCTTGGAAGACAGAGGAACGCTGCTCCCCGTTCCCTGGTATTCGTTTGTTACATTTTTGTAACATCATCTGATGTTATAACAGTTGGGACCAACGGCTTAAATTGCTATCCGAGGCTCGGAGAGTCCCTCAACTGACCAGAACCGAAAAGAAATGTTAGACTTTACACACAGATTTCTGGGATCCAGCGCGGAGATCGCACCCACAGCCTGTACTTTTATGGTCGACCACTGAAGCGGTTTGGTATGTAAACCTCCTCTCTTCATAATGGTGGCATACCATGATCATCACCATTACGAGACCAAAATACTCCTCCGTGGATATGAATTACTTAATTTTTCATAAGTTAATAGTTGTCTGAATATTATAGCATAAAACATAATAATTAAAAAAGACAGTAAAAATAATCATTCTTAACTACATGTTTAAAAAGAAAATAATGAAGTCCCAGAGATCATAAGGGTCATGATTATGAAAGTATACAAATTACATTCTAAAACTTTTTAAACTTAGTCGGTTAAACTAAATTTAAAATTAAAGGCAAAGACAAATATTATTTTTTTATTATTTCCATTATTAGGTACATAATTACTTATCATATCAAAGACATTTAAACCTAAAGACCTCTCTGTTGCGTCAATTATCCCTTCTATATAGGTACCTACTCATAGGTCACTACTGGACTGTTCCAAAATTACCAAAAGGTAAATCTTGGGCGGAACCGCCATAGTGGCCACAATGGGTGTGTCTATTAAAATTGATGATAATTACCTAAACGATATTACTTAATCATTCCTAGTCCTGATGTGCGGAAAAAAGAAAATTATCAAATTCAGAAGTCGTTCATGAATCATGCAAGTTTATGAGCGAATTCGTACTCCGACCTACACTTGGCCAATTTTGCAGCGGCTGTCACCACAATCTTTTGAGAGGGTTGAATCCGCGCTTGACGAAAATTCAGGTTAAAATCGAAATAGCCATTTTAAAGTTAGCCTAGAGCGTTCGGGGTTAAGAGACATCTCGCCCACGCAAAAACTGGCATGCGGGCCAGGTGACAACTTTTTAAAATGTGCATGGGTAGATTCTCCCGGATCAGTTTAGAGGAACGGGCTAGTTATCTCCTATAAATTCATATTATATATAATATTATATTAACAAATACTTAAATCACCAAAAATAATGTAAATTACTAACTTCAGCAGTTAAACTTGGCATTGTATACATTTTTGGAAACAAAGTCTTTATCAAACGTTCGTTCAGTCGCATTTAATAACTAGATTGCGTTTTGTAAGCGTTAGGTTGCATTCAGTACACACTTGCACAACGAGCCTGTTGCAAAATTTGTTCCACTTATACTTGGATATAAGTAGTTACAAAAACAAAAAGTACAGCTCAATTTTGTAGCTGCAGCACTAATTTCAAAACTATTGGTTTTGGATTGGAGTGAAGCCAATTACTTTCATTAAGTTTGTGTAACCTCTGAGAGCTGTGGACTTTATATCATGATTTTAGCAAAGGGCTTATGTATTTGGACACGACCTTGATTCATATTTCTAAAGAAAATCCTATTTCTAATAACTATAGTGGTGTCTTAACTGTTACGGTAATTGATTCTATGTTGCCTGGTGTTCAGAGTTAGATTTAAAACCAGGATAACCATTTTGATGAACCAAAGGTTGTGTTTGTAAAGGTTACTCCTCTTTGTCTTGAAAACATCTTGGTAATATGGAGCTCTTTTTGGCGATACTGTTGATGCACACTGAGTTGTTAAACGCGTCACATATTATTTTTGGAGATTTATTCAAACTGACACAAAGAGCCAGACAAATCCGGTGATTTGGCAGTTCAATGAGGATAAATCCAACAATATTCTCGTTATTCGGGTTTGTTCAAAAGTTGCAGGTTCATGTTTTAGTTAGCTATACAGGTATTGCAAGGTTGTAGCGAATAATCTCTGGATTAACTGAAGCGATTTTTATGAAATTGTTTTACCACTGAAAAATAAGCTTTATTATTTTTGAGCAATATACTCACAGATAATGTGGCTTTCTAGGGCTAGCTTGGTTATTTCCTAAAGATTTCCTCGCGCAATTCTGTCCCGCGAGGAACGAATTGCGCGGGATAGCTAGCGATATGTACCGATCAATATACCTACATAACATGACATACATACCACATAACATGTAGAGGAAGTAAGAATAAGCAATTGAAGTTATTAAATACCTAACTAAAACTTATAACTATAGCAATCAAATAAAAAAATGTAGTAGGTACCTATCTAGTTTTAAAAATCAAAATACCATGTAGTTTCAAATGTGTATTAAATGAGAGTCATAAAGTAAATTAAATTATAAATTCATGTTCCAAAGGCCTTCGATGTTTCGCAGTAATTTTTACGACCGATAAAAAAATGCCAAAAATATCAACAAATAAGTTATCATTAAGCTTTACCAATATATTATCGATCGACATTTTTGAACTGGATTGTCCAAATAAGGACGAAAGGGATTGTTTCCTGCACTGATCTGATAACCTGAACTGAATTTATGCTAAACTAGTTTAAAGGCAATTAACTTATTAAACTTGAGAAACGGAACTACATATTTTACACCCGACTTGTTTGTAGTTTAAGTAAAATAGCTTACAACTTGATGAAATTATGAGAACTAACACATTTTAAAGCTATCATGAAGGAATATTGCTTGCGTAAGATTTAGCATAGGTAGCTATCTATATCTATACTTGTATACTAATATATAAAGCTGAAGAGTTTGTTTACTTAAACGCGCTAATCCCAGGAACTACTAGTCCGATTTAGTACTACAGATTTCATAATGATTATCACAAAACATATAAAATAAGGTTGCCTACTTAATATACCTAGTATTTTTTTAGTCAGGACAACACGGTGTTATTCATACCCGTACCAACAGTTAATACTCTGTAAGATGCGCTCTATAGCTTGTTTATATACATATACTAACAACTACAACTAATTTTAATATATATGCTTTAAGTTTAAGACAACCTCCGTAACGTAGTGGTATTGACAACCTGCGTGGCGTAGCGGTATTCGGCTCGCTTTAAATCTCGCTGGTCTTGGGTTCGATCCCCTCGCCGGACAAGAAATCTTTGTGTAAATTCCGAGATATCTTTCCGGGTCTGGTTGTTTGATACCCACTACCGACTACCCTCCGTGCCTCGGAAAGCACGTTAAGCCGTTGGTCTCGATTATTATAACATCATCTATAACAATCGTTTACCAGAGAACGGGCAGCAGCGTTTCCTTGTGTGTTGGAACAAAGTGCTGCGGTCACCATCCCGCCTGCCAACCGTGGTGACTATGGCAAATGCCCTCCCTTGGGAAGAGCTCCATGTTCAGTAGTGGACATTGTACGGGCTGATGATGATGATGAAGCTTAAGATACCTAATTTTGCTTAAGGCGCAGTCCTAATATAAGACTCCAACTGCTTTGCTTTTGTGACGTAATAGTATAAGGTCCCAATAGACGTTTATATCTACCTATTAAGTATATCCTGAGGCTATTTGTCTAGAGGTCACGCATTTTTTATATTTTGCTAAATAAATATTAGTAATTAATCTTATAACACTGGACTAGATGTTGACCTTAAACATTTTGAAATGACAGAAATAATTTATTATAAAATATTCGTAAAATATAACAGCATATTACCAACCTACAATTTATATGTACCTGGTTGCTATTTACGTATATATAGTATATGTATAGTTCCTAAAAATATGTTACCCTGGCTTGCTGTCTGTTAAGAGAAGACCCATGTTCAGCAGTGGACGTAAACGGGCTATTGAAGATGATGAAGCTAAAGTTATAAGTTATAGATATTCCTCTATTTATATTAAATGATTACCTGTCTATAACTCCCCTAGTCCATTAATAAACAAGTAGAATTATCTTCGCATTGTTTAAAACCTTCATATAATATTTAATAAAAGCATGTACACAACATACACGTAAAATACTCAAAAAAATAAGGTTACCTCAGCTGTTTTAACATTTAACATGCGTTATTTTTGGCAGTTGCTTCGTTAACACAGCTGAAATCATGGACTGTATCTGTACTAACTTGATGTCGATATAATGATGTGATAGTGTCTATGAAATAGTGTTTTATGAATATATTTGTGCATGATATATAATAATGTATTATGAAATGTTGATTATCAGAATAAATTACAATTACGATGGGTTGTACGGGGGCGGCAAATTTTTCGGTGATTTTAGTGAATCCCTCGTCCGTGAGTCTCACTTGGGTTGCCACCCGAAAACAAACCAGCGCTAGGTGTTTGTCTAGTCAATGCTGAGGTGACGACCTTGTCGACACACATGCGAGATGAGATAGCTTATACTTGTTTTTTTTTTTAATATATTTATATTACGTAATATGTGAAGTTAATTATCTTGTGAGATGTGTTGAAATTTTCTTCTTTAAATTGTTACGGTTTGTGGCCTAATTTAAAGAGCGCGATCGTTCTCAACTTGAGAGCTTGTAACTTTTTTAAGCATAGACACAATCATTTAATTAATCTTTATGCCTAATCATAAATTCTAAACATTGTATTCAAGCTGAAAAGAATTTAATCGTTAAACACGTTACTTTCATAACCTAGATTTTTATCTGTTTTAATTACATTGTGAACCAATTACTGTTTATATTCTGCTATTTAAAAACCTAATCGTGTTTTATCATTTTAATCTCATCTTGATTTAAAATACACCTTTCTCGTTGCAAGCAAAATGAAATTTTATATTGCTTTGTTCTGTTATTAGATCTTTTTATGTTTTTGTGGGTTCCGTGTGAATATTTTTGTTACTTAAGTACCAACATTTTCCAAGTTGATGATAGATTAACTTTAATGCAAATATTGTTCTTAAACTTAGGAAATCGATAAAATGGAAATGAGTTTCGAGCATCATTCGAGCCGGTTTTGAGTTGTAGAGATAGCAAAGAGTATTTGTGTTTTCTTAAAGAAATTAGTTTTTGGAATGACGAAATTGAAATTTATATGGAACGAAATTACACCTTCAAAAATCTGTAGTGATTATTCAAGCAATAGTAAATCAGAGACAAAACCATACACCTATTCTTTCGCTGAAATACTTTATGTCAAATGCTAGACCAGAGATAATAGTCGTAACTGTCATTCAATAAAAAAAGTGGTACATTATAATCATGTCCGCGTCACGTCTTCGAATGTATAACACTATTGCGTCTTTGTTGCAATTTATCGTTGGTAATGGTACTTATCTAACTCAATGGTCTCCTGATATCTTCCGGTACAGACAGGTTTAGCTATTCAGATATGTACTAAGCACTACATTAACAATAGAGGCATAACTGTAATCATACTCCGCAATGTGGCCTGCAATGAATGCATCTTATTGGGTACAAGCTGACGCCCGCGTATATTTCGATGTCTCTACCCAAAATTTAGACAGCCGGGGTGATTTTTTAATAAACTTATTAACCTTTATATAACCGTATTAGCGTTAAGCCTTGCTATGCCCGGTGAAGTAGCAAAAGCTTCGGGGCTAACAACATATGACCACACAAAAAAAAAGTTTAGCCTTGGTGCACCGTGTTTCAATAAAATCTGTAATAAAAGTAGTTTCGCAGTGATTCGCGATAAAAAATCGGACAGACAGACAAACAAAATTATTTTATTTACATTTTCAACTTCAGTCGATAATTTAATATTTTAGTCGAAATTCAATCCATAATAGACTGGTCTTTATTACAAAACAAACAAAATATCTCCAATGTACCGAATTCCATGTTCTTGTCTGGTGTAGGGATCGAACCCACGACCTCCGAATCTTAAAGCGAGACGTACATTGCTACGACACTGAGATTGTCAAATTTATCTAAGTGGGATTTTTATACATACCTATTTAATCTTTTGATACTCAAACGAGTCTTATAATGGAAAGTAAAACGAAACTCTTTCATAAAGATCTCTAATAGCCATTGTAAAGTGTATTAAGGTCTTCCAGTCTCCAAGGTGAACGCTTTTAGAGGTTACCAAAAGAGAAAAAAAGTACAAGTTTACTGTACTGTGGAGGTTAACGACCCTTGCAAACGGCTTACACATCATATTTTTTAGAATTGATAGGGATTATTACCAACAATCCTCTTTTAATATATTTTTTTATTAAAAGTGATATATTATCTTATCTTGCGCTTTCGCAAGTTATTATCGGAAAGAGATTTTGAATATGAAAGGACATGATGATGTAATATAAGAAAATATTTCATATAGAAAATCATAATATTACCTACATAATTATAAAGGTACAACCTCCGTAGGGTAGTGGTATTTGGCTCGCTTTAAATCTCAGGAAATCTTTGTGTTTATTCTAAGATTACTTTCCGGAACTGGTTGGTTGAGGGACTACCCTCCTTGCTTCGGAAAGCACGTTTTGGTCCCGATTATTATAACATCATCTAAAATAACCGTATATCAAGGAACAGGCAGCAGCTTTTCTGTGTGGTACAACATAATACTGCGGTCACCAACCTGCCTGCCAAGCCAGGTGACTATGGCAAATACCCTCCCTCAAGAGGAGGTCCATGTTCAGCAGTGGACGTTATACGGGCTGATGATGATGATTGCACTTCAAATATGCATATCGTTTAATTAATAGAGTAGTTACTTTGCGGAAATCCATTATTATTATTTATTATTATTATAACTAGCCTGTACTGTCCCACTGCTGGGCAAAGGCCTCCCTCCATTCCTTCCATTTCTCGCGATTTTGCGCTACGTCTTGCCAATTCTCGAGGAAGCCCACCAAGTCGTCCCGCTATCTCCTTCTTGGTCTGCCGCGTCCCCGTCTGGCCGTTTCGGGACACCAATAGGGATCCAAGATTCCAATTGCGGAAATCCATATAAATCTAAATTAAAAAGACAAAATATCTAGTGTTAATTTCGCTAAAGAATGTGTATATATGCTGTAATGCTATTTTTACCGCCCTCCCGCCCGCAAACAATTTGCACATGCAGGAAGGAAAAATAAAAGTATAAAAATTACAATTACCAGCCGAAGACCCGACACGTGTTTCGCTCCTCCACGAGCATCATCATGGTGACGTTGACCACACGAACGTTATGGGTAAATGACTCGAACGCTACTGCGGAATTAACACTAGATATTTTGTCTTTTTAAATTAGATGCTTATCGTTTAATTAATTTCATAATTTCCACATACATATTTTTTAGCTATCCAGCGCTATTTCAACCAAGTATTAGTGATTTGTACTCGTATTTACACCTATTGAAAAGAAAAGTGATCCTTCAACCAAACAGTTAGCGGAAAAATTCCTATATTTTCACAAAAATGTCGTGTCTGAGATCGAACTTTTAAAGCATGAGACATAAAGCATAACCTCAATGGCGAAGCGGTTGTTGTCACAAACTTACACTGTCTTTGTATTTTCTACTGAGTTGCTTACACTTCTTTGTTTAACATATTAAAACGCTTTATTAGTAAATTAGTATGCTAACATGACATTTACTAACTGAACGTTATCTCGTGGCCTATTTCATTATATTCATATCTACGTGCAGTGGGAACTAATTTCAAAAAGTTTATTGTCTTTTACACCAAAGTATTTCACACACACAACACAAAGCTTGGCCAGTGTATGTGACTAATTTTATAATTAAACCATGTTATTCTAGACGGCCATAAGTCTATTCTTTCTTTAGATCAATTTTGGTCCTAGTATCCTTACAATAAGGTGTGAATATACTTGGTTCTGCAATTGATGTAAGCCTTTTGATTAGTGTGAATTTTAGAACAATGCACATTGCATACGAGGGGTTGGTCACACTTCATAGTAGAAAAATATTTTTCTATTACGTATTTCCTTATTTCTTGCATAAGTTGCAATAATTAGATGCAAATATTTTGCACATTACATAAAGTACTACCTTACTGTACACTTTTTGTTTTGCACAATCTTTATTCAATTTTGGCTATTCTGTATCATTAAAAATAGTACATTACGATACGTGTGACCTAAGTAGCCTATTATTGAACGGCGTGAAGTTAGCGCCCGAGCGTAGCGAGGGTGCTAAACGCCGTGACCGATTTCGCCATCTCTTTTATCGCGTCCGGAACAATTTCATTGTTCTCATCTTCGCTAAATTCACTGCCACTGAACACTGAAGTCTTCATTTCAGACCAAAAGTTACGATTTCCGTGAAACGAACTATATGACAGCGTTTCTCTTTAATTCCGCTGTCACTTTTCTCTGTCATTTGTTCGCTGTAAGGCCTAAAACACACACAAGCGACGTGGGGCAGGCGCGGCGCAGGCGTGGGACCGATACGGCGCAGACGCGATTTGAATTATATCAGAAGAGGCGTGGAACAGGCAATAAACGTTCAGATGCGGCATTTTATAGGCTGACATTGGTGTGATAAGATGTCTTCGTCTTCAGAAGACGAAGATGCGCTTGCTTTGCTGCAATTAAATCATGTGCAAAGGTCCAGAAAATATTGGGTACATTAAAATCAATATCATCACGAATTTTTGGGTTGGTAAATACTGAGCATACCGTATCACAAGCGACATGCTCCTTGCGTGACTCACGAGAACCGACTGCTAGCGACGCGGCGCAGGCAACGAACGAAACGGCGTGTCTGCGCCGCGTCGCTTCAGTATAATTCAAAAACGTCGCCTGCATACATTTTGTATGAAATCGTTTTGAAGCGGCGCACGCCTGCGCCGCGCCTGTTCCACGCCTGCTGCCTTGCGTCGCTTGTGTGTGTTTTGGGCCTAAAGTTAGTCGATTACTTTACGCACCGTGCCGAAATTGGCAACTTAAGTCACGGAAAAGCGTGCGTAAAATGCGGGTTTAGGTCACACTGTGCTATAAAACATTTTAAGACTAGACCGCACATCTAGTCTTAAAGCCGGTTTCCTGCTTAGAACGGGCCATCTCATATATCTATTGTAATAGGCGACTAAAGGACGTACGTCTTATGGATGGACCGCAGCATCTATAATTAATTTTTTACGTACTATCTTGCAATCACCAATCTGTCTGCCAAGCGTTTTGACTATGGCAGTATCCCTCAGCGACCCTGGCTTGCTAAGGTCCATTAAGAGGAGGCCTACATACAACTGTAGACGTAAACGGACTGTCAAAACTTGACTTATGCCTAGTCCCACTGTAGAACCTAGCGCAAAATTCCTTCTAGAAACGGTCATAGCATTTGAGTTTTTGTCAGCACCTTCTTTAAAATTGTAATTTCACTCTATAATTAGTAGGTGAAACCAGCGTCTAAGCCGTGTAAGGTATCTGACTGGGGGTGGTAACTCAGCAGACTCCTTGCTGGTATATGAGGGTAGGTAGTAAAATATTATTTATATAACCAACTCTCTTACTCTTAGCTATATTTCAAATAAGCGGTAATACCCGGGGATTACTAGAACCATGTTCTAGAAATATATTTAATCACAAGTAAGAATTATTCAGCTTACAAAAAACCGGCCAAGTGCGAGTCGGACTCTCGCACGAAGGGTTCCGTACTAGTTGCAAGTGCCTACCTATTTTTTATATCAAGAATACAACAAGTAACATAGTATAAAAGTTCTTGTAGTTCGTTGTAACTTTGATCGATGTTAATAATAGTTGATTGAATGAAAGGTAAATTGCGGTTTACGGTTTATGACGCATTAAAAAAAAACTACTTACTTGATCTCGTTCAAACCAATTTTCGGTGGAAGTTTGCATGGTTATGTACATCATATATTTTTTTTAGTTTTATCATTCTCTTATTTTAGAAGTTACAGGGGGGGGACACACATTTTACCACTTTGGAAGTGTCTCTCGCGCAAACTGTTCAGTTTAGAAAAAAATGACATTAGAAACCTCAACATCATTTTTGAAGACCTATTCATAGATCACGTATGGGTTCGATGAAAATTTGGGTTTTTGAGTTTCAGTTCCATGTATGGGGAACCCCAAAATTTATTGTTTTTTTTCTATTTTTGTGTGAAAATCTTAATGCGGTTCACAAAATACATCTACTTACCAAGTTTCAACATTATAGTTCTTATAGTTTCGGAAAAAAGTAACTGTGACATACGGACGGACAGATAGACAGACAGACAGACATGACGATTCATAAGGGTTCCGTTTTTTGCCATTTGGCTACGGAACCCTAAAAACATCCTCCCAGAGAAACATTATAAAATGGATTAAGAAGATGTATGCATGTCGTGGGTGGTAATGGATATTTTTGACTAAAAGTGCTAATTGGCTGTGCCGGTTAAATCTATAAAGATCCCAACGACTACGCTATAGGTAATAGTAATAATAATTATCAGCTCGTATAATGTCCACTGCTGTTGCCAACGACAATATTGACTTATTAGACCTGTAATAACCTCTGTGGCGCAGCGGTATGAGTATCGGAGGACGTGGGACCAATCGAAAAAGATTTTAAAATCAGTTGAACGCGTTTACTTCAAATTATCATCGAGTATTGCCCTGAAGTGTATGCCAATGCTCAATTAACCCACGACCGTGTCTGACGACTAAAAATTTATTATATATCTTGAAACTATATTTTGCATTATTGGTAAAATGCAGTTATACTTGTTTACCAGTCGTATGTAAGAAAAGCTAAATTGATGTTTATACATTCTTTGGCAGTGTTAACTATTAATTTTAGTAATAAAATAAACTTCTTTTGAATTCTTTTTTGTGATTTATGGTAAAATCTTTATATAAGTAGTATTGTTATACCTAAGTGTAATTTTGCCCCTGATTCCGTGCTCCAGGTTTTATCAATCGGGTTTAATAGGAATGCAGCGGTAAAAACATACCAAACAAAATTTTATATTAAAACTTGATTAAGCCCATTCACCTATACTGTGGCTTAATAAGATTTTAATTCGAATATTATAAGTAGACTTTATACGTAAGGTATTGTAATATGGTAAAAATATTACATGTACCTATTAAGTCCACACCATAATGCCCTAAGACTAAATAAGACTACAATCAGTGTGTTTTACCTCCCATGACCTACGGTACCGAGACATGTAAACTTAAAGCAACGTTAGTCCATAAGTTCAAACTCGGTCAAGGAGCATTTTTTTCTACAAGACAAACTTCGCAATACGGTTATCCGACAGAGAACTACAGTTACAGTGGTTAAAGTGGCAATTGGCTGACCATATCTGCAAAGTAAAGTACGACGCAGATGACTTGAGGGTAACTGACGTAATCTGGATGGGCAATGTAAGGGACCGCGTGTTATGGCGGAAATTAGGAGAGGCCTATGTCCAGCAGTCGACTGAGATATACTGATAAATTGGGACGGAAAGTTATTCATATTGTAATATCACGCTTTTCTTTTCACTA
Organism: Nycteola revayana; assembly: GCA_947037095.2. Taxonomy (NCBI): domain Eukaryota; kingdom Metazoa; phylum Arthropoda; class Insecta; order Lepidoptera; family Nolidae; genus Nycteola; species Nycteola revayana. Next base: position 6,020,501 of record OX344845.2, read on the forward strand.
CAATATTTATACGTTTTCTTTTTTTATATACGTACTGTAACTTCAGTTTTTAGCGCACATCTATTTATTTCTGTGCGTGCAATGTAGCCATTAATTGAATTTGTTTGTTAATTTCTATCCAAACAGTTCAGTTGGTACTGAGAGATTGAGTAACAAACACATTCACATTTTTATTTAGTTACAAAACTTGGCTTGGTTTGAATATAACTCAATCGAGCCTAATTGTTTAAAAATACACGTTGTAAAAGTCTACTAGGTTAAAAAAATATGACTAAAGGAAGGTCTCAAATAAAATTTCCAATTCAAGTTAACTTAAACAGTATTTTATTTAACTTATTTAGTCTTAACATACAACTAATTATCACTAAGAAGGCTTAAGATCTCGCTTTGGGTGCAGGCGCTTCCTCCGAGTCCTTGTACCAGTCCTCGCTGTAAACAAAAAAGAAAATATGAGACACTTGAAAATTATCAATTCAATCGATTAATATACAGAGTTTTGTTAAATAATCTGAATCAAGAGTTGGATTTTAGAAGATTCATATGATTTTGCTATCTTCTGTCTACATTTTGTTGAAAAAATTGTTGGTTTGCTTTACTAGTCTTATCAATCTTTTGCGATATTCTCTACTTTGATAACTATGACTCTATTATACATGACTCGACACTTACCATCCGCGTACATTCTCAGGCGCGTCACACTTCTGTGACTCCTCGTTGTAAACCTCTCCGACTTGGCATCCGAGGTCACGGGGCTCAGCGCCATTCAGGCACACGTAAAACCGTTGGCAGTCGCTGGGGTGGGCGAACTTGGGGTGAGCTACTATCTGACCTAGAGCATCTACTTGTTGCTCCTTGGGACACTCGAAACCGTCCTTGGTCTTCTCTGTAAAGGATAATTATGGCTTCAGTATACAGTTCTTCAATATAATCTGTATTACATGTTCTACATATATTTGTCCTGATTTTTGATAATTGGAGTACACTATTTCATTATTTACTTTTACAATATTTCGCTTTCATGTAAGGTCTTTAATTATCTTTTTTTTAATCGCTTTATAAAATAACTAAAGTCTGAAACTTATTGCTGACTCTAAATGTACTTACTGTCTTGAGCTTGGCAACCCTGCCTGCCAGCAGAATCGGGCCACACGCAGGTACCGGAGTACTCGTCGAAGTGAAGTCCAGCGGTACACTTGACTTCGATGGGCTCACCCTCAATGCAGTTGTAGAAGATGTTGCACACGGAGGGGTCTGGGTGAGCGAAGAAACCGTTGCGACGAGGACATTGCTGGTTTGGCTTGGCAGGTTCTAAAGCAAAAGAGACATGATTAAGATTTAAATTAATACAAAAAGAAACCTATTAAAGAACCTGATGATGGAACAATAAGATACAACAACTGCAGTAAAGTTAATAATAAACTCAAAATATGATGAATAATTGAATCGTTAGCGGCATAAAACTGAAAGTTTACAAATGTTTGTAATTAGTTCATGAATTCCAACTATTTTTTATGATGACTTTTTGCGATATAAAACGAAATATAGCTAGAGTTGCATCAAAATCATTAATTAAGACAGCTATAAAGGTTGCATTAATACTAACACCCACACACTCATAAATAATGTGGCAAACGCAGTGAGAATATTAATTCATGTTACATTGCCGTAATCTGGTTTATAATTTCCTCGAGATTTTTATACTTGTCAGAAATAACCATGATACGACTTGTTTGATGGTGGACATCTACGTAATTATCTCTGTTTTTTTTTAAGTTTATTCCCAACCGACTAAAGGAATGGTCTAAAATGGAGCAAAAATTGACTTCGCTGTTACTACAAGTAAATGTTCTTCATCACGTTAGCGTATGATTGTGTTCTATTCTATATACATCCTTTTAAGGTAAGCCTTAAAAGAATGTATATAGAATAGAATACATAGATATGTGACATATGACAATAAGAACCAGTTTAATAAGTTTTCAACCTAAAGATGAAAGATTGTCTATCTGACCTTGTCAAGACGAACAGACCTAGGAAATGTTTTTCAAATTACTCAGATCAGGAAGTTGGTTCGATTTGCACTATTTATTTTTATGTCACCAATAAACTAACTTTACAGCTTTTGTAATAAATTGACTTCATTGTGTTTTATTTTGCTCTTGTAAATATGTAAAATAAATTCTAGACTTTTTTATAGCTTTGCGTTACTAATAACGTACACATTTCTAATATCAACACTTATATTAGATATGTAATCTTTAACTTTAACATACTCATTGATGTATTACTTTTATAGATGTGTGTACTTTTAGTGATGTGGTCTCACAAAATTCATACAGCCACTTAAAATTCGAGTCACGAACACAAAGTTGCATTCCATAAGGTCATACAATAATGTCGTATGACTACACATTCCAAAGTACTCAAGTGTATAAATTTTATTATTATTATCTACCGGTCATGTGTATGTAATTTTTTTTTCACTAGCCGTTTATGTTCCACTGCTGGGCAAAGGCCTCCCCATATCTTTTCAAGTGCCACTTCAGAACAACCATCAAGGTATATATTTTAGTCGTGTTAAGTACGAAGCGAAATAAAAAACCTCTCAGTATGCCTATAATTAGAATAAGTGATCATAACCACACCTTCCTACACGGTTCAAGTACCTCACATATATATACAATATACATGTTCGGACACCAGTTGGCCTAGAAAGTCACCGGCGTAACTGTCGACCTAGCCGGTCAAAGGTAGACAGGGTACCTTCACTTCAAAGGAATTGTCGCAAGTGACCTCAAATACATTTGATCTTTAATACTATGATTTTCCGCATGCGGTTTGTGTAATTCCTTCCTAGAATAATGATATTTCTACAGGTCATAGTTATTTTTCATTTAGTAAACGTAAACCTTCATAATTAAAGTACCAACATTTTACTGGTCCTAGAAAAGTTCCCTGCGAAGCCCCATGGTTAAATACTGGTTCTGACCGTTATAATAATAATTATATCAAGTCTCATATATCATTATTTACAATTTATGTTGTTTATTAATAATCCATCTTCATCTTTATCCACACTCTGATATAAGTCCCAATTAAGTGAAGTCTTTTGATTCAAATTATGATCACGTTTTCCTTTTAAAATTTATACTATGAAGTAGAAGAGTATTCGTAAAACCAATTTCCCTGAATTTTAAATACACTCTTTTATAACCCAAAATGGAAATGTAAAAGTACTTACGAAGTTCAGTCCTGTCTCCGCAGTCTACATTGAAGGGCTGGTCGCATTTGTTGATCTTTCTGATGGTGGGGTCGAACACAAGTCCATCGGGACACAACTTGGTGGTGGCCACTCCATCTCTACACTCGTAGAATTTGTCGCACTGGACGGAGTCTTCATATTGGCCATCCTTGTTGGGGCATTTGAATTGAGCACCTGTAACATAAAGACAACGTTTCATTTAGACTAGAAGAAAGACTATTTGATTTTTCAGTCGAATTTTAAGTTGATTTGAATTGCCATATGTGGAAGATTATAGTTTAATTCAGATAATTTTATTCAAACATTTTTTTTCTTTGAATTCTTCTGCTAATATAACTTTAGTATTCTATAATTATGAAAAAGGCAATAACCTTGACATTCTTGAAAAATATACGCCAATCCATGTATGCGTTAGTTACTGACTGCAATAACTGTACTAATCAAATTAACTAGCTACGTAACTGAATTGAATTCGATACAGTTTCGATTCAGTGAATTTACCCGAAAATTTTAGCGGTTTAGTTTTTCAATGAAGTGAAAGCGAATAAGGTAAACTAGTCAGTTTTCTGTCGAGAGAGACGAATCCTGTTTTATTGCATAAGTATGTATAGTTATATAACAATGTTACCAGCTGGCACAGATATATTGTATTCGTTACTGAGCCAATAGGTTACGAGATTACTGCTGACAGTTTCGTTGACTGTGCTAATGTATTTTTTACATGTTAATTCACCGTTATTTGGGATATTTTTATAAACATTTTAAAGAACGAGTAGTTTTTTTTAATTAAGTAGTAGTAAGAACCTGAGTAAAAATTTACCTTTATATGAGTTGCTTTCAAAATAAGCCATCCTTTTAACAGTAGATTTAGCATCTTATATTATTTTTACTAATATTATGTAGAGGAAAGATTTTTGTTCGTTTGTATTGAATAGACGAAAACTACTAAACGTACAAGTGTTTCAAAAATTCTTTCAACTTTCTACGTCATTCTGGAATAACAAAGGTTATATTTAACTATGAAGTTTCAATGGGAACTTGAGCTTCTCAGTTGAAACCGCCAGAAGGAAACTAGTATGAAATGCGACGCGAAGGTCAACTATAATTTGATTCATAATATGAAAAATAAAAGTGTTTGGATAAGATTATTATTACCGAGAAATAGAAGAGAACCAAATATCAGTCTTCCTACTTATAAATCTAATCAAATCTGAATATCAAACAATATTGATTAACTGGATAAACCTGATATATGATTAAATTAATATTCATATACTTGTTATTAAATATATTTCATGTCGAAAATTCATATCTCTTTTAATAAGTATGTACAGCGGTGACATTTAAGAAATAGCGGTTTTTTTGCAATTTAAATTAGTCTATTACAACTGTCAAGGTCGTATCACATTAACATACTATAAGGTTAAAAGTTTTAGTATATCGATTTCGTTTTTAAGAAACATAGATGGAACTTTCTAGCACTTATTTATTTTTGATAGTTTTCTAACAACTAGAGGTCGCACAGGGGTCCTAAATCGACCCTAATTAAATAAAAATATTAGCATAGTACTCCTTCTCTATATAAACTATAAGTGTGCATAATTTCATACTTCTTCTAAAATGCGGTACAAACTTTTTTTAAAGACAGTCAAAAGTCAAGATATTTTTGAACATTTTAAACGAGGATAATTTTATCTTGAAATCGTTTACTTATAAGGGATTCTATAAAAAAAACTTTGCAATTATTGCGCCCTCTTACCATACCATATAGTAATTATGTATTTTCTTAGAAATAAAAATATATTGTTGTACATAATGTGTTTTTTATATGTAAATAGGACAAGGTCTTATTACGTTACCGTTTGTTTTTTTTACTTTTGTCCAAATATATTATGTAGAACTAGCTTCCCGCAAACAAACTATACAATAAGTAAATATATTGAAGATATTTCAACGATTATGGCATTACTTACTGATGTCAAATTTAAAAAGATTATGTAGATTCTTTTCTATGATTATTTTGTCTATGTGTTTTTTATTTTTATAACTAACAATAGTTAGACATTAGACTAATATTTATATTTCACGATTCATACCCAATATTAAGTTAAAATACCCAAACAACGTAAATCACAAATAAAAATTGTATTATTTAATCATTACTTAATAGAAACTAACATTCATGATTTCATGATTTCAATTTTGTAATATTTTTTTATTCACACCAGTTAACGACTCAACTGTAAAATCATAAATTTGATTTGTGTCATTTACCTACAGAATTACTTGGTTATTTAATGAAATGGTTCGTAATGAAGATCTCACATAATACTTTATACTACTAACACTGAAAGATTTTTTTCAAATCGGAATTGTAGATCCCGGTATTAGGGCGTTAAAGCAAACAAACAAACTTCAGTTTTATATATGAGCATAGAAGGATAGAATAGGTGGAACCTTAATCCAACTAAAGCATAGAACCCACTGCACCCACGGCATTCCGAAAAGCTCGCCATACAACATAACACATGATTACAGACGCAATCGTGACTGACGCAACTCGAAGTGAAAGTGAGCCGAGTTACAACATAGATGCATCACTGCAAGGGTCGAGATCACAGGGGATCACTCGATTGATTCCATGTTAAGAAATATTCGCTGCATACGTTGTATGGTGCAGTGAAGCATACAGAATCAGATGAATGTTGCATTCGAACAACATTATTTTTAACTGCACCTACACCATGGATCAAATTTGTTAATTTTTTTTTTAATTTGGAATCAAATTTTGACCGAACTAATTAATGTGATTGTGAGTTATTTAAATGAGAATAAAACCACAATTAGCAATTATATTCTTCGATTCTAAATATATATTTATCTTATTAAATTTTCTATGTGTTAACTATTTTGCTTTTCCATTTGGCAACATTAACAACCTGATCTTGTTTAAAGATATATATTAATTTACCACATTAAATTATTAACTACTTCGATCATATGTACTGATAAATCGTATTAAATTTAATTACCCAATATAAAATCATGCATCAAAATCTTATTTCAGCACCCACTTATTTTTTAAATATCGAAACATAAATCGTTAACACAAGCAACATTGCAAAAGTAAAACTATATTTGCGTAAATTTTAATATTGCCGATGTCAACACCGTGAGGCAATTGTAGGTAATAGAAATTTCGTATGAACTTATTTTCGTTAAACAAGGTGAAAATGTTTTAAACGAATGTCAATGTCATGTTACTACAGAAGCGTTAAGCGTAAAGTTCTAAAAACAAAAAGTGTCACGATTTTATTTTTTTGTTTTTGAGAAAACTGGCTGAAGTAAATACATAACTGTGTCGCGGGGGCGTTTAGAAACACATATTTTACGGACACAAAACAGAATTAGACTCGGAACAACTGTCTGTGGTTCAACTATATGTAATTAATTGTACCAAGTTGCCAGATTTCGGAAGCAAGTAACGTAACTATTGTCAACAACTTATTTTTTTATTTTTTCTCCTTTTTGCGGTCTCCATGAATAAAAAAGGGTTGAAAGGAGCAAATACTTCTCCTAACACACAGGATATCCGAGTTTAGGAGGCAGGGTTTTAAAAATTTGTACGCCTTTAAAAAAATGTGTAACACGAGATATATATTAAGAAAATTGTAAGGTATTTGTTTAATAAAGATTTTTATTATTATACTACGTCGATCTTATAGTCCATACTTTCAGGAGTTAATCATACTTGACATTGGCCAAATCTAATCAGATATTTAAAAAGTAAAGTGAAGTGAAGCGTAAAATTCGTGCGCAATGGCTTGTTTATTTTCATTCGTTTTTTATAGACTTTACGAGATACTTTTTAATGTGTATTGTTGTTATTTAGGTTCAAGGTTTTATTGTAAGATCCGGCGAAATTAGGAAGTATATTTCACGTTCTTATTCACATTGCTTAGAATGTCGTTTTTTCTTTAATCTTTAATTGCGGAAAGATTTGATTGTTTCTTTGTTTCCATTGAATAGTGATACTACTAAACTAAAAGTCACATTATCCTGGAGTAACTTGGGAGTAACACATTTCCCACGAGAATTGAAGATACGCGGGTAGTAACAGTAACAAAAAATATCATCATCATCATCATAAATGTTTGTTCAGTGGAAATTGCGAAAAATTTCAAAGATTCTATTTATAAATATTATTTGATATATTGTGTAGTACAAGCTAAGTACTTATCAGCCAACTAATTACTATTAATAAATGCAAGTGCGGACATCCAACGAAATACGTGCAAAAGCAATACCGTGTAATGAATTTATACTCTTTATTGATAATGGAGCGATTTGTAATGTGTGCGAGTACATTAAGATTTATTAGGTTTTCTAAATGAAATCAAGGTGATGTTTTTCTCAGTGGCAGACTTACACATTTGCCGCCAGGAGGCTATTCAAATTTTGCCGCCCCTACTATTGAACAACTGAAGATTTTAGACATTAAGTTTATTTTTTCTGTAAGACAATGAATTGTTGGCCAAATTTGCCGCCCCATAAATTCTGCCGCCCTAGGCTCCAGCCTACTCAGCCTGCTGGTAAATCCGCCACTGGTTTTTCTTTAGTACAAGTTTTTAGACTTGTTTAATGTGAATTCTGCACACAATATTAAGTGTGGCAGGATTAGTGAGAGAAAATTCGGAATTTATTTTTTCAGACTATCAAACGTAGTTAGCCTTGTAGCTAACTACGTATGCTTTTGCTAATTCACCGTGCATAAAGGCGAGCAGTACCTCAGTTTTATAAAAAAAAACATTTATAAAGAAAGATCCTTTAAAGAGATTGGCGCCGTAATGCAAACAAACAAATATACATTTAAGTAGTACTAGTTTTTTGGTATATATTTTCATGGATAAATAAATTTGTATTCTGTTGATTTACGATTGCTGTTATTTTTATTCTAGTTTGTTGCCACGACTTCATCTTCGCTCATTTGGATTTTGCCAATCATTGGACCCTTGTTGCATTCCCAAAGGGTGAGTATGTCGAAGAACCCTTTCTTAGCTAATGCTTACGTCTTAATAACTATCGGCGTGCCAAAAGACGCAAACAATGGAGTACTTTGAGCTGTGTTTTAATAGATTAGTTAGAAATGCTTGTCAAAAGATTATTTATTACTATCTCCTTTAGAAGAATTTGTCTATACAATCAAACTGGTCTCTTGCGCGTTGTATAATGTATTCGCAATAGTTACACAGTAACCGTTACGTGATAATAGCAGGGTGCTGATGTTATGTCAAGTAATGACTAGCGTTATATATACTACGACAGCGATTTGTGTCTGTGTGTCAACCGTGCAATATTATTAAAAAAAAGGAAGTTACAAAAAAATACGCTTAAAAATAATATTAATGCAATATTTATTTTAAAAAATGTTAAGAACATAAATTCTCGTTAAGTTACTATTAATTAGGATTAAAGAATAGATAAATAATGTTTAGAAAAATTATGATTAATCATATTTTTCTTATAGGTACTGCACCGGAATGAATTGATATATTCCAAAATATTTTAGCAAGTTTTTTTTTAGTATGACCATAAAATAAAGAAAAGTTGAGCTCGTTGATGTCTTTTGTATTCAAAGCTAAAATTGTATTCAACATTCAATATTGTAATGTTTTATACTATTTTAGTGTACATTTAGGAATATCTACTTTGATAATCATTTTTTTACAGTGTTATCATGCCTTATGTTATTTTTGTATATATCTACAAAGTTATGGCACTAAATTCAAACATAGAATATTCCGAAAAATTACACTAGTACTAAGTTAATCTAATATATAAAATTCTCGTGTCACAGTTTTCGTTGCCATACTCCTCCGAAACGGCTTGACCGATTCTCATGAAATTTTGGGAGCATATTGAGTAGGTCTGAGAATCGGCCAACATCTATTTGCCGGGTCAGCTAGTTTTATATATAAATTATAAAAAATAACCACATAAACCAAATAGCCATAATATTTCTTCCACACAGTTAAACTTGGCATTCAGATTCACAAAACTTAAAATCAAGGATACTCACTCGCTAAAGCGGCGACCGCTGCCAGGACGATGAACACTTTCATGATGGCCTTTGATTATTAAAAAATATTATTAAAAAAAAAGTTTTAATGACTAGATAGTGGTCCGACCTCTGTGGCGACCCTGGTGCGACTGACGATTGTTGGGACCGCGCGCGCTTTTTCTTCGCGTCGCATGCGCCGAACCGGTAGGACTTAAGCGTGATTTAACAAATTCTTCTATTAGTTAAACAATAATAATTTGTTATAGCATTACGCGGTTGCATGACACCATCATCAGCTGATCATGTCGTTAATACAGATCCTAATAGGTGTCGTAGCAATTTTGATAAGAGCGTATGTCGCAATTGCTTGTTGCAGTCATTTTAGCGATTTTCTTTAAGTGAATTGCGTACATAAATAGCCTTAGATATATTAAATAAAAATGGTTAGTAATATTCCATGGCCAAGTATTTTCTAGCCGAGTCCATAGACAATGATTTTCACTAACGTTATAATGTTTTATAGAATTACATTTTGATCGTAACGCCTTTTCCTATAGAGGTAGGCAGAGACATAGGAACACCTCCAGTCTCGATCCTGGCACACCTCTTTTGCTTCTTCCACATTCGTCGGTCTCTTTATGCATGTTCACCGGTTATAAATACTTCTGATTAGGCATTTTTTATTCGTTGTCAATCTGGTCGACATTATTATATTTTTGATATTGTTTCAAAGTACTTGCTCCTTTACACTTTATAGACCATACTACATCTTGTATATAATAAGTAATCTAACAAAATGCAGTATATCAAAATATATAAATTTAAAGACAATTTTATGAAGATGTCCTTGAAATGCGTACTTCCACCCATTCAAAATTCTCCCAAGTCTCGGCTTTGCTATTTATAAAGATACATGATAAAAAGGAATGTCCAAGGTCTCTTGTCTTTGGCTAATTAATGAGGAGACACGCTATAAATATATAAAAAAATAATAATAAATGTCAACAAATTTATGGAAAATTTATATATTTTTTAACTTTTTACTGCACAGAATAGTGCAGTAGCAGGTTATAACTTACACCTACACACTTATACCTATATATGTATAATTATTTTCATTTTAATATTAGATAGCCACGGCACCGGTGGCTTAGGGGATATGGTAGTTACGTTTTGGGTTCGATTCCCACTCGGGACAATTAATTTTCCTAGTGGGGGAGTTGTCTTTTTAAAGGTGATGATAAAGGTATTATTGAAATACGTGCTATGTGGTTTCCGCCTCAGAACAGCCAATGACTTTCTTTTATATATATAGATTAAATGGTATACAATTTAATTGTAATTACATCGTAACTAACCAGCAAACCAATTATGTACATTACCATAGCAATGCGACAGCAGATATTTTGTATAAGTATGGTAGCCAATGGGTATCGAAAGAGGTACTAAGGGTACACTTGATCGATGCGCAGCAACACCAGCTATCTGCTCAAGGTTACTTATCATCTTACTGCAATTAACAATCCGCTTGCAAAGGGTGGTGATTATGGCAAAATCCCTCAATGACCCCATCTTACCCAAGGTCTGTAAAGAGTGACCCAATTTTAGTAGTGCACATTAGCAGCTGCAGTGAAGAAGATTAAATACGTTTTGTCGTATTATGCAGTACAAGAATGGGCATGAATACTAAAAAAATCGATTTAGTCTGTCAGTTAGATTACTAAAAAATATTGGACACGTATTTTTTTTATATATGAAAACAATAAAAACTGACAAAGATACAGAGAAAAAACCAAACTATAAAGTTCAGGAGAGGGGGCTTGTGACGTCATTATTATATAAAATTGTACCTAGAAGTGACTCCACGTGATATTGCAACGTCTTCTTCATATTTTTTTGTTTTAGGATCGAAATAAGAAATACATGTCCAATATTTTGTGGTAATCTAACTGACAGACGCAATAGTTTTTTTTTCATTTCACTTATGGTACCTTAATTAAGTATAAACGTCAGAGAATAAACTTTACTACATTTTGCTATTATATAACTTATCAAATTAGACAGTTTACTATGTAGAGTAAAATGACATACAAGGCAACAGCTAGGTGCCCCGGGTGGTTCCTTGAATATCCTGTCCCCTTTTTTATTTCGGACGAACATTATGTAATTATACCGGGCATATAAGCGAGCGTCCTGCTCATTAAATGGTTGTAAAACTACAGGACTTGGACCTGGGATTAGGGCAGTCTCTGGTGGAGAGATTGAAGAATGGTGGCTTTAAGATTATTAGCATAGTTTTGTTTTGCGAAATTTTAGTTCGCGAGCCTCTCGGACTTCAGGTCTACGAAGGTCGGGTGGCCGAGGGGGAACGTATCGCATTCGCATTCGTTGGATAGATGTCCTGTGCTCTGTAAAGTGCACTGTCATGGCAATCACAATTCTTTACAAATATGAAGAAGAGTAGTAATATTCCCTCTTTATATAATCAATCAAAGAATGATATATCATTCTTTGATATTTATGCGAGAACAGTAAAAGGGGATTTTAACGAATCTACTTCTAAACTATTATCATATCTGCTAAGATTTCTAATTATTTCCATGGAAACTGGATATGGAATATTTCCGGAATGAAATGTAGACTTACAAGAACTATTCTTGGCTTGAGCATTCACTTGAGTAAGTAGTGTCTCACGGTTGTAGTGTCTATGGCTATTGGTAATAGAAATTATCAATGTGACTCCTGACATTCCCATGTAAACTCAGTGAGTGTCAGACTATTCTAACCTCAACAAAACACCAAATGTCATCCAAATTCGTACGCAGGTCTAGCAAAATTGAGTTACAAGCGTAAGTACATGTATAAATACTTTTAACTTTCACTTTTAGGATATCAATGGAAATTGCAAATATTATTATGTATAATTATAACTTTCTACAACCTCCGTAGCGTAGCGGTATTTGGCTCGCTTTAAATCTCGGAGGTCGTGGTTTCGATCCCCACGCCGGACAGGAAACCATTGTGTAAATTCTAATATTTCTTTCCGGGTCTGGTTGGTTAAGGGACTACCCTCCGTGCCTCTGAAAGCACGTTAAGCCGTTGGTCCCGATTGCTATAACATCATCTATTATAATCGTATATCCATGAACGGGCAGCTTGTGTGGTACAACATAATACTGCGGTCACCAATCCGCCTGCCAAGCGTGGTGACTATGGCAAATACCCTCCCTCGGGAGGAGGCCATGTTCAGCAGTGGACGTTATACGGGCTGATTATGATGATTATATTCATCTTATTTTTAGTTATTAGTATATCAGGTTACGGGCTGCAACGACGTTAACTTTCTAACAGAAGCCTATAAAAAAAATCTAAAAATAATTAGTGAATTAAAATATTCAATTATTATACAATTATATTGTAGTTTTTTTTTCGTGAAATAACAAAATGAGGTTGTATTTAATTAACATTTATTATCCACGAGTTATCGTACTAGTGAACTTTGCCGTAGGTAATATTACTTATATTCTGTAATTCGTTATATAAAAAATATAATAATAAGATACTTGATTCATTTTTATTATTAAATTCATCATCATCAGTCCGTATAACGTCCACTGCTGAACATAGGCCTCCTCCCGAGGGAAGGTATGCTTGGCAGGCGGGTTGGTGACCGCAGTATTATGTTGTACCACACAAGGAAACGCTGCTGCCTGTTCCTTGCTATACGATTATTATTGATAATGTTATAATAATCGGTAGCAACGGCTTTTTAACGGGCTTTCCGAAGCACGAAGGGAAGTGCCCTTAACCAACCAGACCCGGAAAGAAATCTTAGAATTTACACAAAGATTTCCTATCCGGCGTGGGGATTGAACCCATGACCTCCGAGATATAAAGCGAGACAAATACCGCTACGCTACAGAGGTTGTTTAATTTATATCTAGGCAAGAAAGGCACATACTACGAATGATTTTGACATAATTATAATGTCATATCCGACCTTATGCTTCTGAGCACTAGATATAATAATTATAAATAATAATCAAGTATAGTTGAAAGCTCTTTATTAATTTTAAAGAATATTGGTTTGGTTGTATTGGTTCTATAACATAAAAACAACATATTTAAGAAAGGAAGAACATAGCTTTATTTTCTTGCAGACCACCCCATGTCTTTCCATGGTAAGAGGCCACTAAGGACACCTGATGAATGGGCAGCAGCATCTACTAACTCGATGTTACTTATCATCCTACTGTGGTCACCAACCCACTTGCCAAGCGTGGATATTATGGCAATATTCCTCAATGACCTCGGCGCCAAAATCTAAAAGAGGAGGCCTATGTTCAGCAGTGTTGCAGTGAAGATTGAGAAAACTGTAGAACGGATTTGGGTAAAATTCGCACACATATTTTTAATGACCTGGTTGTGGTAACACTATCTCGCTATGATCCATTAGAGCAGATAAGCTTATGCAGCGAAGAAGCAGAATATCGCACAGCTTAAAATTAATAAAAAATATAGATACAGTCGCTTGATAGTATTTAACGGTCAGATTGCGAACTATATGGCTGCAGTAAACGTAGACTCGCCGATCAGATTGAATTATAAAGAGAAAATGATATAACTAAGCGTAACAGACTATTTATTTAGCCAACAGAGAGATTACTATTAAATTATTATGCTTATCTGTCTTCAAGTACGTGAGAAACTGTTTTATTACATTTATCACACCACAAAATAAATTAAATTGTATCTACTATCAGAATGAAAGATCGTTTTTTAATCGAAATCATTTTAAATGTCTGTCTTTAAAAAAAAGTTATGAGTGAGTTGAGTGATCTATAATCAATTGCGACTGAAAACATGCATTTACTTGCGTAGTTTTTTATAGTCCTTCCTGTATAATTTGTATAATTTTTGAAGGCGTCAGGGAGGTCGTCAATAATTGCATCCCACAATTTAGACATATCTTTGAGTGGAATTATTAATTGTAATATAACTAAATTAAAATATAATGATATTTATATAACTGATATTTTACTTTAAAACTTTTTTTTTCATAAAAGGACAACTCCCGCTCTAGGGAAATTTATCCCTGTGTCGCGGGGGACTTTATGAAAACTTAATTCACGGACACAAAGCATACCCAGACTCAGAACAACTAGCTGTGGTTCACACAAATAATTGCTCCGGGTGGGAATCGAACCCAGAACACCAGGTCTCAGAAGCAACTACCGTAACCACCGCAGTGCTTAGCACTAAGCCATTGCAGTGCAGTCAAGAACTAAAATAAAAACCTAAGAGAGCGTAACAAAATCTCTTCTAGTCGATATCTTCGATAAATCGATATCCGTCGGAAGCGTGCCCGAAAGGCTGGCAGCTTATGCATTGTGCTTAATTCACGCCAGCCCTCTGGTCACGGGTAGCGATGACCAAGCATTTTCAATCAAGATTTCATCACAATAAATTTCATAATTTCTGTTACTTTTTTTAAAGCAGCTGAGACAGTTAATGCTACCTTTTTATCGACATAAATATGCAAAATTACGGAAATCTAGTTTACCTCGAGAATACGTCGGTAGCAACATAACCGGATTTTTTATAATATTCAACGACCCTTTGACCTATTCTTCATGCAAAGTAAATAGTTCTTTTTTTGGGAAAAATATGCAAACCTCTGTGCTTATGGCGCCTAATACTTCAAGTTAGTATCATAAAAGTCAGTAGTCCACTATAGAGTAATTTTAAACCACACAGGCCTAATATATGTATTTAGGTATGCATCAGCTCGTTTACGTACACTGCAAGCCAGGGTCGTTGAGGGATATTGCCATAATCACCACGCTTGGCAGGCGGATTCGATCGCAGTATCTTAACAACTAGCCTTGAGCTAATAGATGCTACTGCTTATTCTTGAGCTGTGTGTCCCTTGTCACCTCTTATGGCACCAATGGGAAGACATGGGGTGGTATATTCTAAGCCAGTCACAGACATAAGTTGAAATTCAAATAAACTTAAGTCCCTTTGAAACTTTTACACAACCTTTACTTTTTGGTCAGCTCATTGTGCCGTGCCGCGAGGTCATCGCATTCACGTGGCAAGTTCACCGAATGTTCTATAATATTTGCATATCATTTGCATAATCTGTAGAACCACTCTGTGAGTAGGTCCTTATCTTTTGCGGTCACGTTATCGTTGCTTTGTTAGTTTTCTATTTTAGAAAGAGCCGTAATCATTATAAGTTTTTATGTCATAATATTGATAAACGGCCAGATCTTCCACTTAACTAACAACCACCTATATCAATGATACGTGGTCCCAGGCTAATTGCGACCCTGAAAGTGTGACAAGGAAAAAGTCCCCAGCAATTTGGGAGCAAAGAAATAATAGACTAAGACAATATACCTAATCACTACATAGTATAAAACAAAGTCGCTTTCTCTGTCCCTATAACCCTATGTATGCTCTTAAATCTTTAAAACTACGCAACGGATTTTGATGCGGTTTTTTTTAATAGATAGAGTGGTTCAAGAGGAAGGTTTATATGTATGATACATCAGCTTTGCACCCGTGTGAAGCCGGGGCGGGTCGCTAGTAATATATATTCTATTCACTCACAGTTTCTGTTACAATGTTAAATTACACCACCACCTATCTTATTTAAACGCAATAATTTCAGCCGATTAAGAAACCAGGAAGTAAGTGAAAGTATAATAATGTAACATATTGATAAGACACTGGCATATTAATAAAACGTTTTAAAAAGAAACGCATGTACCAACATAACAAACGATAAGATTACATATTAATATTCAGTTGTAGGCATAATACTCAGTCGAATTTATGTAATAACTAGGTTAGTAAGTAATAAGTAAAAACGCTAGCTAATTAAATTCATATATTATTTACTATCTGGGCAGGCTTAGACCGTCAAACCATTATGTCTGAGTAGAATCTTCATTAAGTTTTTCTGAAATAGTGGCATCAAGGTAAATAGAATACATTTATTAAACAAAAAGTAGCGAATTTAAACTAAAACTATCTAGGCTACTTAGCAACGTTCCTATAGCCGTGCCCATGCCCCACTGAATGGCAATGCTGCTGTATTCTGCTGTAGGTATCTTTTTAAATACCAGCACTCGAGGAACGTGCCGCATTAGGGAAATATGGTTTCAGTTCTTAAATATACTATACCTACCAGGCGGAGTAAGATGTAACATGAAACTTCGTCAAATATATTCATAAGCAAGTGATTTTTTTAGGGCAGTTGTGGGTTAATGTCGCTCTACTTTATAGTTCACGAGTCCCTCGAAGGCGTCGTAAGTATTCTGCCAGATGTATATAATACGTATAACAGTAGGTAAACTATTCGATAACATATTATATTCATTTCTACTCCGCATAATAATCTGTCCAATCTTCAGTGCCGGATAAGCCCCGCGATGATTTGGGGGGGCCCCGCGTTGATTTGGGGGGCCCGTCACACCAAGATACGTGCGATTGGATCCAATAAATAATCCTATAGATCCGAATCATGGTGCTTCACAATAGGTGGCCTAATAGGCCTTAAAAAAAGCTCGTTGAGCGAGTCATTAAGAAGAGCCTCCGGTCAGAATTTGCAACAAGCCCCGCGCTGGCTTAATCCGGCACTGTATATCTTTCTTAGGCCGTACAAACAGCAATTCAAACAATATAATAACAGCTCACTTAGTCTAATAATATATCTAGTTATATTACATAAAGCTATAGGTGAAAGGCCATTCGTTCTCATTATGCTTTGAAACAAAACCTGATTGATGTTAAACGACTTCTAAAACTTAACGTCTAGTATTGGGAAATAGGTTGATTTTAATTATAAGTTAGTGATAAAATTGGCTCTGAGTAATTTGGTTTGGTATAATCACAGATATTCCAAACTTGACATAGGGTCCTATCATTATTGCAGAATTAATGCTTAAAATATTATCTTCAGCATTTTATTAATATTTGAACTATCTACGTGTATGTATATTGCAATACTCCATGGTTAAATTACGTAAAATAGAATATTTGTATATGTAGCATTAAGTAAGTACATAAAAACTTCACAATATATTACATCTAAACTGAATAAAACGTATTTTACATGAACTATCGATACGATATAAAAGTAATAAATGATTTAAAATTGTAATAAATATATAATTAATGAAATAAAACAATTTAAATTATACAAGTTAGTTTTGCTTTACATATCCGTTTATTCAAACTTTTCCTGTATATATGCATTAATGTCGATACTACAAACTTACAAGTAACAACTACATTCAGAATTTTCTTTTTCACATATTCTTGGGTCGACGGTTTCGATATAATTAAGTACCTAATATGTATAAATCACACCCACACTCTCTCTCACATACAACATAAATGTTTGCAAGCGATCTGCTAGCTGGTATCTTTTTACCCCACAAAAAAAATACCATTCAGGTTAATGTCCAAAACATTTCAATATATTTAAAACCAATTCGTATTCTTATCTTAAGTAATGTTATATCACAATCGATATTAATTTCACTGCAGTTGCAAGTGTACTACTTACAACCCGTAGGAACATACTTAATTAAAAATTATAAAAAGTAAATCAAAAACCGGCACAGTTTGTTTGTTCGGCAAGTTAACTGTGCATTCCAAAAATCACTCGCCATAGATACGACATGCATTCTAATTTGTACCTAATTTACAATACTATTGTGGACACGCACAATACTTGCGGCTGCGGTAAAAGTTCTAAAGCGGTTTCGGTTAACATTGAGAACACACGAGCGAACGGTGGCATTCTGTATCTTTTCGGACGAACATAAATGTAGTTCGTTACTAGGCTTTTGTTACATCGTCATGCCAGAAGCGAGCAGAAGACTGATACGTAAAGACATAACTACGACTTTGATAAAAATGTTTTTGATACTCAGAGTTTACTATTATTATTATTTATTGAATGAAAAGCCAACATGGACCAATTATAAAATAAACTAATACAATTAAATTAAAATTAAATACAATAAATATAATTTAAATACAAAAATACAATACCATACAAATACAAGGTTTTTTTAAATTAAAATAGGCTTACGTTTGACCATAATCTCGCTTGATGTAAGGCGAAGATAAGGCCTAAGATGATACACGCTTGCCTAGAAAGTGTCTGTTCACTTTAGTTTTATAGATGTCCAGATTATAGCGTTCCGGAAACACTGACCCCGGCAGGGCATTCCACTCCTTAGCCGTCCGAATTATGAAAGAAAAAGCAAATCACTTCGTGTCAAAAAGTCAAAACAATTAAAATAATATTACCACATTAGCCCGTACATGTACCATGTCACAGTGGTACATGCACTGGCAGTCGAATCGCTGGGCGAAGGCGCTCGGGATACTGTTCGGGCTGATCCTATGCTGACTATGCATGCAAAAAATATTTAAAGGTGTCAATTTATTACATTATTTTTCTTCACTTCAACAGCCTCTTTACGTCCACTGCTGAACATTGGCCTCCTCTCAACAGGCCAAGGCATGTCATATCCCTCAACGATCCTGGTTTACCTTGGTAAATGCGTAAACGTAAATACATAAACGCCACGCTTGGCAGGCGGATTGATGATTGCAGTAAGATTATAAGTAAACTTGAGTTGATAGAGGCTGCTGCCCACCCATCAGCTGTATGACCCTTGGTCGACTCTTATGACACCCATGGAAAGATATGGAGTGGTCTATTCTAAGCCGGGAAACATACGGCATTTATGAAATTGATGTAACTTAAATAATACAGTCACAATAACGAGTAACACTAATGAAGATATTTAATCGTAGTCATAGTATTACGTGACTATCTTCCAGGATTCTTGCCGTAATGCTTAAACTACAAACCAAACAACCTGATAAGAAACCCTTGATTCATCAACGGGAGTGCACAATCCACACATTCTGAGCCCAGGTGTAGGTACCTAATTTACGTCAGAGAATAATGTATTTGTAAAGACGCCTGTGACAGGAATTCCTATAATGCATAAAGAAAAAAAAATTGTTTCTTGTTAACCAAAAGGCACATTTTACACTCATAGGTATATTCAATTGATCTCTTGCATGAGAGGAAATTGTTGACACGAAAAACAAAAACTGAAGGATACCCAGTTATTTAAAACAACGTCTGTAATTTAATTCCATGTACAAAAGGACTTTTATTAATAATCCATTGTTAAATTTAATGTTCATTACTGGTTTGCCATTGTATAGGTATCCTACGATTTTACTTTTTTTTTTTACGGATTTCGCTACTTAACCGGTCATAGTAGGTATTATTATCCTGTTACTGACAAGTAAAAATCCAAATATTAATTTTAATATGTATGAATAATGAATACCTATACAAAATACCTACGTGTCAATTAAATTATGATTAAATGTTTCTTGCATTGAAAATAATGTAATCACCATAATTAACTACTTATACCAACAAATCGTTTAATTAATTAAGTCATTTCATTTATAAGTTTAGAAAGTCAGATGACTACCCAGCCACTTTATTTAGACCCCTAAATAAAGTAAAAATATTTAACACAAATGATATTGATAATTAGTTCTCGTAATGTAACTAAACCAAAATATATGCTAATTTACTACATGCCCAAACGTAAGTATTACTTAGTTTCTTTTGCATTTTGTGTCAGAAGAATAATCACAATTTTATTGCGATATAAGTATTATTATTTGAACTTACAATATATATATTTGACTCCTCCTTTCTTATATCTACAACGAAGCAATTTATTACCATATTCTATATTTAAACCATATTTTCATCTATTCAGAAACCAAATGTCTATTGTTATTAGTCGTCATCACATTGTATAATAACTTACAACACTAGAACTGCCATTCTGAGTCACTCACATGAAAGCTTTGTCTTCTCTACCAACTGTGTGTGGATCTAACGATTACAAAATCATTCAATGTAACTAATTGAACTCGGAAGTAATAAAAAAATGACTATATAAATCTCCAAATGTTACGACATTAATGATTACAGACATTAGATTAACTTGTCAACGTGTGGGTGTTGGAGATGTCACGAAAAAAAGGGGCGTTTAACTTTATAGGAACCAAATGAGTACCTAGGTACCTATATTTAAAAGAGAAGACGAGAAAATAAGAAATCACTTGTTACTAAGTATATATTGATGAAGTATATTTTGATTGGCTGCTTATATTAACTGAACAGTACGGACGTGTTACCGATTGCTCTGCAAGTTTAAATTAAAAAACAATGTTTAAAGCTAACCTTTGAATGTTAAACTTATGCCATCAAAAACATACTTGTAAAAAAAACCAAGTCTCGTAACGCAGTTCTTTTACCGTTAAAAGTTGTGAGATCTATGTAATACCAGGTCGGTTAATTTATTCAGTCCCTACTTAAGGGACCTTCTGTCTTAAGCTATTGCGTAACTATCTCACCTAACAGACTCTTAAAATGATCTTATGAAAATTCGAAACTTTTAAGTTTTAAATAATAAATTAACTTGGCCATCGGATACTATTAGAATGTGTCTCACAAGTGTTTATTGCGATGGCCAAGTCAATCTAATATTCATAACATAAAAGTTTTGAATTTTGATAAGATCATTTTAAGAGTCTGTTAGGTGAGATAGTTACGTAATAGCTTAAGACAGACGGTCCCTTAAGTAGGGACTGAATAAATTAACCGACTTGGTATTACATAGATCTCACAACTTTTAACGGTAAAAGAACTGCGTTACGAGACTTGGGTTTTTTTACAAGTATGTTTTTGATGGCATCTCATTTCTTTTTGTAGATAGTTGTACCTTTTTTCCTTTGCTTTACAATTTACATAATTTTTTTGAATACCTACAACGGATTTAGGCTGTATCTCAAGAACCGCGATAGCTAAACAGTTGATATTTTCACAAATTATGTATTTCTGTTGCTATATTAACAAACTAAACATAAATTAAATAATTAAGGGGGACTCCAATACAACAAACGTTTTTGCGGGCTTTTTTGCTCGATATCTATAACGGCAATAGGTAGGCACTTGAAAATGGTACGGAAACCTTAGTGCGCGAGTCCAACTCGCACTTGGCCGGTTTTAGTCTATTGTATGCACAAATGGAGGATTCCTGCGCTTTAATCGTTCCAAAGTAGACTTAAATTAAATGTAAACCGTCCAGACTCGTAACTCGGTGCCTTTATTTACAAAATAACTTAACTTACGAATATATGAATACCCACGTACCTAGCTGGCATGGCAACACTCACCATACGTAACAAGAGCAGCTGCGTCGTGTACTTTTTTATGGTTTATTGATATTCGTCGCACTCGTCAAACGTCATTTAAAATTAATCCTTATTTAAAATTGTTATCTCTCATTCATTATAAATTTGTCGATGTACCTAATCGAAAACTACAACATCAAGCATAACAGAGGATTAACATGAACTTATGTATGGCACTCACGGCCTCACTGTCAAAGGTTTTTAAATAAAGAAATTACTAAACTGTTTTTAATGGAACTTTGGCACATGTCCGATTTTGGCTTTTTTTGAGACAGCTCCCGCACTAGGGAAATTATTATCTATGTCGCGGGTCAAAGTAACTTTTCCACAGAGACAAAGTCGCGGCCACAATCTAATATGTACATAAGTAAATTTAAAGCTACCTAGTTAACATCAAACTGTGTAAAAAATATTTGATAAAATGAATATGCAAATACAGTTTGTGTCAGATAAATAAACCGTGGTGTGTGTGTGTATACCTGCGATATCGCAATAAGACTTGTTAATTACTTGAAAGAAAGTGACCGTCTTTCTGTGACGAACGGGAAGCGTGGAAGCCGTAGTGTTTGTCCGGGGGGAATGCAAGAATTTTACGCATCTCCTCCGACACTGCGGCGTTCCCGCACGAGCGCTGGGGTATGTGGGACTCGCCCTCTCCATAGCAGTGGAATGCAAATCATACCTTGAGAGAAAAACACTTAAACCCCCGGTTACTCCTCTGACCACAATTGGTGAGGGGCCCAGGAACTGTTGCCTATCTGGGATACCCTATGGCAGCGTCCGCGACTCAAATGGTGTTGCGGGCTCTCCTGGGTCCAAATAACCAGTTTCAGGGATGCCAGAGTACACGGGGTCCCTACTTCTCAAGGGGCCACGGCCTGTTAGTATACTATCGTTCATAGCACAGTTGCTTTTACATTCCATTGAGTTTTTTTTTTTTTTCCTTCGATTTTTTTTTTATTTGTTAAATTAATCCCTGTGTCGCGAAGGTCGCACCGCTCGATAGATTAACGAAAACAAAGCACCCCCTGACTCAATACAACTGTTTTAATTTCAGACGAATAATTGTCCCGGGTGGGAATCGAACGCAGAAAACCAGGTCTCTGGAGCAACTAACGTAACCACTTAGCCACCACCTTTCAACATAATCGCATCTAGGTCCCTATCTACACCTATTCTTCCATTAAATCATACATATTCATTTACACTGATTCACTGACTGCAAATGTAACTTTGTAATCCTATACATTTATAAGAAATAACAAAGTTATTAATGCAGTTGATGAAACTGAACAACTGGACCGAAATTGCAAAATGTTGGAATTTTCCCATGAGTTTTACACTAAACTCTACTAGTACTCAAAATTTGAAGCTTCTACGTCTGCTAGAAGTGCCTAAACATTTTGATGATCGGTCAATCACGTGTGAGCGAGTGACAAAATTACCGAAATTACCGAACTTTGAGTAGTTATAACTCTTAAAGTACTGGTTCAAATTGAATGAAATTTGAAATATGCTGTAGTTTTACAAAGCCTGCTTAGGTTCTGAAATTTCAGGCTCCTATCTTCATCCACAACGAAGTTATAGAGGGTCGAAAATCGGCTGAGTTGCTTCGAAAAAAGATAGGTACGGCCGTGAATTTTTTTTTTTTTTGTTGACAACTCAACTGTTTACACTTGTTACCGTTAATTTTGTTATGTTATTTTTCACTGAATTATAGTTTTTTATGTTGTTCACATAATGTTATCTGGGGGCACGGCAGTGCCACCCCAAGTCGAGTAAGAAAAAAAAAAGTTTAAGAAATTCAAAAAAAAAAAAAAAAAAAAAAAAAAAAAAAAAAGAAAATAAAAAGCAAAATAACTTAACAAATAAAAAACATTTTCAACTGACAAATAAATATAAATGTAAATCCAGAGCGTTCGAGGCACGGACGAGTTCAATTCTCTCGCAAAAATACAACAACAAGTGCAAGGAACTATGGCCCATGTTCTATAGTAATAAAAACTATTGTGGAGTACAGTGTTAAATAAAAAAGTGATTTAAAAATAATCCTATCTGCACGTGCGCCGAGGTAAGCTGGGACGCTAATTCAAATTATTCGTCCTTGTCGCGCACGCGTCATTACGAAGGACGGCAAGCGCCGCCGGCTCGCGGATTCGCGGAATCAAGGCCAGCTGCATACAATTCTAAGAATTTGACTTTTGAACTAAATTACAAACTCCAAAATGGTAAACAATTGTGTTACATGTGTTAAGCCAATAAGAGCCAACCAATACATTAAATGTATGGAATGCGACAATTGTTATCATCCACTATGCGCTAAACTAACCGATTACCGTAAATTATCCGAGGCTGCGAAAGAAACCTGGCTCTGCACGGCTTGTCGAAATAAAAAGCTCAACTCAAGTAACACATCGGAAATAAATGATACCAGCATTAGCTTTCCATCTGCTGCAACGGACTCCGGTAGCTTGTGTCAACTGACGTCTGAGATAAAACTACTACGCGGTGACGTAGGCGACCTCAAACACCACCTTAAAACTCTCACAGAACACTTAACATTGTGTAACCAACGCCTTGAAGTATCAGAAGCTAGCTTGGCCTCCGCAGAAGCTAAGATTCAAGCGCTTGAGGAACGAGTACGCGAAATCCCATACTTAAAGTCTTCTATACAACAACTCACCGAGCAAGTACAGTCACAAGCACAGGCCAACCTGAGAAACCAAGTCGAAATACTAGGCGTACAGGAAACTGCCAACGAAAACCCCGTACACATCATTCTTACAGCAGCAGTAAAAATGGGCATTAACCTCGAAGACACCGATCTTGAATACGTCACTAGAGCTGGGCCACGCTTCAACGACAACACCGAGAACAACACTAGTGTCCCCGTAGGGAAACATCCCCGCCCCTTGGTAGTTAAGTTTTTGCATCGTAGCAAACGGAACGAATTTCTACGTGCGGGGAAATCTAGACGAAATCTCTCCAGTGAAGACCTAGATATTCCTGGAGCCCGCAGGCCTATGTACTTCAACGAGCGCCTGACAAAAGAAAACCGGCAGTTATATCGAGCTGCAAAGCCGCGTGCCAAGGAATGCGGTTACAAGTACTGCTGGGTCAAGAACGGAACGATCAATATACGCAAACAAGAAGGGAACCCCGCCATCGCTATCAGGAACCAGCATGACCTATCGCGCCACTGCCCCATCTCATCTGAACAAGCAGTATGTTAATCAGTTACTTTCCACAAACCTATGCGGTATATTTTTTTATGTAAGCACCTGTTACGTTTTACTTTTCATTTTATATCTTTCATATATGTATATTGTTTGTTTATTATGCAATATTCCTTCAAATACTCACAAGGGCTTATTAAAAAGCACCTGTTTTGTTTTTCATATTTTAATATTCTCTAAAAATTGTTATTGTTTGATTATGAAGCATAGATTGCCCGAATACACAAAAAAGAAGGCACTTAGGCACAAAAAAATATACTTTTTAAATTTAATTTTTTTTAACACATTTGCTGTTTATCAGATATGAAACGTTTGCTCAAATTCTTACTTGGGTTAGTACCCAAATTTTGTCCTTTATTTTGTATTTTTTTCAAATATTTTTGTCTCTTGTATATTATGCTATGTTTGTTTACACAGCCACAAAGGCACCCACTTAAAAACACACATTTTACTACACTATCCGCATCAACGCACACATCCCGTTTAAAGCACACACGCAATTACACACTACACAAACTGTCTTACGAAAGCTCCCACACAATCACAATTATATCTCCTGCAACAACTGATATTCTATTTAAAATCTCCATATTGAGTCTTGGTTTCAATTTTCATAACACAATTCTTAACAATGGCTTTACTTAGTGTTTCCGAAGACCTAGACGTTTCCTTTAACATAGAATGTCGTTCAGTAGAATCGCTTGAAACTTGCAGGAGTATCCTTAGAGCTTCCGTAGACAGTATCAAGGTGCTAACATATAACATCAGAAGCTATCAAAAAAACTTTGACGATTTTGCCATTGCTCTGAATCGGTTAGACTCAGATATCGACTTTATTGTACTCACTGAATGTTGGCTGTCTGACGGTACTATTATAGAAGACATACATGGTTATAGCGCTCACAGAACAACAAATCAGGTAAACAAGAATGGTGGTATTGTTGTCTACACAAGAACAGGTCTGAGTGGCAGTATTACTACTATAGAATCCAAACTTTCCGATGCCGACAGTATTTTAATAAAAATGAACAATAATTTTAGTCTCTTAGCCATCTATAGGTCACCTTCTTTCACAAACACGGAGAATTTCCTCAACGCCCTTGACTCCACTCTATTTGAACTCGAAAACCAACAAACACTCATTGTAGCCGGTGACATCAACCTCAACATTATCGACCTAAGCAATAGTCAGGTAGGTAACTACGCGTGTCTCATGGCCTCACACGGTTTATCCCCGGCCATTACACTTCCAACCAGACAAGGATCCTGTATCGACCACATATTCATAAAATCACCTACAATACCTCATGGTCTCGTATGTAGCCTATCTATTACTGATCATGACCTTGCCTTATGCAGTGTACCCATTAAACCGGAAAAGGCCAAAAATTTGAAACGATGGCGAATCAAAACCGACTGGACAGCCGTAGCTAATGAAATTAACAAAACAAACTGGGATTCTGTTATCGAAGCAACCTGTGTGAATACTGCACTAAATTATTTTAATGACACAGTTTCACGAATCACTAAGAACCACACTCAAAATGTTAAAATAAGTCGCAAAATGGCTAACATTCAACCTTGGGTCACTCCTGGTTTAATAAGGTGCATGCGGCATCGTGACAAACTTCACCTAGACTGCAAAGCCAACCCCGAAGACCACACAAAACAATTAATATACACTAGATACAGGAACTCTGTCTACACACTTCTCCGCAATCTCAGAACATTACACAACAGGCAAGAAATCGAAAGTAACCAGAACAATCCCAAAAAACTATGGACAGCAATAAAAGACATTTGTAAGACCAAAAAATGCAACACTCAAAATATATCAACGAATTTAATCAAATCCAGCACATCTCCAACAACATCTCTAGATAACTGCAATCAGCATTTCATCTCTGTAGGGGAAAAACACGCTGCCAAAATCCTCGAAAAACTAGCAACATCTCACCAATCACTAATAGATTCACACATAACACCGAGCTTCAACTCACAATCATTCTACTTGCACCCGACAGACGAAGAAGAAGTCTCCAACACAATACGCAACCTAAAAATTGATAGCGCACCGGGGCCAGATCAGATAACAGTCACACTACTTATAAACTGCAGAGAAAGCCTAATTAAACCACTTACGCACATATTTAATCGGAGCATAGAAACAGGTGTCTTTCCCGATGCCTGGAAAGTTGCTGCAGTGTCTCCTATCTATAAAAGTGGTCCCAAAGACTTGCCAGAAAACTACAGGCCTATTGCCTTGCTAAGTATAGTTTCTAAAATTCTAGAGAAAATAGTGAATAAGCGACTGGTTAACTTTTTGGACAAAAATAAAATAATCTCGAACAGACAATTTGGATTTCGACGAGGAAAGTCCACTGAAGACGCAGTGTCACTCATGACTGATCAGGTTTCACACCACATAGAAAATGGCAAATGCTGTGTCGGTGTTTTTCTTGATTTGGCAAAAGCATTTGACACCGTGTCTCCCGGGCTTCTTCTAAATAAGTTAGAGGCTACAGGAATAAGAGGTACACCACTAGAATGGTTCCGTAGCTGCTTAACATCGCGGTACCAATACTCTAAAATAGGCAGTCTTCAAAGTAGCTTGCTACCTATCATGTTTGGTGTTCCGCAGGGCAGTACCCTCGGCCCAACGCTTTTCACACTGTACATGAACGAAGTAGTAAGCCTCCCAATCAGAAACGCTGATGTAATCTGTTACGCCGACGACACTGCTATCATCTTTCACGACTCGAATTGGGAACGGGTGTACCGTTCGGCGGAACAGGGTTTATCTCAGATAGCGCACTCCCTAGACACTAATTTACTGACATTAAATGTCAGTAAAAGTAAATATATTGCTTTTTCTAAAACCAGTGCCTCCAGCCCATCCCCACATATGTCCATAAAAATACACACCTGCTCACAAGAACACAACAACGCTTCCCACCACTCATGCCCATGCACCGTCCTTGAACGCACTGACACAATAAAATATCTCGGAATAACAATAGACAACAATTTAACATATAAATCCCACATTTATGCCCTATCCTCCAGAGTGCGAAAACTGATTCATGTTATGAAAAAACTCCGTGACTGCACGCCTATTGATGTACTGCGAACGGTTTACTATGCACTCTGCCAGTCAATCATGCAGTACTGCATCGTTATTTGGGGACGGGCTTGTAAAACCACATTTATTTCATTAGAGAGAGCACAACGGGCACTGATCAAGGTAGCACTAAAAAAACCTTTCAGGTTCCCCACCGACCTTATTTACCAGGAGTTTGAAGTTCTAAGGGTACGACAAATGTTCATACTTCAAGCAACGCTTAAGTATCACACAACAGTAAGAAAACTCCCAGAATACAACAACTTACTAAACAAGCGGGTATTTAGAGTACCTATCCCAAATACTAAATCAGAACTAGCTAGACGCTGTACAAACTTTTCCCATCCAAACACCTACAATAAAGTAAGTAAAATTTGCGACATACGAGACTCCTCAACAACCACCTGTAAAAAAATAGTAAGATCAGCCCTTCTGAAATTGTCATACGACGACACTGAAGCCTTGATATAGCATAATAGTATAACAGCCACACAAACTCACACCCCACACATCCACACACGTACACTCACAAGAACACACACACACACACACAAGCCCAAAATATGCAAACATTGTTTTAATTTTTTTAATTTTTTTTTTTTTTTTTTATTCTCATTTTATCACTTTAATGTTCATATATTATGTTCAGAGCACATTATAAAATTTCTCTTATGTCCTTATTTCATACCATGCTAATGTTTTACTAGAAAAATTGTTGTATTGAAATGTTTAAATTTGTAAAATTCGCACTCCTGAGCCACAAGATACAAGCGATGCTTAGTTTGTGGCTCACCGATTTGTATAGAACAACTGTTATGTTTCTTTATGAACAATAAAACTTATTATTATTATTATTATATACATATATAACGAATGTAAAACAGTAGCTAATTTAAAATAAAACTAACTTATAAAATGTTTCGCAGAATGCTGGCAGCATTACCCCGTTGAATGGCAATGCTTACTTTCTGTGCAAAGTAAAAAACCAGCGCTCGGAGAAATAATAAACATATAAAGATTAGGTATACTCTCACCAAATTTCTAAGAGTAACTACAGAAAATCGTTTTACAGGTTACAGATCTTAACATATTACTTTGTCCTCTTAGGTAACTAGAAAAAGGTTGCAGGTTAGCTAGGGTATAGTATCCTCGCCGATCAGACCGAGCACCTCTTTGCTTCCCGTCCCTTGACCATTAATCCCGGGCCTGTAGGCCGTACCTATCAGCGATCAGATTCACTTTGACCATAAGCCTCCGCCTAAATGTATGTAGGTATGAAGATGAAAAGGACTTGACTTGTTTGCATGAAAAAATAAAAGGTAAAATTTAAGGTAAATTTCGCTACGACGGAAGGGCGACACCGGACAAGAACAGCTATTAATTAAGTGTTAAATTACTCATGAAACTTGCAGTACGTAGGTACTGCAAGTTTCACTGTTGGAGTGATGAGGAACATAAAAATATTAAAATATAGGTAGCTTAGTTACCATCACAGCGTTCTTAATTTTGTACAGTCAATTCATATTGACTGTGAAAAATGAAGAACTCGTTTATATTTCTACTTCATAGTAGAAATAAAAACGAAATAAACGATTTTTATTCACACTTAGGTATTTACATACACTTGTACTTGTCAAGAAAATTAACAATGCATATAAAATTAATTACAAATAAATAGGTAACATTTACTATTAAATTATGTTTAAATTTATTTCAGGTGTGCTAGAAGTCTGTCAGTCTTGTGTTAGTAAATAACCTCTTAATATCAACGTTAATATCTATTTACTATATTTATTTCATTAAAGCATATTTTAGAGTGCAATGACCGGTCAAGTGGCGAGATCAGACGTCCTCAGACAATTTCTATTAAATTTAAGCGACACACGCCTGCGGGCACCCTTAAGGGGTAAGGACCGCCGCTGAAGCTAGAAGTAACGAGAAATAAAGAGGACGTGATCACTGGCACGGACTACAGGCACTGGATCACACGACAGGGGCAGGGGTCAACGCGGTCCTCGGTCTGTCCGGCGAGGATCCTAGCCTAGCTAACCTAAGTAGGACTTTCGTTGCCTATAAATTTATCAAAATGTGGGCTATATATTAATACCGCACGGTACGAATAAAACAGACGTAAGTTACAATAAGTAGGTGCAGATAGACTAGTAGACTCGACTGAAAAAATATTTTTGTACGGTTGTGTAATACCTAACTGATGTTTTCAAAAATACAATAGGTATTAGGTACATCGAAACCCGCTACAATATGCGTCAGTACTGTCTTTAAAATTTACATAATTGATGCAATACAATCAACTGCGTAGGAACAATTCAAGAATTCTAATATTAGCACCTACAAACTTAACTACAATTAATTTCGATTGCATGTCTATATGAGTGATACCTACGTCGGTTTAGAATGTGAAAGTGTATCTAAGACCATTGTCTGTCGGTCTGTCACTCTTATTGTGTGATCTATCCATCGATTCGTCGGCCGACCGGTTTGCTTTATGCAAATAAGTTGCTCTGATGAAATTGTCTATCTGGATTGTTAGCAACTCCATATTCGAGTACCTACCTACTGGGTTCTTTGATAGGTAGTGTAATAGAAATTAAATGAGTCATTGATAGGTATTGTTTCGATTGTGTAAGCTATAGATAATTAGGGCACCATGTCTGGCTTATATCGATCAAAACTGCCAAATATCGTAGATTATTAGGATATTACACTGTATTCTTAATTGGCAGAGTTAGTAGGTAGATGTCGACCTTATGACTTTAGCTGTTCCAGTATACTATTACGTGGTCATAAAATAGAAGGAATGCTTTGGGGATTATATGGTTCTCATGGGGCTGCTTTGAGAATTAATCGTGTTAGGTTAGGTTACCATACAACCTAATAAGTAATAATCTTACTAAGACTAACTATCATGATCATGTTTTATTTATTTAGATGCATTTCAATATTTAATTATCTTGTGTCAGTATTTGTTCTTCCTTCTATATCTATCACTATGTGTGTTTCTACGCAAGCTAATTATTTTGGGGAAAGGAAAATTTTACATTATTTAACTTTTGAAAGGGATTCATAACCCCCCATGACGCCCCCTCTTCCTTTGACCAATACAAATATGATAAGATATTGGCTGACGGTGCCTAACTAGCTAATGCGAAGAAATAATTGAAAAGAAAGCTTAGCTAAAACTATTATCTGCTTGGATTGAAATTTTTAATCAAGCATGAAGTGAAAAGAAAAATATTTGTGTTTAATTATGCCGTTATATCGCTATATTATGTTGTGTTTGTTTAGGCGGCAAAATTATTTATTTTTGGTAGTTCTTTACAGTATCTGCCCGTTCTACCCGTTCGTACAACCTATATTATCTTTTATTGCAACGCACTAGAGCTCATTTTGCCATATAATTTATCGTTGCCGTCTCCGTGGAGGTTACTTTTTTTGGAAAACACGTATGTTTATTTTAAAATGTTAATTGTTTCATTTCAATAGTAATAATAGCGAAATATCGTCCAGCCAATTATGAATGGGAATTAAACCCAGAACACCGGCTCTACCGTAACCACTGAGCCACTTGTGAAATTTCGCACACTTACCTATAGTTTATACACAGAGGGGGTGCAGAATGCTTTTTTTTATTTATGGTCAAAATTCGACCACTGAAAATGTGTGATTTTTTTACCGTGAATTTCTTGCTGTGAAATGATTCTGTGAAGTTCTTACCCACATCCACACATCCTTTTTTGCCATTTATAATATAATTTAAATTTAGAATGTGAACACCTCATGATATTTCAGAGGAAATAGGTTTAAAGAGAATGTTCGTCTGCCTGCGTTTAAAATGACAGGCGTTGTAAATACCAAGATGAGTCTGTCATTGCATAAGCACGAAACGGCGACGAACTCAATTACTAAAAGGTCACAAGAGGTGTACCTAACATAGTAGCTAAATGTCGACAAAAAATAAGCATTTCTCAGAGGTTAATTCTATGTAAGTAGGCACTTACTAAATAATAACAAAAATCTTACATAAACACATTTTAAAATTTGAATGAGAAGAAATTTGAAAAAAAAAAAAAAAAAACATTTTTTCTCGGACGGACAGTCACTGCTTTAATGTGATAGTGACATAAAACAAAATGTGTAACTTAACAATAACAAATTTTATTATCATGATATTACAGATCAATTTATGTTTCATAACCTTATTTTGTGGCAACCTGCGACCACAAAGAGGGCGTCCTCTGTGGGACTTGGACCTCGGCTCAGAGCGTTCGCTGGCGGGGAGATTGAGGGATGGATTTTAGTTTGTTAGGGGAGTTTTGTGCATCTCTCGCTAAGTCTGCTTGCAAACTAAGGGTCGGGAGGGCGAGGGGGATGCGTCGCGTTCGCGGGCGCACTCTTCTCTGGCGGGTTGGATAGAGCGATTTTATAATCCATTCATTATTATTAGCATAACGTATCATGGTTTGTAGTTTTAAATTACCTTACCTTTACTAAGATTAAAAGTTAAAATAAAGTATTTTTTATTTTTAACATTAGGTCACGTAATAAATCATACGATTGGGAGTGGCCTTATAGCTTTGTCCACCAATATATTTGATTTCAGAACGTCACGAATGCTGTAGGTATGTTCTTTTAATGTGAACATAACTGATTTTTACGTATAATTCGCATTCAAATATGAGATTCGACACCTCGATTCACATGCACACAACAACTCGTTTGGAATATACAATCAGTTGTCTGTAGGGATAGAATCGATCTGTTAGCCTACCTATTCAAATAAATAAAATCATACTGGAAACTTAATTTGTGGGAAATAATATAAGTAAGTTTTCAAAGAACATGATGTTGAATAATGTGTCATTTGCCACCCGCTTAAATCAGGTTCCCGTAAGAACGTCATAATAAAATATAGCCTAAAGCCTTTACCAATAAATGGACTATATAATACTGAAAGAGATTTGTTTTAATCGGACCGGTATATTAGCACATTGAAGTTGTTTCAAGTAAAAAAAGTCTTTATAACATTAGAATAGATTAAGGGGCCGGGAAGGTGAGCAATCTTCCCGGCCACCTGATACTCTTGTAAACTGAAGT
Source organism: Nycteola revayana (assembly GCA_947037095.2). NCBI lineage: Eukaryota > Metazoa > Arthropoda > Insecta > Lepidoptera > Nolidae > Nycteola > Nycteola revayana. The sequence goes on from OX344845.2 coordinate 6,053,623, forward strand.
CCGATAGGCCGCAACGTCTAGGCAATAAGTACAAGCTAAAAAAAAATAGATTTTCACGTAACGTCCGAAGGTTTAAGGAGGGTTATTGATTTGTATAATTATAATAGTCGGTGATAGTGCAATACCGTGAACGAAAATTGTCTTTATTGGTGAAGTAAAGTGAGAAATAACAATTTGCTATATTTGATTTTCGGCATTATTAGCTATTGTCACTTATGCGGTAATACACTTTCACCGATGAAATGAAACAAATTTAAACATTAAACTTATATTGCATTAACAACATTTGCTTACACTAAGACAGTTTAATAAAATAATAACGCCTTGCCTACCACTAAAGCAATCTCCTCTTACAAAATTAAGAAGTAATCGATAAAAAAAACAATCAGCTAAAACATTTTTAAAAAACGCTTAGATTAAATGATTTGATATTGGCCTTTTAAAAAATGAACCATGTTATTTTTTTCAACATTGCATTATACTTGGAAGCCACATTTCCATATTCCAAAGCCGCATTATAATCAACATGGCAACACAGAAACAAATGTTTGTTGCACATATATGTGTAAAAGACATTATGTCATGTCTTATCTAAATCTCATGAATCACCAATATACATAAAGGGTCTTTCAATAGGGTCTTCCGAACTTAAGCAGTTGATAGCGGCCATCTTGTTGAGGCTAATTAATTAATCTTCTGTCAAATTAGTTGTCATTTGTTCAGTCTGTTTTGCCAAATCACCATCGACGGATACAGCATTCAACAACACATGCAAATAATAAAATTGTTTTATCAAAATGGGTGTTCTGCTCGGGCAACGTGCCGCGCGCTTCGCCTATTATACGGTCGCCACAATCGTCCTACCGAGAGGACTATTCGCAGTGTGGTGGATAAATTTGAGACCACTAGATCTTTCCAAAAACCACTCGAATCACCAAATCTGTAAAAAATGCTTCAATTCTTCAGTAATAAGAACTGAAGCGTTTTTGAACCTCTAAGAGTACTTTTATTAATGTCTGAAGTTATATTTTAAAATCACAAGGAAATTTTGGGAACTCAAAAGCGCTCAGTTTTTCCTCAATGACCTTAATCTATCAGGCTTTCCCTGACTACCTTTAGTTCCCCAGACTTTGATACACAGCTTATTTTAATTAAGCCTTTCAATTATACATGGCAATTGTTTCCTCCAAAAACTCATTTCTTTTCAACAGTTCCTGATTCAATTTCGTTAACTTTTCTATTTTATTTGATAAATAGGAGTTCTGCAAATTATTTCCCAAGGTTTGCCTTAGCGCCTCATCGTTCCATACACCTTTTAACTTAGGAAAATCAGTTCTATACCATAACCTGGCGAATCCCTTCGTCCTTTTACAGGTCGTTACTAATTCAAACATGGCTTTTTCCTTATAAATATTTGAAAACATATTTAAAATATCCTTTTTTGTTTCTCTAGCTAATATTTTAAGGTAGTTGACAAAGCGCGGTTCTAGCATGTACTTTTCTAGGTTGTATTTATGGATATACTCGTATTCTTCACCGTGCTGGCCATCCTCAATATTGGCTGATGTGGTTGAACTGAAAAAGAGACTGTTATTTAAATATATTCCATTTCTAGAACTTAGAAGCATAAGGTCGTATGTGCCATTATACGTCGGAAACATTCATCGTATGTGCCTTTATTGTAAACTGGCACTTACGACCAAATGCTTCTGAGGTATAATAGACATCCGCCATTTTGCTTCTGAGGTATAGATTTATTTTGGGACCTATTCGTTTCTCATACTGCAAGTCGTCACCCCACTTTTCTCTGTCCAACTTTTTTAAGTCAGATATAAATCATGGAAAGTTATCAAGGTGACATTATCAGCCTGTATAATGACCACTGCTGCAAAATTCTCTCAAAGGGGGTATGGCAACACCACTTGGCAGGCGGGTTAAAAACACACTTCCTTTTTTGGATGGACGTACTTATTTAGCCTTTAGGTTTTTCTACTTCACCAGGCATAAAAGCGAGCAGAGCTCCAGCCTTGATAATTGTTTAAAAACTACAAACTAAGCTGCGCAAGAGGGCGTCTTTTAGTCCCGAAGTTTTTTTTGTGGGATTTTTTTTGTTTTTCTTTTTTTTAAACTACTCCCTCACTGGGGAAAAAATCCCTTTGTCCCTGTGGGGGTCTTTACAAACGCATAATTCACGGACACAAACTACACCCAGACTCAGAACCACTGTTAGTGCTTCACACAAATTCAAAAAATATTGCACCGGGTGGGAATCGAACCCAGAACACCAGGTCTCAGAAACCAGTGCCGTAACCACTGAGCCACCGGTGCAGCCAGTCATGAATCGCACCCATGACCCTCGTGACTTAAAGCGGGACTTTTACCGTTAAGTAACCGAGGTTATCACCTTAGTATGAGAAGAAGTAATCTTAGTATGAAACACACTAAAAAGAAATATATCGAATTATTGTGTAATATTGGTCAAATCTCAGCAATACAATAAACCTTCCAAATGTGTATGGGGTTTGCATAATTCACTGCATTCTAGTAATAATCTTTTATAATCAAATTTTAACTTAACTTTAAATTATTTTTTTATGAAGTATTACCATTTAATGAATTACTTACTTTTGTTTTCTGTTATCCACAGCAAGTCTTGAATTTCCTTCTTGCTGACAAACATCTAAAACCGGCGTCAATTTATCATCATCTCCAATTAACCTCCGTGATCTTTAGTTCCACTTCGAACTTATAACTTGTTTTCCATCGATCTCTGTGAGGAATTGTACAGTACTTCTGCTACCAACTTGTACCGTATATCCGGCGTTATATGTATTATGCACTACATTATCGTCATCATCATCATGCTTATCATGAAATGTATCGTAATTGTCTTTAGTTTCACTATCATTTTCATATGGTTTGTACACTTTGTTAGTTTTTAGTCGTTTATCGTGTACTGTTTTGTTTAGCGTGCCATATATGGGATATGCGTCGCTGTAGGACGTGCTATCACTGTGAGCTACCTCTAAGATTTGATTTCTAGTGCCGCTGAAATAGAAGAACAATAAACATATTAGTTACTATATTGAGATATTATTATGGTATTGGTGTATATGGTGCATGGTAATCATACCATATTAAGAGATATATATATGTATATTATATTTATATATATTGGCGCAGTAGCGTTTGAATAGTCAACATCACCCTGATGATGCTCCGTGGAGGAACGAAAAGCTTGTCGGGTCTTGGGCTGGTGATTGTATTTTAGCACGTTTTATTTTTGCGGGCGGCGGTGCAAAAAAGGCGTTACAGCATATGGACACATTTTTAGAGGATTTAACACTATATAAATTTTCTTGTCTTTTTAAATTAGATATATTTATATTTCAAAATATGAGCGAAAAATATTGGAGACGTATATTTTTGATTTATCAAATCAATAGAAAAATACATAGTTACACAGCAACAGTTTTAATTGACGTCACTCACAGGTAAGATTGTACCTAGAAGTGACGTAACATTAAATTTCAACACGCTGCGCTGTATCTACGTTTACTACGTTTTTTTTTGTTTAAGAAACGAAAAAAATATACTTATCATATATTTTAATCGTCATCCCAATATATGGTTCCCAATATTTAGTTTTATAATCGAATAATAATTTATAACCAGAAAAGTACGTTTATGGGAGTCTGGAGTCCTAATTGGTTATAAACCAATGTTGCTACAAAATTTGTAAAGGCAGGTGAATTATAAATAAATAAACAAAAATCCGTATACAACAACCACCGTAGCGGTATTTGGCTCGCTTTAAATCTCGGAGGTCGTGGGTCGATCCCCACGCCAGACAGGAAATCTTTGTGTAAATTCTAAGATTTCTTTCCGGGTCTGGTTGGTTGAGGGACAACCATCCGTGCATCGAAAAGCTCATAACGCCGTTGGACCCGATTGTTATAACATCTTTTATAATAATAGTAAATCAACGAACGGGCAGCAGCTTTTCCTTGTGTGGTACAACATAATACTGCGGTCACCAACCCAAGCGGTGCCATGCGGTGCCAAGCGTGGTGACTATGGCAAATACCCTCCTTCGGTAGAAGGCCCATGTTTTGCAGTGGACGTTATACGGGCTAATGATGATGATGATGATAATGAAAAAAAAATCAATCATGTACAAATAATTATAAACTTGCCTGTTTGATAACGATTGGGTGGCCTGGTCTACACTCCTTTGGTAACTTCCACTCACTAATAAGTCTGCCCGTTGCAAATTATTCACGCTCTCCACCGTCTCATTGGCCTCAGCCATGGTGTTCGGTACTATTGTAATTTTAGGTTTTTTTCTTTTATTGTTCTGGCGTCTATTTTCACCATTTTCTGCTTCTGTAATTCATAAAATGTAATAAGGCAACGAACATAATTGCCAAAAACCGTTATTACAACAATGTTTTTACTATTTGAGAAGTTAAATCTTAATCAACCGTTAAAACTGTTTTTAACCCCCGACACAATGGGGTGTAATAAGTTTGACGTGTGTGTATGTGTGTTTGTGCGTGTGCGTTGTGAGTGTGTGTGTGTATCAGTGGCATCGTAACTCCCGAACAGGTGAAGTAATTTTGATTTGGTTTAACTACATTAACTTCATCAGCTGGTAACCAATTGATTTGCATCCCGATATTGTACTAGGAGAGCTCTGGCATAACTTATGTTATGGGAACATAAGTTCAGTCTCAGCTTGGGTGCCTGAGAATTGTATGTGTAGCCTACAAATTTAAATCATCTCTTAGTAGAGTACTATTTCGCTGTATAATTTGTATTTTATCTGGCTCATAAATGTTATAATTATTATTATTATCAGTTTGTTCCATACATCCACTTAACATGGACTAACGATAAAGTTGTTACCAGCAATCTTGGGAGGCAAATGGCGAATGCAGTATTATGCTGTTGTTGTAATACACACGTAAACGTTACTACTCGTGCTCTAATAAGTCTATAGAATTTGACAATCGGGACCAACATCCTAACGCAATTTCAGATCCACAGACAACAAAGAGACCATTTAGGTTCAACCAACCAGACCCCAAAATAACTGTTTAATTTAAAAATAAAGTATTTATATAAATTCGCAAGCCTGGTGACTGTCAGTGATGGGCGTAACTAGTTACTTAAGTAATCTGATTAATAATTGAATTACATAATAATTTGATTAAAATGTAATCTAATTACATAATAATTCAATTACATTGTAATTCAATTACTTTGGATGTTCTATGAAATTAATTGCAATGTATTTAATTACAAAATAATTTAATTACAATGTAACCTAATTACATAGTATTCAATTATATTGTAATTGTAAAAACGTTGAATTTGAAATGTCGCATGCTTGCATCGCATGGCTGCGATGTAGGTAGGTACTGCAAGTTAGAACCGTACGGCGCGGCGTCATCGGGAAGTAGTAAGGATATGTGCGGGGTCGCGGGGGGGGGGGTTATTTTACTTAATTTATTATTTCCTAAAATACTGAATTTCCTAACTACTTTCCTGTGCTTAAATAAAAACTAATCAGCAAAATTTAAGAGAAAAATCAAGAAAACCTACATAAAATTGAGCACGATTTTTCTTTTGCAAATTGTGTCGATTCTACATTAGCCGAAGGAACTTCGTTCCTACCTGGTGTCCCACGACACCATTAAGTTTTTTTATAAGATGCAGGTTTCCCATCACGGCCATTACTAATATAAATGTGTAATTAAGTTTTATCATCTTACTTATAATATGTAGGTAATCTGTTATAATGTAATCTGTTATAATGTAATTAGATTAAGTTGCAATTAAATTACTTTGTATTTAATTACAGTAAGTACTCATTGTAATTAGTTACTTAAGTAATCTGTTCGAAAGTATTTTAATTACAAATTACAATGTAACTGTAATTTGTAATTATTAATCTAATTACTTTTTGCCCATCACTGGTGACTGTGACCCTCTCTTGGATGGAGACTCATGTTTAGCAGGGAACTTTATACGAACTAATGATGACAGCATTGAACCTTTCCGATGCACCCGTTGACTCCAAGTCGCTGCGGACGACGAACACTACAGTAGACCAGCAGTTACCCATATGGCTCCTGAAAATCAAAATCGACATACCACAATTTCCCTCGCCAGTCTGGGCCATTTCTACAGGTTGCTTAGTTTATAGTTTTCAAACCTTTAAATAAGAGTAAGCCAAGTGGCTAACTACATAAAGTAGTTGTATATAGGGTGACTGGTAATTAGTGACCGATACCATGATTGTGCTCATCAAAAAATCAGCTGTTCCATACATTCATGTTCACATAACTCGTCAACATGGTAGGGAGCAGCTGATATTTTTTCGCGATTTCAGGTTTGGTGCCATAGTAAAAGTTGTTTGTTATCATGAGCACAATGATGTGTTTAGGTATCGGTCACTAATTACCAGTCACCCTATATATTATGTTCTCACTCTTTCTCGTAGATTTCTTTTTTGTAGATTTAACTGCACTATTTTCAGGATAGATAATTTCCTCTGGGTTTAAACTACCATTTACCAATGCGGCATGCCCAATCACTGTAAAAATAATAATGAGTTGTTCTAAAACAATACTGCTTCTTAAACTTGAACTTTAACACAAACAATTATTTAAAAAAGCAAGAAACTCAAAGGAATCCGCCTTTGAGTTTCTTGCTTTTTTAAATAATTGTTTCTTTGCGCATAACTTGATAACTAATTTACCAATATAATTAATTTAATCAATTATTTTTTATTGTAATTGTTATGAGGACAAAGTTTGTAAGCAGAGGCGGATTATCCATATGGCAAACTAGGCACGTGCCTAGAGGAGCGAAGGTAGGAAGAGGCGTACGGGCGGTAAAGACGATGCAACAGCAACTGTAGTTGAGGCTACTACAGTCGTAATAAAGATATGCCAGCTCCAAATTGGAGTAACCTAGTACCACACATTTAGTACCGTCAACTACAGTGATCAAATGTTCACTAATACTAGTCATTATAATAGGGGCGTCGATGAGATGCTTGCCTACGGCGCGGCGCTTTCAACGTTTAATCCGCCTGTTTGTACGAAAGACAAATTAGGAATCCAAGGGAAATGTCAATACGAGCGGCGGGCACGGGCGACGCCGGGCATTAACAACTAATAGTTTATAAATATATAAATTTGTATTTATGAACAAAGGACGTAAAGGAGCTGGAGCCTAGAAAAAAATATTGTGATTGAGAACACAGAATGCAAAAGATCACGCGGACGTTCACCAACAAGATGGACCGATCAAATTAAAGACTCGTCGTCCTTGAAATTCTACACCGTAGAGAGAGACGCGCTGGACATAAAACGGTGGAGACAGATCATACGCTCCAGATGCAACCCTGATTTGAATTTGGCATCGATTTCGAACAAAGCTTCGATCGGCAAGTACTTTAAAATACACATAATATGTATGCACATACATACTTTTAATTTTTTCTTGTAACTCCTCCAGTCTACCTTCAGTAATTACTCTATCGACACGGTATTGGCTCACTTTTTTTCTTATAGTATGGTAATATATCTCGCCCATCTCAGGTCCCAACTCCATCTGTAGGTAATCCTTAATTCTATCTGGTACTAAACCAAGACCTAATAGATCTTTTATCTGAAAAAAAAAAATATACTATGTTATCCAATGCTGTTAAACACGAATTTATATTTTGAATTGGATGACCTCTAAAATGCTTAGTTTGGTCCGTCAGTTAGATTATATGAAATTTCAACGCTCTGTATTTTTGAGATTTCTTTTTACAGATTACTAGCAGAGTTACTAGGGATTAACAAGAATACTAGTAGACTGCAAGTCTACTAGTATTCTTTTTAATTCCTCGTGTTAAGCAAAAATGCTTGTGTTATGATTGGGTTTACCTCGGTAGTGCAATGGGTGGGGATCGAACGGGCGACCACGATCTTTTCATCGATTTGATAAATCAAAATATATAGTAGAAGATCCGACCCTACATCGACCTTCACCGAGCTGATAATAGAATGAAACATGTTTTATAATAAATTAAGTTTATTAGAAAATATATTAAAAATGGGTTGGCTAAAGTAATCCTGGACAGACTTTTTTTTAATGATTTGAATTAAATTAATTAATTTTAGTTAAATTAAATCATTAAAAAAAGATAAGATAATAAGTAAATTTTATTATTACTAAAATTATTAAACATAAAGAACGTTCAGCTGTTAGGTTGGACCTGGACGAACTACTGGGTTACTAGGTACAAAAAGATGTGTAGATGACAGTTACTTTCACTTGATTGGATAATTACAAAATTATAATAACAAACAAGCGCTGATTTTGCGTTAATTTAATTTAATCTTTTTAAAATTTCAGTAAAATATTTTTTTAAATAATAATTAAAAATAGTCTGCCCAGGATTTTTTTATCCAACCCATTTTTAATATATTTTCTAATATACTTAATTTATTATAAAACATGTTTCATTCTATTATCAGCTCGGTGAAGGTCGATGTAGGTTCGGATCTTAGACTAATATGTCCAATGTTTTGTGAAGTGATTATATGTTTTTTTGTCGTCCCTTTTGTAGGTATAGACGTTTTGTGATTTATCTGCTAAATTATCACTGTCGCAGTTTTTATGTAATTGGCCTGCCGTTTGAGTTAAGAACCTATGAATTATGAAACTATATTTTTAATACAGTCACTGTTTTAAAAATATATTCTTCACAAAATAACCCCTCTAAAGGGTTAAACTACTAAACAATTATTTAAAAATTAACGAGGTATTTCTAGATAAAGGTAAGGACAGATGAACTATTAATTATATTTGAGAATTTGGTCGTAAATGCCAGTTAACGATAAAGGCACATACAAATGTTTGTGGCCAATGCTTATGACGTAGGTATAATGGCACATCCGATCTTATGCTTCTGATCTCTAAATTTCTAAGCCGCAACAAAATCTGTAATTACCTCCTCTTTTATATATTCCGGCATTCGTTTCCAATGCGGTAATTTCCTAAAAACTTCCATAGATAATGGATGATTGTGATGGTTGCACACAGGTTACTGTCAGTTCTTTCTGCCCTGGAAGGTGCCTCACTAGAATCTGACTAGGACACTGAATCTTCTTAGATGGTTCCCTGTTAATATACAAAACATAATTACAAGCAGCCGTAGCCCAATGGCTAGGGCGTCGGACTTGTTATCTTGTGGTCGCCAGTTCGATCTCCACCACTCGTAACACAAGTATTTTAGCATAGCATGAGTCGTTAACAAGAAAACTAGTAGATTGCAAAAGTTTTTATTTCTACTTCATAGTAGAAATAAAAACGAAATAAACGATTTTTATTCAGAACTTAAGTATTTACATACACGTTGCGAGGTATAAGAGCTTTCTCCGGCACAAGGTAAACCACTTAAACTTTAAAGATATGACCAGTAGTACCGATAACATTGAACACAATATCAACACTCTAACCACATGCATTCATCACACCTACCAAGAGACTTGCCCACTCACACAACCCAACATAGGAGGCAAAACTCATTGGTGGGGACAGGAACTGGAGAGACTCAGGCACAATCTGCGGAAACTCTTTGGCGAAACCAAGCAAAAAATACCAGAACAGAAGAAGACTGGGGACGCTACAAACAAGCCCAGTACTACTACAAAAAACGCATAAGATACCGCAAAGGTGAATCCTGGAGAAACTTCTGCAACAACATCAATTCAACCAATGAAGCATCCAGACTAAAAAAGATCTTATCACAAGAAAACAAAAGTACACTGGGCTCCATTAAAAAACCAGATGGCACATACGCAACCTCGGACAGCGAGATAAGCCAGGTGCTCATTGAGACACACTTCCCTGGATGCAAAGTCACTGACGATGTACACTGGGAAGATACGGAACCCAAACAACCAACCGAGACCGACTGGAAAACTGCCAAATCCATAGTCACCACAGATCGCGTTAAATGGGCGATCGAAAGCTTTAAATCTGCAGGACTGGATGAAATATTTCCAGCACTTCTGAAGTGGGGCCTCGAAACAGTAGTAAAGCCGCTGGTCAACATCTATACGGCCTCGATAGCACACAAATACATACCCCGGCAATGGAGGGAGGTGAAAGTTGTGTTCGTACCGAAACCCGGCAAAACCGACTACACTGAACCAAAGTCATACAGACCCATAAGTCTTACCTCCTTCATGCTAAAGACATTGGAGAGGCTAACTGACAGACACATAAGGGAAGGCGCGTTAACACGCAAGCCACTTCACCGCCAACAACATGCTTACAGGAAAGGCAGATCAACGGAATCTGCCCTACATGCTGTAGCTGGATTCATAGAGATAGCGTTATCAGACAAACTAATGACACTAGGCGCTTTCATCGACATAGAAGGAGCGTTTGACAAGACAAAATTCAACAGCATCAGCCGGTCACTCAGCACGTTTGGAGTCGAAAAAACCGTAGTCGGCTGGACTGATCAACTGCTGAGACTAAGAGCTGTTCAATTTACAGTGAACTCCACCACAAGAGGTATAGTGGCCAAAGGCTGTCCACAAGGCGGAGTACTCTCACCGCTACTCTGGAACGTAGTGGTGGATGACCTACTAAAACGCCTAAACGAGCGCTGCCACTATACAGTCGGATATGCAGACGACATCACCATCCTAATCAAAGGGAACTCGGGTAATATTATCTGCAATCGCATGCAGTCAGCCCTCCATATTATGGAGGAATGGTGTAATCACCACGAGTTAAAAGTAAACCCAAACAAAACAGAACTAGTACTATTCACCAACAGAAAGAAAACTGAAATGACAAACATGCCAAATCTCTTTGGAACGACACTTGCCTTGTCGACCGATGTCAAGTACCTAGGTGTGATACTAGACAGTAAACTGAACTGGAACACACACATAGACACAAAAATAACCAAAGCATGCAATACCTTTTGGCAATGCAGAAGACTAATTGGTAAGAAATGGGGATTAAAACCCTCAATAACACTATGGCTATACACAGCCGTCATACGACCAATGCTGACGTACGGCGCCACAATATGGTGGCCCAGAACCCAGCTAAAAACTACGCAAACCAAACTACAAAGCCTGCAACGCCTCGCCTGCCTAGCGACTACAGGCTGTATGAAAACGACTCCGACGGCAGCTCTGGAAGTCATACTGAACCTCAGGCCCCTTCATCTTGTCATACAGCAAGACGCCGCAGCCGCAGCGATACGACTCGAGAAGTTGGGACTCTGGAAACATGACAATAGAATTACGCACACGAGCATAAAAGATATTATAGTCATGGAACTCCCCATGACTGCAGCTCCATGTGACCTTATACCAAAGACCTTTATCTTTGACAAAGAATACCATATCCAACTTCTAGAAGAAGAAACGGATAGCTCAGGCATACACGAAATGAGAATTTATACAGACGGCTCCAAAACCAAGACCGGTACAGGAGCAGGTGTGTTTTCTCATGATCTAAACATCAACATATCAACAACCTTAGGAGAACACAACACAATCTTCCAAGCAGAATGTATTGGAATCACTATGGCCACAAAGGCGGTATTATATAGGAACATCAAAGACGAACAAATTCATATAATCACCGACAGCTCAGCTGTACTCCAAGCTCTAGGCAAAAACTGCATCAACAACGGACTTATCCTAGAGTGTCACCAAGAACTGCAAACAATTGCCAAAGAAAACCGAATCACACTTCAGTGGATACGTGGACACAGCAACTCCTTAGGGAACGATGCTGCAGATCAACTGGCAAAAAGAGGATCGGACACAATAATATTGGGACCGGAACCGATAGTACGGATTCCCCTCAAGCAACTCAAAACGTGGTTACGAGACAGGACCACAGAACTACATGAAAAACAGTGGGAAACACTAAAAGAATGCAGACAGACAAAGGAAGCTCTTGCCTCCTTGAATACGAAGCTGTCGCGCAAATTACTTCACCTGAACAGGATAAACTTAAGACAAACAGTGGGCATAATCACAGGTCCACTAAACAAACATCTTTTTAACATCGGTTACATGGACAGTCCCATGTGCAGGGGCTGTATGAGTGCTGAAGAAACACCGGCCCACGTCTTTCTACACTGTGAGAGCGTAAGCGACCAGCGCACAGAGCATCTAAACAATCCAGAGACCATGGGAGAGGTCCTAAAAAACATAAGACAACTCCTTGACTTCTGGCTGGAGTTGGGATGGTATGGATGATCGTATCATTCTCACGTACAATGAGGCTAAGTGCGGAAATTATATGTTCAACTAACTAACTACATACACTTGTACTTGTCAAGAAAATTAACAATGCATATAAAATTAATTATAAATAAATAGGTAACATTTACTATTAAATTATGTTTAAATTTATTTCAGGTGTGCTAGAAGTCTGTCAGTCTTGTGTTAGTAAATAACCTCTTAATATCAACATTAATAGTGAAGTAAAGGTGCAACTGAATTAAGTAGGTACCTAATTTAAATGAAGCCAAAATTGGCACTGGCTGTGCTCATTAGACATAATAATTAGAGAACCTTACCTAGTTTAAGAGGTATTTCATGTGGAGCACTTGTATTTTTCCGCTTTCTTCCATTGTCCATTTTACTGTAAATTTCAAAATATTCATACATTAAATATTGGTTTTTAAGGTCATAAGTGTATCATTTCTTATATAGGTAACCAGAAATGAAAGTGGTATCATGTTCAATAGCAGTTTTAATATCATATAGCAATTTTAAAACTTTCTATAAGATAGTACTCCAATAATGTAAAACAATAATTTAAAGACCGTATTAACCTCCGGCCCACAGATACAATTAATATATTTAATATGCATATATATTGCCATTTAATAAAATACTTAGTATCCATATAAATTCGATTGAAATGTTCTGAATCCATTTTCTTCAGTGTTGGACATGTAGGTATAACAAAACATGGGTAATTCATAGCTGGGTAAGTTATAGCCTCCACGAAGGCTGAGACAAACTTGAGAACTGAACTGAATGTAAGCAGATTTGGTAGGTATTGTTGTATTAAAATTATTTCAGATTCCTCATAATAATATTAGTATGGCAGAAAAGGATTGCGTGATGGTTTTCATTATAGATAAGTAATGAATGACGACTTAAGTTGTTATTAGAGCACTTATAAATGAGAGCTACTTCCAATTTTTTAAATTACAAATAGTACATATCATAGGGTAATCAAAATGTATTAAACTTCGCCACGTCACTGGTATTGCTATACATTTTTATCACACCACTGTTAATGCTACGTATTTATTGTAATTACAATTTATGATTGCTAGTTGTAATAACAATAACAATTCGGCCGTGGCTATTCCACAAGTGACATTGACGGCCGTGTTTATTTTCCACAAGTGACACTGGTGCAGTGTTGCCATATGTTAAACCTCGAAATCTGAATCGCTATGTCTGAAAATCTGTTTTCTATCTGTATACGATGAAAAAGCTTGAAATCTCCATAAAATCTGTATTAATTAAAAATTTAATAAAGTAGTAGACAAGTGAAAAACATATTTATTATTGATACATACATTTATTCATTTTATTAATCATGTTTTTACTAACATACTTGAAACATGGCTCGTTTTTTAATAAATAATTGTTTTTCAAACCTTGTCTGTACCTAAATAGTTGCAAGTTTTCGTTTTTATCAAATTAATTGAAGAAAATATTATTTATTAAGAAATTGGTCCAGTAATATAGTAATTGTAGCATCTAGTTTAAAGGACAAATAAATCTTTAGGACCAAAATTTATTAATTTTTGAGCCATTTACTTAAATTCTTTCTTGTATTCCCATATGAAAATTAGAATTTAAAAAATCTGTATACACCTCAAGTGAAATCTGTCATATCAGGAGCCAAAAATCTGTACCAATACAGATAAATCTGTATATATGGCAACACTGCACTGGTGGAAATAGCTATTTATTCGCAAACTGCAATTGACACCAGTTTGACCACAGATTAAAAATCCTTCCTCACAATTGAAAATTATACGGCTTTTAAACTTTATTTATTTTATATACTAGTGCTTGCCCAGTAGTCGAATTTATACTATAATAAAAAAATATATTCCTTTTGCACTCCTTAATCATATAACTTTAAGATTGCGAAATTGCATTCTCCACCGTCCGTGAAATTTTAGTTTTTTACGGGTTTAAAAGGGATTTATTGTAATAATAATTAGGTCTAAAATCATATATTTTTTTCTATACTTTTGATTAGATTACTAAGTAAAATTAATTCAAATTCTAATTAGGTCTAAAAGTGACACGTAATATATTATATAGATAAGAAAATTAAAATGTTGCTTATAAAATTAATTAAAAATTATATCTAGAACTATTTCACGTGTGCCAGAAGTCTGTCAGTCTTTTGTTAATAGATAAGCTCTTAATATTACCGTAATAACTATTTGTTATAATTATTTTATTCAAACATTTTATAAATAAATAATATACTATGATGTATGTATGATTTGTACGTAAACAAAAATACGTGTCTATGATTTTATATAGAAAAATCTTAAACTATTGAATAACTTGGCATCTTTATGAACCGTCTTGATACCTACATAAAAAAGTAGTCTAATAAGTATAGATCAGATATAAACTTATTAACTTATACCTTTAAAAATAACAAACTCATTGTACATTATCATCGTTTAGTATGCTAAAATTCCTTTTTTTTCAGACGAACATAAGTAAGTCAAGAGGCTTTTGTTACAACACCGGGCATAAACGTGAGCAGAGCTACAGCCTTAATAAATTGTTTAGAAACTACAAACTAAGCATGCTGCGCCAGACGGCGCCGCCTGTGGAACTTGGAATTTGGCTCAAGGCGGTACTGGCGAAGAGTCAATCTCAGCTGATTATGACTTTTAGTTATTTAGAGGAGTTTTGTGCAACTGTCACTCTACTTTACAGTTTGTGAGCCTCTCGCATTCGGGTATACGAAGTAATCGGACAAAGTCTAATCTACTATTTAATACTGAATTTATAGGTAAAATATTCAATCACCATTTGCACAAGGCTCTTTTAAAAATAGCGGTTGGCAATGATGACGTATCATCATTGCTACCCGCTAACAGCTCTGAGCAGAGTCCACACAATATTGTAGGTACTTATTGGTATTTTTTAATAATTTCTTAGGGTACTGCTTGGTGGTGACCGGTAAAGTAGCAAAAGCCTCGTGGCTAAGTACATTTTTATTATATCCGCAAGGCCCTTGACAGACGGACCGCATTTCAACTGCAATCCAACCGCAAATTGCAGTTCAATTGCAGTCAGCGTGCAGTCGTATAAACTGCAAACCGACTGCATTCAAACTGCATCCGAATTGCACACGACTGCACTCCGACTGTGATCGGACTGCGCGTTTGGTTTGCCATTCTATTACAGTCGTGTCAACTGCATTCAAACGAATTTTCAATTCGAACTTGAACTGTAATTTGCGGTTGGATTGCAGTTAAAATACGGTCCGTCTATCTAGAGCCTAAGAAAAATAATAGTACCTACTCTATCGGACATCACTACTGATATTTATTAATTAATATTGGCAATAAAAATGTTAACAAACAAATGCCAACATTATTTAAAAGTTTAAAAGTGAAGTAAGTAAAAGAAAGACTGCTGATAAAGTATCATTTTTTTACTGCTGCTGCGGCTTCACTCTGTAATTCTTTTCTCTATGTTACTTTCATGAACAAGAATGACAAGAACTGAAAAATAAACAAAACATGTGAACATCAACACACATTTTACTGCTTTGTCTCGTCGGAATTTCGTAGGGAATAAAGTTTACAAGTCAAATGCCTATAGATTGAAATCTTCAGTATTTTCCGTGAAATATGATTGTCGCTCTACAGACACTGCTATATTTCCGTGCTTCGTTAATTTCGGCCCTTGGTCGGTTACTACAGCCGTATTATCAAAGCATAGTCGTAACGTTTAGAGGCAATGGGGATACAACGGAGGAAGATGATGACGAGAACGTGTTCGCTGAGTTTGATGAGGAGAAAGGGGTGATATTTTTCCCGGCGGTGTACGTACAACGGTATGCAGCTGTAACTGATTGTTTGATGGACAAGCGATGGTGTGGAAAGCTGGAAAAGGTAAGCTATACTAATGTTATAAAGCTACAAAATTTGTTTGCCATTAGTTACTTACGCGAATACATTACTTACTTCCTGACAATATGTGTATCGCGATGGTGATCGCGCTAATATCATTACTTCCTGATATTACGATCACCGCGGTAATATCAGGAAGTAATGGCTCGATTTGAAAATATCTTTAACTATTAGAGAGCTATGTTATCTTAAGGTAATGTAGGCTATATTCAATGATGGAAGCTCATTTATATGTGAGAAACATGGAAGAAAGACTAACAAACACCCACACATCCATTCAAACAAACTGCATTAATAATATTAGTAGGATTCACAAAAATTGTTTCTTCAATTTGTATCATCTTGGTGTTGGGGTTTAATATCATTATAATGTAGTTATGTATACTAATTTTATAAAATGGTAAGGTTTGAGTGGTTGTATAGGGTAATTTCCGGATCTACTGAACCAATTTTGCAAATTCTCATACCAATAGATAGCCACATTATTTGTGAGTGTCATAGGAAATATTTTAAGTCAAGGTTCCCATGGGAATGGGATCTTCATGCATGAATGTATGAAGATGTATGGGATAGCTAGTGCACTATAATTTCATTCATGACTATAATATATTTAACAGTATTTAGTGTAAAGTTGATAAGTACATTGCTGATTATTATCCAAAAATGGAAAAATTTACTGCAATAAGATTAATATGAAATCTATTTGTTAGTACTATGAACACACTCTTTGTATGTCATATCATTATATTTACTCATAACTTCAAAGAGCTTCTTTGTTTTATTCAAGTTATGAATAAAACAAAGAAGCTGTTTGTTTTATTGTTTATTCCGAGTATTCTTTTAATTATTTTGATGTGAACAGACTATATGAATGGTCTATTCAGTATTTTAACTTGTTATTTTTTTATACTTTATCATCCTGTTTACAACCACTGCTGAACATGGAATTCCTCTTCAACAGATATTGCCGTAATCAGCACCCTTACGCAGGTGTACGGTGATTGCAGTAAAATTATAGGTAACCTTGAGCTGATTGATGCTGGTGCTTGTACTGTAGTTGCCACCAGGAAGATATGGGGCGATCCATTTAATGCTGGCAACCACATGGCCACCGAAAACCACATGGCCAAGTTGCATAGTTGTATTAAGCTTCATTATGTCTTTTTCAGGTGGTTGATTTTGGTTACCATGATATGAGCTTCATCAAATACCTCAAAGATGTACCAGGAGTCCATACTATCTTAGGAGTCGACCTAGAGAGTATACCACAAAGATGCTCTTCAGATCTGCTGGGCTGTGATGATTATACTCCAAAAAGGGAAAATCCTTTACAAGTTACTGTAAGTTAAAAAGATTGTCAGGTTTTGGGTATCATAATATTAGTTGTATTTCCTTGTGTGTTGCAACATAATACTGTGGATGCCAACCTGCCTGCCAACCTCGGTAATTACGTCAACTTACCTGGACGAAATTAACTTGTCTAGGTCTTTTAAAGAGCAGTCCTCAATTAGCCGTTCACTTAACAGGCAGATGAAGTAAAAGTAAATAAAATGTGTTTTCCTATTAAATTATGGGTATTATATCAAAGACAGTACTCAGTTAGTTAGGGTTCCATACCCGAGATGCATATGGTGTGGTAACTATGGCAAAAACTCCACGCTCCCTTTTGGGGGGGCCGTGTTCAGCAGTGGATGTTAAATGGACTGATAATGAATATTAGTTGAAATTATACTTATTAAAAGTTCTCTTTATATTTGTCTGGACAGCTGGACAGCTGTGTTGGGGTGGTTGTGTCTATAAAAACCACCTTTAATTTTTTTTAGGTAGGTATAACGTAATTTGACCGTTATTTTAGTTTTTTATGGAATTTTTTAAATATCTTGTCTGCCAATATTTATTTATATGATGGACCAAGGACTTGGTAATTGAAACTCTTGATGATGTAGGAACAATGACCCGAAAGAAAATTCTCATATTGAGTGTAGAATTGCAGCCACTAGTAACATTAGAACTTAAAAATCTGATTAAATGTGTCTTTTTTAATGATATGTATATTTTTTTCAGCTCTTCCAAGGCAATGCGGCAGATCCTGACTACAGACTGATAGGCTGTGATGCAGTAATCGCCATTGAAATGATAGAGCACATGTTACCCCATGATTTGGAAAGATTTGTTCAAACCATATTTGGCTTTATTAAACCTTGGGTTGCTGTGATTACTACGCCAAATGCGGACTTCAATGTGCTGTTTAAAGCTTTAGGAGAGAATGGACTGAGGCGGTGGGATCATCTGTTTGAGTGGACAAGGGAACAATTCAACAGCTGGTATGATGTCAACACATATGTTGCAATTTAATTTAATTTAATATATCACCCTATGTCTTCCCATGGCTGTCATAAGAGGCGATTAAAGAACCTGATGAATGGGCGATCACCAATCCGCCGGCCAACCGCGGTGATTACGTCAATTTTCCTCGACGCAAGGAACTTGCCTAGGTCTTTTAAAGAGGAGGTACAAGTTAGCCGTTCACCTAAAATGCCTGATGAAGTAAAAGTAAAAAAAAAGTATTTTCTTATTATATTATGGTTATCATATCAGAGACAGTACTCAGTTAGTTAGGGTTCCTACCTGAGCCGCTATAACAACAAAAACAAAAAATAAAATAAAATATATATTTAAAAGCGGCTCCCATACAACAAATGTTATTTTATTTTTTGCTCAATATCAATAATGGCCACAGGCACTTTAAAATGGTACAACAAAGATGGCCAGTCCAACTTGTACTAGGCTAGTTTTTTATATCTATTAGTGACTTTAACAAAAACTGAATTTGTAGGTGCAGCAACATAGTATCCCGGTACCCACAATACACGGTCAGCTGTCAAGGCATCGGTCCTGGACCTCCAGGCACTCGGCACTACGGCTGTTGCAGTCAGTTGGCGCTATTTGTGTCCAAGGATTATCACAAACAACAAGACTTGAACCTGAATAGTTTGGCGGTTGTTACTAGTGAGTGTTGCTTTCTGATATAGAATGTTATTACAATATATACTTATATTATAAAGCTAAAGGGTTTGTTTGTTTGCTTGAACGTGCTAGAAAATCCTGGTCCGATTTGAAACAGTTCTTTCAGTGTTATATAGCCAGCCAATTAATCACAAAGACCAATAGTATAGACTGATTTTGAAACATTGTTCATTGGTACATGCTACCAATGAAGAATGTTTCAAAATCGGAGTTTATTATCATTATCAACAGCCCGTTTACGTTCACTGCTGAACATGGGCCTCCTCTTAACAGACCTTGGCAAGCCAGGATTGTTGAGGGGTATTGTCATAATCACCATGCTTGGCAGACGGATCGCAGTAAGATGTAAACCTTGAGCTAATAAATGCTGCTGCCCATTCATCAGCCATATCTCCCTTATACGCCTTTTATGACACCCATGGGAGGACATGAGGTGGTCTATTCTAAGCCGGAAACCACGGCAAGCAAATCGGAGCTAACAAAAAGTAACTGCTTTTTATTTAAAATGGCATGAAATAGCAATTATAGAAAATGTTTACAATAACATTTAGAATTATAGAAAAAATTATAATCCACTGAATTAATATTTTCAGATGCACCAAGTCCAGAGAAAACGAGCGAAGTATTAGGTGGTTTGGATATTCAGAGTTCCTCTATGTGGCTTGATGACGATCCAAATCTCCATAGAACTCCAAGGTTAGTTAAAAATAATACAATGTACTAAATGCGCAAATTGTATTTTTTTTACCTATGAGGATATTCTTAATTCCTGGTAAGGCAAATGATCCGCCTGAGGTTAAGTGGCATAGGGATCTAAATACAAGAATGGTACAGTAGATAATTATGTACCGCATTAGCTACTAGAGGTGTGCATAGTTGTTACTTTTCCGTCACTGTGACCGTCGTTCCAGTGACTCGAAAGTAACCGTTAAAAATAAACGTCTTTGTCACGTCAGTCACTCTCATCACAAATAAATGCTTCCGAGGTTACAAGTTCCTTTCATTTAGGTAGTTATCGACACAGTTGTCACTCCGATTACGATTGGGTATACGATTCAAATAGAGGTTGTCATTTGGCAATGGTTTTCTATTCTCTTAAAATTCTAAATACAAGTTACAAGAGGGAGAGAGACTTGCCACGCAATTGCTGTGACACGGAACGACACAAGTTACTTTGGAACGTAATTCCTTCTTGAAAGATCACAGTGATCACTTTAGTCAGCGGATCACAGTGATCACTTTAGTAAGCGGATCACAGTGATCACTGTGACGTTATTTATCACCCAACTCTACTAGCTACCCTTATTCTGTCCGGCCATTCCGTAATCGGAAGCTACATATTACTATTTCGTTTATCAAAATGCTAACAATATGCCCTATATTGTACGTAGGATATTAAGATTTTTATCAAGACGACCTCAAAATTTGCCGTGAGATTGTTCCGGAAAACTTGAGGTCGGCTCAATGAAATATAAATGAACCAGCTTTCCGCGCGCGGTTTCATTCGCGTATGACCCGTTTCCGTGGGAACTGATAATTAACTATAGCCTATGTCATCTGGGGATAGTGTAGCTCTCCAACGGTAAAAGATTTTTGAAATCAGTCAAATAGTTATAATTTATAGCATACCTGCTATAAATTATAACTATTTGACTGATTTGAAAAATCTTATCGCGATAAAAATTACCTTTTTATATTACCCGACGTTTCGATCAAGTTGCATTGATCGTGGTCGCGGCCAGACTGGCTCGGCGGTGTCGCTCCGTAGTTGAGGGCGTCGAGTTACCAACCAAAAGTTTAAAAGTTTATACAGTCAAATAGTTTTGGAGACTATTCAATACAAATAATCAAATCTTCCCTCTTTATAATACTAGTACAGATAAATTGCCTTGCAAATCCTAATAAACCTCCATCTCCATTTTAGTTCCCTATCCTTCTACAACACTGTCGCAGATAAAGGTTCGTTATCCTTAGTGACGACATCCGTACCATCGACTGATTCCCCTCCTACCTTCTCTTACGAAGACTTCTCTTCGCAATGTAACTTGGACAATGAACTGGGCAAGAGTTATATGATGTTTGACGATGATACTTGGTTGGAGATCGTTGTACCCAGTAGAAGAACTACCAATAGAGTATATGAGATAGAAGATGTTTCAAGCAGGTTGGGTTTATATTCCTGGAATTTTAACAGCGTATATTATTATGTTATATTAGTATAAGCACAGATTATTAGTAAACAATTAAAAATGTTACCAAAATCTTTTTAATTGAAATTAAAGCAGTTGTTTTTGAATACCTACTTAACGCGATGACCGAATATATGCATCACGGCCGGTGTAAGACCGACAATGGGATCCACACTATAAGGTCGATCACGGTTCGTTCACAGGCCCGGGCTGATAAAATATTATTAAATTAAAAACAATGTGTGTATTCATACTATCCATAACAGTCAAGTTCCCGTCGAATATTTATTAATAATATTTAATTATTATTATATTTTACCAGATCGAGATCGGAACGTGAACGAACCGTGGTCGACCTTATATTGAGGATCCAGCCTAAAAGAACGTTAAAAAGTCTTGTTGCTATGGCTACGCGATCAAAGATTTATGTTTTGGCAACTTGATATTTTTGACTGGCTGCTCCGTAGTTGTTGACGCAATTTTACGTAGTCCAACTGCGGCTTTGATCGTATTTCGGCACTTGATAAGTTGTATCTGGATACATCTACATTTAATACAAAAAATGACCAAAACATTTATTACTTCCAGGTTAAACTGCACCACACTGCAAGCAAACAAATTTTCCAAAAACACCCTCAATTTGATGGCTAAAAACAAAGTGGACTCGCTACTCCATACGAGGGAAGTGGTCGATGAGATACGGCAAATAACACATCATTTGAACTTAGACAAACATAGTACACCAGTGAATGGGCAACATATGTGGTATAACATAAATTGGGGTGCAAATGCACCGTATTGGAATCAATATTATAAAATTGTACGAGAATTCAGCTGTCCTTTCGAGGTAATACATAGTTTTATATCATACTTGCGACCCGTCCCGGGTAGTAAAGCTTAATTAAAATCATGTTTTAAATCATATTTTAATCTAATTTAATTATTGTTATTATCTAATTAATATTTTATTTTAATTTTAAATGTAATTGTATTGAAATTTTATGATAATTGTTTTTGCTCATATAATAGCTTGCAGTGCTCTTCTGTAAGTAGTGTGATATTTAGACTTAAGTTCACATTGTAATTGTTAGGGTTCCGTAGCCGAATGGCTAAAAACGGAAACCTTATAGATTCGTCATGTCTGTCTGTCTGTCTGTCTGTCTGTCTGTCCGTCCGTCCGTATGTCACAGCCACTTTTTTCCGAAACTATAAGAACTATAATGTTGAAACTTGGCAAGTAGATGTATATTGTGAACCGCATTAAGATTTTCACACAAAAATAGAAAAAAAACAAAAAAAATTGGGGTTCCCCATACTTAGAACTGAAACTCAAAAAATGTTTTTTCATCGAATCCGTACGTGTGGGATATCTATGGATAGGTCTTCAAAAATGATATTGAGGTTTCTTATGTCATTTTTTTCTAAACTGAATAGTTTTCGCGAGAGACACTTCCAAAGTGGTAAAATGTGTGTCCCCCCCCCTGTAACTTCTAAAATAAGAGAATGATAAAACTAAAAAAAATATATGATGTACATAACCATGCAAACTTCCACCGAAAATTGGTTTGAACGAGATCAAGTAAGTAGTTTTTTTTTAATACGTCATAAACCGTAAACCGCAGTTTACCTTTCATTCATTCAACATCGATCAAAGTTACAACGAACTACAAGAACTTTTATACTTATGTTACATGTTGTATTCTTGATATCAAAAATAGGTACGCACTTGTACGGAACCCTTCGTGCGAGAGTCCGACTCGCACTTGGCCGGTTTTTTTTTAATGTAACAGTATATATTTTTTTAGTACCTCAAGAGATATCTTTTTAATTAACAATTTATGTAGTCCGGCCGCCAGGCAGTGCCTCTGGCCGCGCCACCTCAAATTAAATAGAGTATAATGAACTATTAATAAATCAATATCCCTAAAAAATCTACCTAAAGAGTACCTTGCATACGACAAATATGGTCCACTAAACTCCTTTAGTTAAGGAGGTATTGGTCGTAGGGTGTAGCCCGGCTGGAAGGTATACTCTGCAGCAAGTCAATTTTGCAATATTTAATATTAACTATCCATAAATCAATTAATATAATAGTACCTTTTCTCTACTCTTCGTTGATACTTTTTTCTCTCAAGAAACTATTCATTTTGATTAATTAATTTTTAAAGTATGAGGCGCGGCTAGTGAGGTTTACTTTCAGTAAATATAACGAAATATGCTTTATTTCTTTATGCCAACGAAAACTGCATAATAAGTACTTTATAAAAAGACCTGGACTTTATCTATAAACCTTTATTTTTATTACCAACAATGATTTTTAAAAAGGTGCACTTTTTGGTTTTTGTTTACCTATCTACCTAGGTATAGGTAATGGACCCTCGCTACGCTCCTTACCTCTCACGTCTCTACCGCTCTCTAACTCTCACCGCTCACCCTCGCTACGCTCGGGCGCTAACTTCACGCCGTGCAATAATAGGCTACTTGGGTCACACATATCGTAATGTACTAATAGTAAGTATATTAATTTTTCAGGCAAAGTCAGAAGAAAGCCGCATTTTGGAACTAGTATCGGATGAGATCAACCGTTTGATCGATAAACATTGTGAGGAGGAGTGTTCCGGAGACGCGAACCGTCTCGAGATACCGATGTCCCAGTTGATGGATGTTGTACAACATATTACTACAGATCTTGATAGAGTTCGGTCAGTATGAGTTTTACGGCTAGCTAATAGTTCAGGTTAAAATAAAATTAATAAAATCGTTATTTCCTCCTCAGTTGTTATGGATGTTGATTAATTATCGTCACTATCATTAGCCCATATAACGTCCATAGCTGAACATGGGTCTCCATCGAAGGGGGTTTGACATAGTCACCGAAACGAAAAAAATCCTTAATTATACACAGATTATATTTTTCTGGGATGGGCAGCGAACCCAAATGGTCAGCCGAGTCGAGTGGTATATTATAACGCTTGGCCTCGGAAAAAAAAGAATATATTTCTACTAGAGACAAAGAAGTCATACGAGTTATTCTTGGCTCTTGAACTGTTTCTTATGCAAATCCGTACTAATACCATAAACGCGAAAGTTTCTGAGTATTTATGGATGGTCGGGTGTATATTACTCTTTCACGTAAAAACTACTGAACGGATTTCACTGAAACTTTGCGCGCGGATAGTTTATAAGCTGGATTAACATATAGGCTACAAAACATCACGCTCCGACACACTGGAGCAGATTAATGCGGGTTAAACTGCAGGCCGCAGCTAGTTATACATAAGTTAATGAAACGTATGAGTAATAAATACATTACCACGCAATGTTACCATCGTTACGTTACTTTTCAGGGACGTCTTAGAATGGAATGGCTACGAGATTGCAAACGACGTGTTAATTCACTCGCGTCTAATCGACGATTTGTCCACGACACAAGTTACCACCAACGACAGCCCGGAGACCGACACACTTTCCGATGTAATTATATACGACCATTTCTAGTTCTTATAAAGTAGATTTAGATGTTTTACTCAGTGCATCGCGCCCCGAAGTTCCCGACGAGAGAACCTTCTGTGGGCCTCGTAGACCTGAGAGACCTATAAAGTAGAGCGACAGTTGCACAAAACTCTCCTATAAATCTAAAGTCAGTGCTATGAAAGATTTGTGATAAATTGAGTAGATTTTATCAGTAAAATTGCGATTTACTAATGTACATTTAGGACAGTATTAAATATAACACAAAACAGATTTGTTGGTTGGTTAGTAGATATGTATTTTTTATTTATTATTTGTATTATATATTCTATTCATCACATTATCCTTAATTAGTTCGATTAATTGCGAATCCAAGTTTAGGTATGCAATTCTAGTTTTAAGTTTGTTATTGTCAGTAAATTGAGTCTCATTTTTAACTATCTAGTTTGCATGTCTTATGGAGAAGGAAGATTATTTGTGTATTGTTATTTCATGAGAAGCTTTGTTTCATTGATATGATGCATGATTGAAATGATTCTAATATAGTTGAATTAAGTTATATTATGGTGACGTGTAAGTTTAAATCGATTCGCCTTAAATATGTTAACCCTTACCTTAAATGGGCAGAGGGAATATAGAACCCACCATATTTTGAACTTTATGATGATAATGGAAATTAGTTACTGTAGTTTAAGTGTATATCCTATAACGTTATTTCACTATACGTAGTTTTATTTTAAGGTGAGATGTAAGATGACTGAAAGTCGAATATGCTATAAAGAGTCTGATACTTAATTTTGTATTTGTACCATTTAATGTGTTTAAAAAATTTAATATATTCTTTTACTACATAAGTTGTTTTATTGAAGTCTGTATCTTAAGGGTGTTCTATTTCAAGGCTGTGCAAACCATTTTAAAGAATTATTACGTTTTAACACATTTCTATAATAAAGATTTAATGCATAATTTTTTTTCTACGTTCGGTATTTTATATAAACCATCGTGCTGTCGATAATAATTCGAACGTTTGTCATTCGAGATTGTAATTGGAAATAAACCTTCGTATGACTGCTTATTTTCTCTTTTTTATTTTATGGTTTCTTTGTTTATTTTATGTGTCGAGTTTTCCAGCTTATAAAGCTGAATATTTTGTCTTTTTATTTCTAACAGGAGATTCATATGGTAAAGGTTTATTCAATTAACTAACTAACTAATTGGATTATCCACCTTCCATTAACGTGTAATGAACCATTTTAAATATGGCCGTAATGCAATACGGAATTACATTCCAAAATACACAGTTGTATAAGACTGTACAGAACCCAGTACTCTCTGTGAGAAGTGATTCGTGACAGAAATGTTTTGGTTTATAAATTGGGTGACTTTTTTGCCGTCTTGAAAATAATACGGCGTGATATGTATATGAAGTAGATATCATTAGCATAGTTTTTTATCCTATTTTTTTTTGTTACTGACATCGTGTGAAAATCATTACGATAAAAAACGTACCTAATTAGGTAGTTACGTTACGTTAGTTAAAATAGGTACCTATAATACCTAGGCCGCAATCAAATACGAATGAAAAGAGTGAGCGAAATAGCGTAACTACCTACCTAAGTACGCATTTTTACGGTTACGAGTTTCACTATATACCAGTAAAAAAAAGATGATATAACTAATAACTATGCCTTAGGCATCTATTTCATATACATATCACGCATTATTATTTTCAAGACGGTAAAAAAAATCAACCAGTACAGACAGATGTGCTGTATACGCAATCAAATTGTGTTGAATCTCAGGGTAGGCGAAGTCAAGGCTTTATATAACTTGACTTTATATATTTCCCGTTTATTTCAGTGTACTGCGGATATTCGTTCCACGACAGTTTCAGATGGAAGCACCATCGTGCCTGAGTACCACGGTTTGAATTTTAATTTAATGTATTATACCATCAGTAGGTACTAGTATTTCAAACGTTATCGATTGTATAAAGTTAATTAGTTAGTAGTTTAAAGGTGCAAGTTGGAAGCGGGCGACATGAGGCAGCAGCAGACGACGTGTCGCAGCGACGCTACTGGTTTGTATGTATGTCTATGAAATTCCCTTCGCAGTTAGCGACGCGTTTCATAGAAATACATACAAACGTCGCACGTCGCCCGCTTCCAACTTGCACCTTAAGTCATTAAGTCACCGAAATAGTCGAGTCCAACAAATATTTCTCATGGGCACGGGATACAATTTCATCACACCATGTAACAATGAGGGTGTCTGATCCGAAACGTATTTTTTTTAAATCAAAATCAATATGAGCACATAATCCATGACTATAGGTCGTAGATCCATGGGTCGATGACTTTTTGAACCACCAGTTAGTAGTGCCTCATACGCACTACGACTACACTACATTATTATTATTTACTAGCTGCGCCCCGCAGTTTTACCCGCGTCCCGCAGCTCCAGTGGGTCGGAGCGTGATATTTTGTAGCCTATATTTTATTATGTTAATACAGCTTTTAAATTATCCGTGTGCAAACTTTTAGCCAAATACATTCAGTAGTTTTTACATGAAAGAGTAACAAACATCCATCCATCCATACTTACAAACTTTCGTGTTTATAATATTA
Source organism: Nycteola revayana (assembly GCA_947037095.2). NCBI lineage: Eukaryota > Metazoa > Arthropoda > Insecta > Lepidoptera > Nolidae > Nycteola > Nycteola revayana. The sequence continues at coordinate 6,081,186 of OX344845.2, forward strand.
GTAGGATATGTGTTCACGAAGTTTATTTTTAAAGTATGGATATAGCGGGGGGCTTTATCGATACTTTAAAAAAAATCTTCATGAAATACCTAACGCTTGGGTTGGACAACATTAAAGTTACATTCGGTATAATACTGAAATTTATTCAGCACTTTGGTATTGATTTACGTACAGTTGTACTTGTCAGAATCAGACTGTTAAAATATTATTCTTATTCTATCAAATAAACTAGGTAACTAACAAGTATCGGCAATTTTTAAGATATAACAAGAGACTACATATATAATTAATAATTATTATAATATTTGATTGATATTTCAGGCAATGTACTCCGTCTGTTTGTCATTAAAGGCGAAAACACATTATTAAAACGCCACGCCACGCGTCAAAACCTGTAAATCAGTACGCGCGTGGTGTCGTGTCGGGTGTTCATAGTGTGTTTCTGGTCTATAGAAAACAATACATTTGATTCGACTCAACACGCGTGGCGTGTCGTCGGGTGGCGTGGCGTTTTAATAATATGTTTCCGCCTTTATTCTCTACTCATACGTTTATTCACATTACATAATTATTTTAGGATCTAGTGCAGAGGTTTCGATTTTTTTTTTTCACCTAGATCCCTTTAAAAATTTAACTGTATTCGGTGGACGCTATTGCTTTTCTTATTTAACACTTGGGAACCCGTTTTTATTTCGCTTACGTAGACCAGATTGAGTCTCCCGTGGACTCCCCAGGGGTCGATCTGGACCATTTAGGGAATAATTGGGATCTAGTGGATATTAAACATGAAATTATTGAATAATTTATGTTCAATGTAATTGTCTTTTCGTAAGAACACAACCAAAACATACTCGTATATAGATATTTTATAATCTCAAATAAACTTCTTGTTAGGACTTCGTCTCCATCGCGCTCTCGACAACAAAGTTCGCGATTTGCGTTCCAAAATGTCTGACGATGAAGATATTGCTATAGAGCTGGATAAAGTAGTCTGTAGACTTATGAAGCTCGCTTTAAGAACAAGTACGGGCTTACAAGCAGCACCCCCCACTCGATGGATGCAGTGCAAGCTGTTAGACCTCTTGACTCTCACCGAAAAAGCCATAGAAAGGCGCAAGAAGAATGTTCTTGAGACTTATCCGTTCGAAGATCTGCAGATTGGTATGTTTTATGTGTATAAATTAAATTTTTGAGAAAATCGACTCGCACTCCTGTGGGTAGACTGTCACTTCTAATTTACCTACTCTTAATTGATGCATCCTATAGATATAGTAAAATGTTGATAGATTCACATGGGAGTAATTTTTATTAAGTAAAGATAGCCTAAATAACTTTCATATTATATAAAAACCTCAATTTGGACAAGGATGCCAATGAGATTTTAAATTAACAACGACATTTCAATGTGATTTTTCATTGTATGACTCACAAACTCAATGTAAGACAAGGTGACGTTTTGAGTAATGCATTCGTTATGGTCATTTTCTTTTTGTTTTTTCAGATAACGGTATTGAAATCCCAATATTTGACAAAATGAAGAATTACAACACAGCGTAAGTTATTTCTTTAAAGGGATAAAATGTCCTTGATATAAAAGTACCATATTTTACTATCTCTGCTTATGAAGACTTAAAAATGACATTTTTACAGAAACCAAATGGTTGATAAGTATGCACATCTAATTGAAACATTTGGTAAGTAACTAACTGATATTTTTAGAGTAGATAATAGTGATTTGATTATTGTCGTGTGTAGACATCTCTATTAAGTCCAATACCTTATATTGAATCTAAGATATGCCAAGGTTTGAAATTATTACATTATATTTATATAACAGATGAAAAAAATGGTAACGAATGCAGAATTCATTTCCATGATTCGATTATTGAAGATGACATATCCAGAAGCAGGAAAACGATCAAAGGTGAATTTTGTACAAATATTCTAAAACATATTTAAGGTTTGTCTATAAGTCTACCTACTTATGTAATTCAGATTCACATCCCCCTATAATACTACCCAAAATTATTTCACAACTACAAATAAATAAATTCTTTGTCTTTACTTGAATATTTTCAGATAAAGATTGTCTTCTTAAAAAATCTCCTTCAACATTTATAACTGTCCACCGAGTTTTTAGTACTGACGTATTCGAATTTCCCGAAGCGGTTAACACATCTTTAGAAAGAACACAAACATGGCTCGATGAAGATATTGACGAGTATCAATATCCCGTATGTGATATTAAATATAATAACATTAGCTCAGGTGACACAGATAATAGCCTATCACAGATACAGCGTAAACCTAAAAAAGGAAATAAAAAAGAAAAGGCTACTAAGAAGGCGATTACCAAATTAGAAGCGGCGTTATATAAAGTTTCTTTAAGAATTTCACAGAGTAAACATAGAAATAAAAATAAGCTTGAACGTAGAAATAAGAGAAAGAAGAGTTACACGGGTATTATTAAGAAAGAAGCTCGAAAAAATTTGAACCTCAATCATTTTGTGAAAAATTCTAGTGGTCAATCCGAAAAAGAAATTTTAAATAACTCAAGTCAAAATAGTACAGAACATCTATGTATAAATGCGCGACTATCAAAACCGGTAAGGTATCGTGGTTTATTTGGATGTAGTTTGTTACCAAACAAGACCTTAAGGTACATTTTTATTTGGTTATCAGATTCCTGAAAGTCTAATAAATCTCTGTCACTCGGAGTATAAAGAAGATAAAGGTATCGAAGAATATACCACTTTGAACAATATGACTGATACAAGCGATGAAGTTGTAATGTTAAACATCAACAATTCATCGTCTTATAATAATATAGCTGTCACTCAAGAGAGTATCTTCATTGATATTATAACAATGGATAATAAAGAAACTTTGGCTTTACAACGTACTATAGGTACCGATGCTGAGGTTAAATTAGATATATCTGGCAAAAGCCCAGGAGACAATTGTAACAATATTATTGATGACAAGTTCGGTATTAAACATCAAGTGAGTACTGAGGATATACAAGGGCAAACAATATTTCTTAATGGTAACTATAAATTTACATTTTAGTTGTTATTTTACACTCCATGCATATACAACCTTATTACAATAGCAAAGAGTAGTTGTAATTTGACAAATCTAATACCGCATTTTTGCGTAGCAATAGGTAAATATCAGTGCAATGTTAATAATATTTTCTATTAACATCTAGCGAAATTATAATATAATTTTGTATTATCTATTTAAATCATTTTACTCTTCAGATATAAATGAGCCCAGTACGTCAAAGGGCGTACGTCACAATGTAAGCATGGATGTACAATGTGGTCCTGACACATACAATGAAGCAGGCTACCCGCTACGGTCTGCATCAACATCATTTGTAAGACTGCCTCGAAAATGTCCTACTGCTAAAATTGAAAATACAGTGACCAATGTAGTTCATAAAGGGACTGAATTTGGAACTTCTACGGGAGAAAATTACAACTTTAAATTGATTGAACCATGTATGAGATCGGTTGGAATTAAAATTAAAGATTCTGATTTGAATATTGGCACTAAAGAAGATTTTCAAACAATGAAAGAATCAGAAAATATAATGGCGTTACCCAATCTAGAAGTGACCAAAGTTGCTTCAGAAACAAAGCTACTTAAACCTGTGTCGAGTGCTTTGAAAACGGAGGTCTCTTTCGGGAGTTATTCTAAAACTTGTGTACATGTTGCGACATTATTAAAAGAGCCAAGTGAGATTTTAACCGAAACTACCAGTAAGGAGGATGAAAATAAAGTAAAGTCAAGTAATAAACTTAAATGTCCCCAATTAAGCCTGAGCTGTGGTGGAGTTCATGTCCACAGTTATAATGATAAAAATGTGTCTGAAGACATTGTGTATCAAGGAGAGTGGCAACGATACAGAGCGAAACCCAATGCTAGAAGAAAGATTCCTATTATTATTCCAGTAAGAAAAACTATCGAATCTGACTCGAGAAATAAAAAGGACTGTGTTAAAGAGAAAAGCTTCAAAGATAAATGTTTACCAAAGCCTCAAGGAACTAAAGTAGCATTCATGGAGATTAAACCAACTATAAATATAATAAAAAAGAGATTTTACACTTCGAAGCCCAATATTACAAGTATTGATAATAGTAATAAAACAACTGTAACATCTAACAGTGAACAAATTGTGTCTAAAATAATTCCTAGACCAATGAAAAATAGCAAAAAGGTAAGTCTCGGGTATCGTGGAAACGAAAAGAGAAAAGCCTTTGAAATTATATCCAACATTTCAAAGACATCTTTCCAGGTCTGGTTGATCTGTGCCTCAGAAAACCGGTAAAATCGTTGATCCCGTTCTCCTTATTCAATTATTAACATTTGTTTCCTTATTACAGGTTGCTTTAAAAATAACGACAAGGTATGTCTTAAAAAACCATTAAATTAAAGGCAAACTTAAAAGTCTATTTATTTATAATTAGGTACATTTATTTCTAGTGCTTCAAAAATTGCGATGAAGAATATGCCAAAAAGGGTACGAAAATTACCAACTTCTACAGAAGGTAGCAATAAATTGCAAGAAGTCAAAAGAAGTTATGTACCGTTGTATTTGAGAAGAAAGAGTGAAAAGTCTTTTGAAAAACAAAATAAAAGCTTAAATAAAAGTATAGATTCTGTTGATGTTATGAAGTATCGTAAAAATGAACAAAAATATAAAGCCGTGGGATTTGTAACACCAATAGTGCGATCAAAAACTAAAGAAAAAACAAAAGATTTGTTTAACTTTTCTAACCAACTACGTGATAATTTAAGTTACGCTGTATTTCGTAACGAATTACAAGAAAACCTCAACCTAGTAGATAAAAGTTCTTCAAATACAGTGAAAAATACTTCGAAAAATAAACGAAATACGAATATCCGAATACCTAGCCCACAATCTTTTAACAGTTCTACTTGCTCTTCTCCAAGTAGCATAGCTACAATAAGAGTTAACCGGAACAAAAATGTGCCGAATAAACAACTTTCTATGACTTCCAACAAAGAAAATATCCACAATAATGATTCTAATAAACCAAGCTCAACTAGGACCAAGAAAGTGATGAAAAGATATAAAAAGGCCGATAATAAAGAAAATATATTAACAAATAGTGTCGCTATTGGTAAAGATACAGACAAATTATACAAGTCTCCATTTGTGGGAAGAAGTAAAAATGTAATTATAGGCCAAATGACAAATGAGAGTAATAATTCTTTTTTCAACTCACCTGCAGCTGCAAAAAATAAGGCACAGTCCGAAAATACAGTCAAAGCTCTTAATCAAAAAAGAACTAGCAGTCCTACGTTGTCTAAGAACAGATTGTTGAAATCCACAACGTCTTCAGTCAATGAAATTAATCATAATCAAGATTTTAAACTATCAGATCGTAGTACCGAATGCTCAAACATGGTTTTAATAGTACAACCAAAACTTCGAGAACTCGTCTTAGAAATTCAAGAAAGCTCCCATTCCCAGAATGATACCGTAGTTAAAGCAATAGAAACAAATGCAGAGTCACAAGTACCCGAAAGTGTTGGTCTAAACGCTAGCACAAATGATCTTCATATTATTATACATATGAGACAGTTGGTGGATGATTTACTGGATGTCATTGACAGCTCTAGTGACAATTGTAGTGAACATATAGACTCAAAAACTGTTATTCTTAGCAGAACTGTTTCAATCACTTCCGGCATCGCAGAATGTGACTCATTGCACGATAAGACATCTAGTCTTAAAGACACCTTTACAGAGCACAATGATAACCTTAACTGTAGCATGGGCATTCGTAAAGAGTCTAAAATAAGTTTAGATACAAGAACAGTAGCAAAAGATTTGAGTTTATTGTCATTTATTTCCATGACGTCAATGTCGAAATATTCTGAATATTTTTTAGCTGATAGCGAGCCTGAAGCTCTTTCATCAATGTGCGCAGAATCACGTAATGCAAGTTCTGTGCAAGAGATATTTGACAGAAAAGACCCGAATTTACTTGAGGTTAGTTTGCATCTGTAAAAAAATACAATTGCCGCACCAGGATTTGGAGCGGGACAGGTCATGGCAAATTTGATTTTTAATAACAAAAAAACTGTTATCCTTGTTCACACTTGACATGTCCATGTCTCTTCTCAAATCATAGTATTAATTGTTTCAGGACCAGGACAGAACACTAGTACAAGAATTCAGTGGATTTTCTCTTGAAGCCCATGTTATGACGGGTGATCAAGAAGATTCTATAGCTCTTGTTGATTCTGAAACTGGTAGTTTGGCATGGAATGTAGGTAGACAAGTGGTAAGTGACAAGATATACTATTGCTTCTTATTAAAATACATACTAAATAAATTTGTAATTTTTTATTTTTATATTCATATACTGCTCACCATAAAATTAGTTAAGCATATACAAGTAAGAACTTGACCAAGCTTACATGGCATAAATAGCTGAAAACCCAGATGTCAGTCAGTTCTTCTTGAAGTGACGCTGATGATATGAACATAGCAGGAGTGCTTTTTTATATTTTTGACGTGATTGAATTTTATTAAATTCCGCTCTGTTGTAGACATCGGAAGAAGTGTTCATTTCTGGAAGATCATCGAGCAGCTACGAGTCTTGTTTACCTGAAGACGATACTTTTGTACCGAATTGGCTATTTCAAATGATGAGTCAACAGTCATCTGTAAGTTATTTTTTAAAGATTTATTTTGAAAACCTTGAATTCACTAGCAATTTGATGAACTTAATTATAAGTTATATTGTAGTTCATGCTTATTTTTTTTAATTGTTTGCTTCGGTTTGGAGAAGTTTGATTTTAATTAAAGTAACAGCTAAGTTTAACTTTCGAAATTTGTTATCTAACCGCAACATGCTTAAATGGTATTCTTGTAGCTATAACTGCTCGATCTTTTATTCGTGTGATACTCTGCAGGACGATGATGGTCCAGTGCCAGTAGCATACGGACCAATGGACCAGTTATTTGATGAGAACGGGAATGCTATAGAACCTATGTTAGTTATCGGCGCCGGCGCCGGTGACGGTCGCGGCATACACAGTGATTATTCCCAAGACAGCTCGGGACGAGGCACCTCTTTCAGTTCTAGTGTTACTTCGTCGGGGCCTCAGAGCGAGGTTAGATTGTTTACTGTTTCACTTTCATATGATTTTATTATTATAAAGTTTTACTTTAAACCAATTCTTTTTACTTTAAGGTTACATCTATTTGAGGTAATATGTCAGGCGCGGATTCATCCTCAAAACAGGTTGTGGTCACAACCGGGCAGCCCCTCAAAAATCGATTTGCAACAACGACTTAAAATTTGATTTTTTCCTTTTTTACACGCAACAAGATAAGGACGTCACAAGTCTATTAGGGTTGTGGGCACGGTAGATCCGCTCTTGTAACATGTGGAGTATAAGGAGTACATAAACAAAATATATGTACACTTAATACTAGAGGTGACTAAGGATAGGAGGGATACACTTGATTCATGAGCTACAGCATCTATCAGCTCAAGGATGTTAACCATTTTACTCCAATCACCCATACCAAGTAAGGTGGGTATGGCAATATCTCTCAACGACCTGGTTTGCCAAGGTCTTTTAAAAGGAGACCCATGATTATATAAACGGGCTGATTTTATTGAAACACAACCAAGCTCACCAGAATGGTATCAGCTTTTTCGCATTTACTAAAAATAGACAGCGATTTTCCAAGGAAGTCGTTTTCTTGGCAATAAAATACACATCTCAATTATCGTATGTTGAAATTTATGTTGAAAATTAAGCATACTAATAACATTGGGTATTTAAATACTGAAGTTGTAATATAATTATGTTTTCCTCAGGCTGTAATTCTGCTCGACCCATCAGCGTTGGCGGCACAGTTTGAATTGTTACACGAAGAGCCTGCTGCTAGTTCAGCGATGGTGCCCGCTGTGCCTAACCTTAATGATTCTTCAGACACCACCTTTAGGATCGTCGACGGTAAAATAATAGTTATTTATTCAACTCAATTCAAATAATTTATTTGCAAAAATATGAGTTCGAAGTTCTTAAATATAATACAGTCCATTTCAAACTTTGAAACAGCTTCAGCTTCATTTTACTTACATTAAGATAAATGCCAGTAATAGGTAGAAATAGATGATAATATTCATCATCATCATCATCATCAGCCCGTAACGTCTACTACCGAACAAGGGCCGCCACCCGGGGAAGGGTATTTGCCATAGTCACCACGCTTGGCAGGCGGATTGGTGACCGCAGTATTATGTTGTACCACACAAGGAAACGCTGCTGCCCGTTCCTTGATAAACGATTATTATAGATGATGTTATAACAATCGGAACCAACGGCTTAACGTGCTTTCCGAGGCACGGATCAACCAACCAGACCCGTAAAGAAATATTAGAATTTACACAAAGATTTCCTGTCCGGGTCCGATAGGGATCGAATCTACGACCTCCGAGTCCGTTGTTTAATCTTAGTTCTTTAGATTTAATTGTCTACGTTTACGACTGGTTGTCTTTCATTACTTTTACTAGAGTTGCCTTGCGTCATTGAAAATGACTAGACCTATGGCTCTAGTAAATATACTAGCTTCTCGCGCACTGTTTTACCCGCGTAGCTCCCGTGCCCGTGGGTACTTTGAAATGAAATCGTTTATTGATAATGTAGACGAATCGAGCGTACTTATAAGTCATACTATGATAATGAAAAGAAAAACAACAATCTTGACTAAATTAGTTTACATTTCAACAATAATGTTATTAAATAAAATTTCCCAATGTTGTTATGGCATGTGATAGTCGCTTATTATATTGTAAATATAAAATTAAGATAAACCAGCGCGGGCTGGGATCGGGTGTGAAGCATAGAACGCGTCGCGAGCCTCGCCTTGCGAGGACTACCGGACCCTATCCTAGCTTCCTACGAGTCTTTCTCTGTCTACCTACGGTGTGACACCCGGAGAAAAAAGACTATAAGAAACTCTGAGATCATTCTTCGTGAATATAGCGATATATGTGACTCTTGGAAAACGAAGAACGGGGTGAAAGAATTTTTGAACTCAGTCCATTTAGTTAAAGATCCGATTAAGAAGGACCTTCATCGATATGTTTACTGCATGAAAAATATTTTATATAAAATTTAATGACTTAAATAATATAACGCCTACCCGGCAACCCACCCGGTTGCCTAAGAAATTCCGGGCCAAACTATTATTATTTAAAAATTTACTTTAAAATTTAATCTAATTATTTAATTAACTTTACTTTAAACGAATAAATTTAATACTAATCGAAAGTATGAAGCCTATAGAATATAAAAACGTTGGGTTTTCTTTTTGTTTCCTGGCATAACTACTGGGTTGCCAGGTATTAATAGGAATGTCGATACTATTTATCCTCACCTATTTGTTTAATAAATAAATTTTATATCAAAATATAATATTTTTCTGCTTCAATCTGCAATAAAAAATAAAATATTTCGATTTACAATAAAAATTAAATAATATTTTTTTTAATAAATAATAGTTTGGCCAGGAATTTCTTAGTCAACCCACTCGCGTTATATTATTTAATATATTACATTTGATATAAAAAACTTTTCATCCAATAAACAGATTGGTGAAGGTCGTTCTTAATCGTATCCTCTACTAATTAGTTGTATTAACCTATTCACTTTGCAAACAGACAATTAATGTACATTACTTTTTAATTGTTATTAATATATGCACCTACATGTAAAACTGGATTTTCCCTATAGACAGAGTGGTTCATTAGGTATCACACTTCATTTGGGCAAAATCGTATGATAATCCTTTAATATTTTCTGTATTGTTGCTCTATTAAACTATGCATTTACCTAATATATTTCTGTTTAGGTGAGAGAAGAGCAACAACACATCGTGAAAACCTATTTCTTGGTCAACGTTTGCCGTCTAATACCGCGAGTGACATGGACGCCGATATAAGCTCGTTAGATACTGACGTTCCTGACTCCTCTTAAAATTGATACATTATTTATTCTTGAAGCAATATATATTTATTCGTGTGTTTAAAAGTTAAAGTACTGAATTTAGAAGATGCCAATTTAGGAGTTTTGATCACGGAAGCATAGTTTGAGTTGAGCGGGAGAAATTGTACGTTACATGAAAATTAACAGTAAATAAAGTACCTACGTAAATGTTTGAATTGATTACGTTTATTTAAAAAATATATTCATTTGGCAGTCATTTCTTTGGTGTTTTATTTTTTATAATAAGTCAACGTTAGAGCGGTTTTCTCTTACTACTTTAAACACGTGAGGCGGGAACACGCTGATCGTAGCGATCTTCTTGACGGTTGTCGATTTTGAAGTTCATTAGGGCCAAAGTGGCTAAAACAGTTGCCGAATATATAACTGTCAAGTAGTATTTTGAGGGTGCTTGTGGAGGGCAGTTTGTGTCTGTTTTTGTTGGCTTTTGTGTATCACCCAGCGAACTAGTAAGTATTATGGCTAAATACAAATGTTAGGAGGAAAAAGGGGAATTCTAGCGTAACAATGTACTTTATGTAGATTAATCTGTATCCAGCATGTATCTATTTATGCATTAAAAACATATCAAACGTCTTTAAAAATTAACATGTAAGTTGACTGTTGTGAAGTTTACTGAAACTTATATACCGCACACAAGGGAATAGGTTTAGGTGATCTCTTATCAGGTGGCCGGACCAAATAAAAGCGGCAATGGACGAACCCTTGCACGAGTGGAGGCGCGCCGTCAAATGTCATGTCAAGAGTGTACCGATTGTGAAGAGATAATCCACATGCACATTTTTAACTACCGATTGTGTATAAAAGATGTTGTGATCTGCATACACTGTTCTGGTAAGTGTTTACCAGACATTGCATTATACATCATTGTCATTACTTCGTCTCGCCAAAAATACTGTTACAATATTTTTTTTATTTTCACGGGTTCGGATTGGATTCGCATCGGACGTAGTGCGAAACCGCTCTTATAGTAATAAATGTTACGCACAATAGAAAAATGTTTTTTTCTTTGTAACAATATTTATGGCAAGATTATATTTATTAATTGAATAGTCTGCTGACTTATTGAGAGGTTGGAGATCTCGAAGACATATTAAGCGACCATTGAATAAATCCTATGTTTAATTAATGGTCGCTTTTTTACAGTTATCTCTATTTCGGACTGGATGTACGAATGCATCGAAATTCTAGGATTATGAGGGTCTAAATTAGTAGGTAGATAGCTACGTCAAACAAGAATGCATAGTGACACGCTTCACTATGCATTATTTCGCCACTGTTTAATTAAAAGGAGTAGGCAGTTTAGCTTTCGAGTTTTTTCGCATTGTCGAACACATCCTTGTTAAATCGGGCAGTTACAACATTCTTGTTTGACGTAGCTAAAGCATTCGACAAAGTCTGATTGACAATGTATAAATTTATAAGCTCAAACTGCCGGACCGTCTCGGGCACACCATATCAGACTAAGAGAAGATTAGAGATCACTTCTAGCTATACAGAGACTGCTACTCTATCTGACCCGCCGAAGAGTCGCCTGCGAACGCGTCGCGACTCCCCTCGCCCTTCTACTAGGGCTAGTAGCGACAGCGTAGTCAGCGTAGCGTCAGCATAGGATCGGCGTAGCGTCAGCGTAGCGTCTTTGTTTTAGACGCTATTAGCCCAACGCTTCACTATGGTTTTGTTTTTGAGTCTTTATTAGGACATTCGGATCCTCAAGATTATACGAAAATTGAATTCTCGTAATGATCTGTTTTTGCGATTTTTATTAGGGTTCCGTAGTCCACAAGGAACCTTTATAGTTTCGTCATGTTCGTCCATCTGTCTGTCTGTCTATCTATCCGTCTGTCCGTCCGGGCTCGTACTTCGCCGTTACTGGAGCGATTGTCACGAAAATTGGTGGAGAGCGAAAAGGAAATATTTTTCCATAATTTTAAAAACCAAGTTTTGGATCTTCAATATACCTTGAAGATCCAAAACTTGGTTTTTAAAATTATGGAAAAATAATTTTTTTTTAGACAACAATACAACGAAAAGTGAAATAAAAAAAATTGACTAACGATTTTTTTTTCGAACCCTATGTAATGCCGTGGGGTTTCCGGCTTAGAATAGACCACCCCATGTCTTCCCATGGGTGTCGTAAAAGGCGACTAAGGGACATATGGCTGATGGATGGGCAGCAGCATCTATTAGCTCAACGTTTAAAACTTACTGCGATCACCAATCCGTCTGCCAAGCATGGTTATTATGGCAATATCCCTCTACGATCCTGGCTTGCCAAGGTCTGTTAAGAGGAGGCCCATGTTCAGCAGTGGACGTAAATGGGCTGTTGATGATGATGTAATGTACCATATGTAATGAGCCACGATGATTTTGCTACTTTATTGGGCGTTTACTTTTTTTTACACAACCTGCGCTAGAGGGCGTCTCCTGTGGGGCTTGACCTCGGCGCACGGCGTTCGCTGGCGGGAAGTTTTGTGCAACTGTCGCTCTACTTTATTAACGGGAGGGAGGACCCAAGAACTGGTATTTTTATAAGCACAAAATTAGTTGGCCAACAAAAGTTACAGTTAATCGCAATAATTAATCTCATCAAGGAATATAATTAAAGTTATTTATATCAAAAGGTCAAAGCCTTGACTTGAACTCGTCTGAAAAGGGTAATGAAGGAACAAAAACACACATGATCGAGGAAATGTCTTTTTTGCATTTATTCATATTGTACAATCTTATAATATGATTCATTCTGCAAAATTTTACAGGCGAGCAAGAATTCATATATAAAACAGTAGCTCTTTCGTATTGTACATAACCATTTTACCAGTATAGTGAAAACATGCGTATAGTTTTTTTTTAGTTTTAGGATAATAAATTACTTAAATACTAATTTTAAGTTTGGTTCTTTATTAATACAATATCAATAGGATTGCACTATCCTGTAAAGTTATTGGAACGTACCAAAAAACATTCTATGGTGCTCTCTCGACGCCGATGAACTTTCTATGCTAAATATACAATTGTAATAATAACTTTTTATATAAAATATGATCGTCGTGAAGCGATTACATAGATACACGGCAGGCATGACTTTTATTGGGCTCAGACTTTCTTATCTCACTTCAATAGTTCACTTTATTCGACACATTATAAATAACACGCGAGTGAGAATAAAGTATCGAATATTTAAGGGATAAAATTTTAACTATGCGTAAACTGTGAACTGACTTAAGCAGAGTGTCTGTAGTGCTAGCAATTGACCATACCAATTAACAGTTTTAACGAATGCACAAAATAATTCGTTGTTTATTTGTGCCCTACTACCTAAATGTTTTTCTTTCTTTCTGAATTTCAATATTAGCAATTTGTGCAGTTTTAGTAGGTATTTATAAAAATTTACTTGAAGTATAATGTAGGTACCAGCGATGTACTTTTAAATTATACTCTTCAGGAAAGTAAATTTTACCTAGACGATAAGTTCTTTATTAGCTCTAATTAAATATTTAAAGCTAGCAACTTCTAAGTCACCATTTTAAAAAAATGACTGTTTGTTGCCATATCAACCATTTTTGGTAGGAATTGAAATACAATTAGATCGCTAGTATTTTTTTAGATTATTTGACGAATTTAATGAATAAAAAGTTAATATGATTAACAGATAATATTGAACTAATCGATCGGATTATTTTCCTAAAGAGTATAATATCAAAGTACCTACGTCACTGACTTACCATTGACTTAGGTAAAATTCATTTTAAAAATATGGAAAAATTACTTAGTAGGTACCTATAATGTAATGGTACAACAAAATATATAGAACTAATGCGTTCAATGGAAACTTACGGTCAATCGCTGCGTGCAGGCACCGTAAAGGGGTCCGAGAATAATAAGATATCAATATTATGTGATTCATAAGCATTTAACATTGTTACAATTTTGGCGTTGATAAGTGAATTTAAGAAACCAATATTACAAATATTCTTTTTTATTTTTTTGAGAATTACTTTAAATGAACGTCCTGTCTATCGCAACTAAAACATCGGCTCGTCAGCAATGTCCTATACAAAGGAAGTGAGTTAAGAGAGTGTTCATATTAGTTACAATATATTAAATTTAACGATTTCATTATTTGTTATTAGCTGCTGTTATTATATCACTGAGTGTTCGTATTTTATTTATTCGTATCTACGTTCGTTCAAATAATTGGTTATGAAACATAAACCAGTATCCATTCATTTATCATTGCTAGTGTCGTGGCCCGGACAATCTGAACGTATAAGCACAATTGAAATGCCACTTATTTGTAGTAGTTAAGTAACTATTACATCGAATATCCTCATTATTATTTTAAGGCAGTGAAACACCCAACTTAAATTCAAGGACAGTTGGGGACGAGATTACCTAGCTAACATTAACTAGTAACATATCACTAGACATTTTCTCAGGCGACCTCTACACAACGGTCGCTTTATATTTTACAATATTTACACATCTTATACACGAATGTTAGTGAAACGTCGTCGCAGTCGATATACGAGGGAATCACAAACACTAAAGCGGGACGCACTCTGTAACTCTATAATACCACTCAGTCATCGAAAGTCCATCGGCTTATTGTAGATATCATCCTAACACCCCGATTACAAAAGACGAAACGAAAATACCCATACGTCTATACAATAACAATATAAATATTCTTCATGAGTCAATCTTGTCAAATAATAAAAACTACATAGAAGAAATCTAACACTCTGAAATCGAGGGCAACAAGTTTATATTTTGTGGGACACGCGTTTCTTCGCGGACACTTTAAAAAACAATTATTTATTTATTCCTTTTTATTACGACTAGATTAGCATTGTAACATTAATAATATCAATTGCTCAAAACGACCGATTCACATACATATGTGTAGATAAAACGGAATCATGAAAACAGGCGTATTATTAACAAAGTATAGGTATACTATAATAATGGACAATACTGCACAAAAATTACACGATCCGCGTATCAGCGTAGACATTTTGTACTAGTAGTAATAACAGAGGTAAAATATAAAAGCTATCTTATAACCCGTTCCTGCCCTTCGCAACAAACAACAACGATCAAAATATTGAGGGAGTAATATCCGATTTGACTAAAGGTATCTACCGCGAAGCCGCGTGTTTGGAAACAACATCGATGACCTGTGTCATTCTATATAGACACATTATTCATTATAGTTCTAAGGTTTTAATAATTATGCAAAATGCCCGTGATTTGATCATTTCCGTTTATTAGGTACTTCATGCTTATTTAATATATTTTTTAAAGGTTTTGTTATTAATAATTACATACATTCCAATATCTACACCGTGATTTTTAATCGTTGCTAACAATTAACAAGACGATTTACTATCAGTTTTAGTTAAGAAACAAGATTTTAAAAACGACGGCAATGATATGACCTATTTATGGAAAAATGTAATTGGAATAAAAGATAATTAAACGTTTAATGTTATTAAAAATTATTAAAAAAAAAATGTTATTAAAAATACTTATGTATATTATATATAGATCGATTGTACCTACCATTACGCTGAGTATATGCAACGACTGTGTACAATCACGGCGCACAAAGCAATTTTTTCTTTTCTATCTCTAGCATGAATATTTGATATTGATAGCAGTGTATCAAGTTCTAGATTGGAATGTTCCAGCAATTTATAAGTTTATTCCAAACACGCGCCATCCCTTAGAGAAATGAACAACACCCCTATGCAATCACACAGTTCTAATAATAATTACTCATTTTTTCCTCATGTTATCACAGAAAATCATGTATTTACAATTTTGTCGTACTAAAGTAACCTACATCATGCTTTGCAACAAATGTTTGATGGTGTTGAACGATTTCCTCTATGATTACGACTATTGCACTAACCTGAATGTAGTCAATTGTCAAATGAACCAGTGAACTGTTTTAAAATTTTGTAATATTACTTTTATTTGTGTATATAATATATCACATTCTATTTTTTATAGAAATGCACTGACTGTGCAGTTCAGTTTAGTTGTGCTTAGTACAATAGTCGCGTCAAAGAGTGCAGCTAACAAGTGACTAGTTATGACAATGGCATGAAGTAGTATCAAGTGGGATTAGGACGAATATCGGATTGGTGCAGGCCATACACCATACAATTTATCAGCAGTAAAGGGCCAACCATTCGTATAGAATTCTTTGACTAGTAAAATTCTATGCTGTATTTACAATTGGGTTATTTTTGAAGCTAATGACTACATGTATGCCGTCGAGATATTTTGAGGGACCAGACTTTCGTGGTGATAAGTCTATAGGTGTATGGCGAGCCTTATATAATCTTGTATATAGTACAATCAACAACAGAATTGGTTAACCATTTTATAGAGATAAAGCTGTATTTTTAAATTTAAATATTAATTTATTTATGAAATAGTTGACAAACTCTGATGTAAAATGTACGATATTTTCTGATTTTGTGCCTGGTGGTGACCTTAGTAAGTTTTTTACCAATCGAATCGTTAATAACATTGATCAATAGCATTAAGTTTGTTATTAAAATTGTATACGTTGGTAAGTTATTAATCTGTAAGTGTTTTTGATTTATTTAAAAAGCAAGTCACGGAATAATTATCTTCAAATATATTTATATTATTTGAAGTTTGGAGGCAACTATTGATCGATGGCGGTACATTATGTTCAACGATTCTTCAGTGGGAGTATCTTGTTTTCTCTTAGTATAATAATTACTATAAGTAACGAAACTTTGGCTCATGTAATTTATTTTCTAAACGTTATTTTGAGGTATATTTTAAGAGTTAACTGACAAAGCAATAAGATACTCCCACTCGCGTGAAAAAGGGCGCGTCGTTAACATTAGGTGAGTAGGTAGATATTTGTCCAAGTATTAAAACTACATTTATAAACCAGGCGACAAAATCTTTAAACAATACTCAGTACACGATTTAACAATTTGGGTAGTTATTTAATGCAGAAATATATTTTCAAAGTTTACACACAATTCATCTTTATTTATTTTAATCGTATTTAAATTTAAATAACGTAGGTATAAAGCACTTGGGGGAAGGACAGCAAATTCAATAAAAAATGTTTAATTATTTATTTAGTATATATTAACTAAGTAAAAATTATTCGCTATGTAAATATTTTATACAATACTAGTATTAATTTGTCTGACGATGAATCGCTAGTGTTCTCCCAACGCGCATGTTGAATACGAAACGGCGTCGGGCGGCCGGGCCAGGCCCGCGCCCTCGCCGCGCGACCTCACGTAGACGCGTACGTAGTGCAAATTTAATATAGAAAGTTTACTCTTACGATACAGACTAGTAATTTCATTTTATGTAAAAATCCTAGCGCAAACGAGTCGTCCGGCACCGTCTCATACCTCGATCGCCCTAACCGTAATACAAATCAAGGAGTAAAATTTTAGCGAATTAAAAATTAAATCTTCCAAAAGTCGGTAAATTCTAGTGTCGGGAGGCGGGGGTGGGCGACAGCGTCGTCCGGACCCCTGAGCGACGGGAGGCGTCTATGTACACACGGTCGGCGAGTATAAAACTGTGATCGTTCAGGACACGTCAGAAGGTGTACGCGGCGGGCGCGGGCGCGGGCGCGAGCGCGGGAGCGGGCGGCGTGCGCACGTCCCGCGCCGAGCGCGCGCGGCGGCGCCGCTAGCACCAGTCGTCCTCGTCCGAGTCGGAGTGGCGCGCGCGCGGCTTGTACCCGTTGGGCAGCCGCGGTGCGGGCGACGGCAGCGCGCGCGCGCCGCCCCCGCGCCCCATCGCCACCGCCGCCTCGTACGACAGCGGCGCCTCGTACGACCGCGCGCCGCTCCACTCTGCCTCGTAGCCTCGCCCGCGTCTGTAGTGCACACGCGGTTACCTCTCTGTCTATTTTAAACAATACTGGCTACTGACCTTTGCAAATACTTACCTCTCTCTAGATCTATAATCTCGGTGTATCAGTCTTTCAACTTCTCGGCCGTACTCGTACTCGTCGTGTTGGGGCTCTACCGGTTCTCGTACGGTATGCCTCAAAGATAACTGTAAAATTGCCATAAACTTAGTCGTCCTGTGAGTAGAACGGGACTTGCTTTTTTAAACAAGATTCCTATAATTGTAAATAGCACAAAATATTCATATATTGGTATCATAGCTCTCTATAGAAAACCAAACTCACGTGCGAGGGGCTGTGGCTGATTCTTGTGAAGGGTGGTTGCTGCTTGACTTGTAGCGTGGACGGCTTGGTGGGCGTTGGCGGCAGCTGGCGGCCGCGGCCGCGCCGTGCACCTTCTCGCTCCCACGACCGGTCGCGCCACTCTCGCCACTCTCGATCCCGCTCGCGATCCCGATCACCACCTATCGGTGCCCAAACTGTCTGGTGAATGATTTTGAAATTCCAAAGGAAAATAAAAAATGACCTAAGATAACTATGCGATGATGATAAATATAATATAACTGTTAATGAAAATATCGATTGATAAATAACGGGACATTGTGGGTGATCGAAGTAAATCAAGAAAAATAACAGGGGTCGCTTGAGGAATCACTTATCCAGATTTACAATAAACAGATGTGCAAACAATTTTCTCGTGGATGTCCACCATGCTCTCTGTCTACACTCGCGCCGCTTTCATACATCTACAGACGTGCAAAGCCGGATTGCGTCAACATCGATAACTAAAATTTTAGACATATTGTTATGCCAGCAAAGGGTCTTGTAGTTTTAAATTTTGAAAATTTTGTTTGCCAATTTCAATTTTGATTCAGACCCTTTGCTTTACAATCATTAACGTCAAATATATATAATAATAATTTGTTTGATATCTTAAAAATTTTGAACACAATTTGATATAATGCCCCTTGTTGCTACTTCTTCGTCATTTCAATTCCCTTAGGAAGAATTTCCTAACGATATATTATATCGAGACTAGAATTTTAGATGAATCCTTCATATGGATCGTTTACAAAACATGTGAAAAGTTTACGAAACTAAATCTATTCAGTGAAATTCGTAAAAAGTAATGTTACATTGAATCACTTTACCGTACGGTGACTGGTCTTATACCTAAGTATCGCATGTATCGGCCTGGGCCAGGAGTGATAACAGACTGTGTGGGATGTACGTCCGGTGTGTGTGGCGAGTGGATCTCACCGTAGGTGTGGTGTGGCGGGCTGGGCGACCGCGAGGGCTGGCTCAGGCTGGTCGTAGGGTGCGGCGCCCTCCACTCCTTCCCTGCTGTCAGGAATACCTTCATGTACCTTCCACCACGGTTTACCCTAAGCCCGTCGGAGTACCGACCTATTTCCTTACTCACAAAGGTGACTCTAAAAGTTTTGGGTGTCTGTTATACGTGGTACCAAATGTAAAGGTTTAATGGACACAGGGTTACAGGTTACAGGGGTTGGGTATTGGAATTTCTGTGTGTCCAACTTGTGACTACAATATGTAGGAGAATTGAGAAAATGCTTTGATACAATAGGTAAGATCATACAATAAGAAAGACATCTCTCCGACGTAGGTATCTATAGCTGGCTACTGCAGAGAATACAAAAATAAATACAAAATCATTAAGCTTTTGCATGCTGCATGATTCATGTGATATTATTGAAGTGCATGCGCCTCTGTCACCTCCGTTGAGAGGCGCCTATGAAAAAGCAGTTAAATTATGTGCAAGTAGGAGCAATACATTTTGGTTGGGCACCAATATGTTAGCATGCAGCAGGCAAATTAATTCATTGTTTATTATATAATACAGGCCAATTCACATATTTTCACATTATATCTGTAATATTGCAGCTCAAATCTATAGCCAATATGTAATATACTTAAATCTATAATCGTGTGTGGCCTGATAATAATTAAAATATTGATGAAGTCGCTAACAATTCATGAGCATAATAAAGGAGCAGTTATCAAATCATAGCTAAATAGCTACAAGTATATGTTACAAAACTAGCCTTGTGATAATAGTCAAGTTATAGCTAGATATTACAATCTAATTTCTAAATTCATGAACTTATTAGTTGCAGCATAACTGCTTCGCTCACTCATTATCTTATAACTACAACTACTAAAAACATGAATATCTACAACTACTTTTAAGCTAGACTTCCCATCTTCTCACAAAACTTTCAGAGTACCTTCATGAGAAGAAAAATGTTTGCAAAACTGTTTGAATCGAATAATCGAAAGCTAAATAAAAATATAGTTGGTATGTTAACTGTAGATGTTACATAATGAATAAATAAAACTACAGGAATAATAAAAATAATAAATAGTTCATAGCATGTAGCTCGTTTAAAGGCTATATTAATAATAATGTGGGTAATGTTATTTTGAATAATTGCATTAGCTTGAAGCCATAGTACTTTGGCAATCGACAAATCTGTTGATATATTCACTAACACAATATAATATATCACACAACATGAGATCATCTAAAATGAGCAACTAATGAACTAAATCATCTATTTGGATCTTATAAAGGGCTATCACCAGATTTGCCTGGATGTTATCATATTTTAGTTATATAGTAATGGATGGGTTATTTCGGCCGAGTCATGTAGCTGAATGGTTGAATATGGCTTACCGTGTGGGTGGTAGTAGTGCGGCGCTCTGTGCGTTCGCCCGTGTCTCTGGTGCTGGTGCTCGTGTTTCACTATCTCGACGACGTTGCTGACGGTGTCGGAGAATCCGATATCGTGATGATAACCTCCGTAATGGCCTCTTCTTCTCGGACTGGGTGTTCGTCTGAAACATAGTCTGCTTACAAAACTCAATGCTATAAACGTCATAATACCTTCACCATGCATGTTACCACTCATGCAACACCGAGAAAACTGGGGAGAAAAATTGGTTAGTCCTGAAGAAAATACATTCGGTTAGTAGTAGAAGGTGTTTATAATGGCACATACCATCGTTCACTACGATAACTTTGAGATCAATTGATTCTTCTTCGATGACACTATAAAAATAAAATGAAATAACACAAACTAAATGATAAAAAAAATAAAAAAATATTGTCTTATTTAAAATGATTTATGTTACCTTAAACTGGATGATCTTCCATGGTGTCCGTTTTGGTACGTATGAGGAGCTTGTAATCTACCTTCGTCCAATGATTCCATCGAAGCGTGGTGAGATCCTTGCAGTTCCAAAACCTAGAAAATATTGCACATTAGAAATTGCACAGTTTTTAAAAAGACGGTTTATCTTCAATCCATTGAATGTTAATTTACAAAACTTACTGTCCCATATTTACAAAATTTTTAATTCAATACTAATTAATATAACATACCATGCACAAGGTGATTTACTTGCAAACCATGCAACAGAACCGTGATTGTGCTAAATTATTCTTCTCTACTTACCGAAACTTTTAAATGTTTATACTGATAACACAAATCACTAGAAACATGCTAAATTATTAAATATTGCATGCAAAATATATTAAGTTTGAAATGACGATCTGTACTGGTGTCATGTCAGATATGACTGTAATGTAGTATGTTTTGTATTGTTAAACCTAGTGAAAGTGCTATGTCTAAGACAACGTCAAAGCTCACCCTAAATTACAAAAAAGTCGAATAAAACCATTCCCTATATATTTCAAGAAAGGTAATTGAATTCTAAAAAAGTTTAAATTAAACACAAATAATCTATTACTGAATATTTTACCTAAACATCAACAACCATCTGTAAACTTTAAATTGTTTACAATTAACACTCATGTATAAACATCACATCTTTAAATCAATGATCTATGAGCCTAAGGCCCTAAGATACTTTGATAAACACAATTAATACCTAGAAATTGATCAATATCAACTAAGTTACAACAAACAGATATTATCCTATGATATTATCATTGTTAATAAACACCGAAACAAAGCGGTTAATACAAAATAATACAACGTCGACTATTCTAGGACATAAAGTAGAATGCATCGATGTATTTGTTACTAAAGGGCACACCATATTGAGGAAACATTTAGTTCAACATCACAATAGTCAACCAACATCAGGATGTAGGAATACATCTAGATAGGTCTAATTCCCATTAGTATTATTAAATAACAACGATGTTTTTGGAGGAATGATATTAGTGGGAACACCGATTGCACTAGACAATGACTATCATGAGACTTTGGAAGCGGGTACATAAGGAATGATCGAGTCTGTATAATCACCCTTTCACATATACTATTCACCTTTTTATTGTTCCTGAAACAAAAGAGAAAATGTTTAAAATTGTAATTAGGTATCGTATATATAACGAAGAGTAGAAAGTTAACCGACATCATGGGTGATATTCAATTATAGATTTGATGTAATCCGTTCATAAGGAATATGATTAAAAAATGCTCACAATATCACTTAGGTCAATTAGATTTTTATCCCTCGATTTTAATAATTATAAAACTAATTCTTTACTTCAATCTTTAAGATAGTATGTATAAAAATACACAGAAACACTTAAGGATTTTTCACCATGTATAAAAGTACAATTTTGTAATTGATTATTTTTGTCATAAAATAATGGAAAAATTGGCATTTTTGAAGTATTTTGATTATGGAAAGGATTATATTTGATGTCTAGCGAAATTAAAATTTTAACTAATTCTGATTTAACTAACTATGTAATCATGAGCTAATAGAACGTCCATTAGCTAGTAGGTAGCGACCGTAGCCAAATGGCTAGGGGCGTCGGACTTGTGATCTTGTGGTCGCCGCGCGCCGGTTCGATCCCCACCAATTGCACATTGCAGGGTTAACAAGAATACTAGGATACGGAAAAACTCTGCTAGTAATCTTTTATAAGAAAAACAAAAATTTATATTTAAATAATCGAATGAGTAATTTACTTACTTGAGCGACTTTCTGTTGGAGCGACGCGCTAGGTTGGCGAGCGAGTGAGGGTCATCAGGATGTCCGTGTCCGTGTAAATGTTCAGCGCCGTTGGTACCGCCCTCGTGGCTCAGCGAGCCGGCGCGAGAGCCCTGGCCCATGCCCGCCGCCACGTCCAGCAAGCATTCAAACAACGACGCCTTCTACACACGCACACACCGTCACGCTTCCCACCCACACACGCACACTTGCGCATGCTCATGTCACACAGTCCCCCGGGACTCAAAAAATACTAACGGCTAAAGCCTACATGAGTTTGCGCATACATCCCATTCATCGTGTCCATGCTGGAGTTCTCATTAATGTCATGTGTGTGTTGCTCGTGTGATTGAGATCCAACGTATGGACATAGAACAGAATTGAGTATGTATTATAACTGTGTAAGAAGTAATGAAATGTTTTTGGGAGAACAGCTAGGAGTTATAAGATAGTTTTATTTGTTTTGAGTCAAATTTGTTTTGTTTATGTTTGTTGTGAAGCCGTTTGTAAAACGACAGCTGGAATTACAAAGCATCTTGATTGATGTAGGTGCTATATTCAAAATATTGGGTGCAAAAGGATTTAAGCCAGAGGCATATATTTGCGAGTTTCATTTGCATTTATATTTTGTAAATATTTCCAATCGCACAAAATAGTTTCGTTCTCCAGCATGCGCAGACTTGAGAATCATGATTATCTGGTTTATAAACTCTTATGCTAAAATTATAAAACTCAGAGGCAAATAAGAGCGTAGCAAGTAAGCATAATATTATTGACGA
The DNA here is from genome assembly GCA_947037095.2 of Nycteola revayana. Lineage (NCBI taxonomy): Eukaryota > Metazoa > Arthropoda > Insecta > Lepidoptera > Nolidae > Nycteola > Nycteola revayana. The sequence continues at coordinate 6,104,955 of OX344845.2, forward strand.
TATTTTATGTCACGAGGCTTCTAAAATGGTAAATATTGGTTGAGCCAAAATGTAATTTAAAGATTATAGTAAAAGCAAAAATATTACTTAATAATATGTCTTAATTCAAAACATTTCATCATGCTAGCTACCTAATGACAAAATTATAAATAGTAACAGTAGAAGATAGTAAAATGCAAAGTGAACACTTCAAATATAACTTATATAATAGCAAATGGCAAAAGGGAATGACAGAGCACAAATTATTAAGACAAACAATTCTACTGTAGGACAATCTAGCTACGAGACACGTTATCAAACAACTGTAACACACAACATATTCCTATTACTACTTTATTTTGCAACTATAGGACAAGTAATTATGTCGTGGTTTACGAAGCCCTGGCACTTGATAGACAAAGGTGTGCCAAACTTGCACAGCTTTGTCCAACTAAAGCATTATTATCAAGTGCGTAACTAAATCTAATCAATGCTAAATTCTTTATTTAATTAAATCACTAATCTACTTTTTAAGTTTAGTATTATTTAATAGTTGACCTTCTTTTAGTCGTTGGCCATCGTGTCTTATTTAATTATTTGCTTTAATTTATTACTTAATTTATTCAAACACGATGCGAGAAGAAATTTATGGTAAAGAAAAATATCTAGAATAGTGCATGAAAAAAGTATTCAAAGTTCGTTCCATAATATATTTTAATACTACCGGCTGAATGGCCGTAGGGCTATTCTCGTTGAATGCCTGAAAAGTAAACCACCAATGTAGTCGACTCATTAGAGTCGATTTCAACTAAAGTGATCCTGTATTGTTGTAATATTTTGTTATGTGTAATTTTAATGAAGAGGGAGCCAATCATAGGTTACACAATATACTTTTAGAAATAAATAGCTAGCGGTATTTTTTTTATACATATTTTCAAATGTACACAACAATACATCCACGGGTAGACAACACAACCAACTCTATTGAACTAACTATAACGTTTCAAATTGTAATCTAAGTGGGGAATCATAGGGTCCATCAACAAACACTACTTGTAAACGTGTAGTATTACATTACCTAACCACTTAACAGGTTACATTTGGCTCAAGGTGTACAAAACAATTATATATACATTTGGCACAAGCCACATAAATTTACTCTGGCTTAATTTGAATCTACTCAACTTACTATTTCTTATGTTCATTGTTGTCATTAATACACATAAAATACAAGAGTGATTAAAACGAATTAGTAGAAGAGTGCATAAAAAATTAGAGTAGTACTTACACCCTGCGGCTCTGTCCTGCTAAACCTAGTTGACCTCCAACTCTCGAGTATGAGAAGTCCTGCGTAAATCTTTCCCACGGTCAGTTTTCCAGCATTTAGTACATCTGTTCGAGGCACCAGCAAATCCAGCATCTTCTTCGCTTGTAATGGCCATATATGTGTTATCGTCTCTCGCAGTTCCTCATCTGCTTGGTCCATTTCCTCGGCTGGCATAAAATTTATGTTAGTTTAAATGGAAATGGTATAAAGTTACGAAAACATTGCATAAGATTTTTATGCTTACCAGATCTCATTTTGATGTTTAAATTTTCTCGTATTAAGGCAAATAGTGTAGTTGTAAAATTAACTTTTCCTTCATCGTCTAGCGGCATATTCATTCTAATAAGCTTCTTATATGCTAGTCTATTTGGACACTTATTACCAAACCCCAGAGGAGGATCCATGTTTTTTAACATATCGTACATTTCTGTATAATGTATCTTCCCCCTAAAAAGTTTTACAATGTTTAGTGATTCTTAAATCATCATTATAAATATATAACGTTCATATTATTGCATTATCGGATAACTTACGTGGCATTCGGATCATATTCTGCCCATATTCTAACAAATTCATCAAGATGATGTGCACCGAGGATGGATGAGTCCCTCGTTAAATAATCAAAGTTATCCATAATAACAGCAACGAACAAATTTAACATCTGAAAACGGTATTACGTGTTTATTAAAGGTAAATGTTATAGAAATGTACAAGTAAATATGTGTATATAATATTTGTACTTACAAGAAATGAACAGAAGAATATAAAAGAGACGAAGTAAGCGTAGGCAAGCGTACTTCCACATTCTTCGTTTCCCTTGTTCGCTAGTGCCGCACACTTGGCGGGCTTGCGACAAGCCAACATTATGTTGGGCCACGATTCTCCCGTTGCGCACCTAAACATACAGTGGCTCACAGCGACCGTACATCGGCTCATTAAGTTATAAAGGTACATTACAACTTAGGAAATTATTCAAAGAAGAATATAAAAAAAAGTTTTTTTTAAATAGAATTGAAAATGAACCATGGGAAATCAAGGATTAGTTAAAAGCCTAAAAGATTTTAAATCTAACACGTAAGAATTTATGCAAATACCGAATAGTCACTCATAGTTGAAGTGCATGCATGACAGACGTGCTATTTGATAACACACAAATGAAATACTATAAAATAATCCCACTTTTTAAAAGCTATTCGTGATTCTACAGGTTTTGTATATTGGAATTTTATTGTTTTGAGTTATTTGTCTGGAGCTGTTTAAATTATATTATGTTTAAATGTATTGTAAGTATATTTGTATCAGTATTCAGCCTGGAGTAAATCGCATTCAATGTCCCTTACCTGAATAGTAGCATGAGTGCTTGAATGAAGCTGCGAAAATTGTTGTGTCTGTTCATGTCAGACTCTGGTGATAACTCTATATTGCCAAACACCTGTGTCCAAGCAGATACAACACACAAAATCAGCTTTGTATGCACAATTCTATGCGTGACCCCATCCTATGCTCTGAACCCTCTAAATTACAATCTACCTAGTGACGTATCTAGGAATAGCACTAAGGACACAATAAATGTACAATAAACAAAACTTACTAAACTATCTAAATATAACAAAACATCAGAAGCAGTCAGATCAAGATTAAGGACACCAACCAGGATAACTGTCACCACTAAGGATAGTCTATGACTCTAAAGCTACGTTTTGAATAATGAATATACAAATTGATGAAGGTTGTCATATTGCCAATGAGTGAAAGAAAATAAGTACAATATGTATGTAACACAGACAGTAGACATAGGTTTTCAGCAGTGACCGCAAGATCAGTAACACTACGCTCTTGTGTACTCTCACCGAAATAGTAGCAAGAGTGCCGCCACGAAAGATCGGAAGTTGTTATGCCTGTTGATGGCATCTGCTGGATTATATTCTATGTTTCCGAAAACCTGTCATTAGAAACCAATCAATACTGATCACATAAAATTACACTACTGTTTTGGTATGTTTTTTTTCTTATTGTTTAATGCTCTGGTGAATCTAGTTTATTCTAAAACTAATTACATATTCAAAGTCTAAATTCTAAAGATTTATTTAATTATTCAAAATATGGAATATATACCTACTTAACTAGTTATTATTAAAAAGTTACACCAGAATAAAATATTTGTAAAGCTATTATATATTTGTAATTGGTGACTTATATAGATACATTCGCATGATAGAGTGTCCATTTTCTAAATATTTAACTAATTTCCTACAACTAACCTAACGTTAACTAATTTTAATAATAAACAATTATATTAGTGTTGCCATTAACCCATTAATAAAATAAAATAATACTAACAAACTTCAAAACAAAAGAATCCAACTATCAATTACGAAATATTCTATATAGAAAAAATATGTAATACCCCCATAGAATAGATACACAATGTTTTTAGGTAAATTTGTCCTATAATATTCGAACAGAGAATGATAAAAAATTAAAGTTATTAGTTTCATTTGGTCATTGGTGATTTTGATTATAATTAATATAGAATTTTATTAATAGAATTATATATTAATTATAATCGACATTAAAGTTAACTTTCATACCAATTTATCTTATTATTAATAACTTAAAGATAGAATCGAGAGAAATTCAAACAGACCTGCATCCCGATAATGGCGTAAATGAAGAATAGCATCGCGATGAGAAGGCACACGTAGGGTAAGGCTTTGAAACTCTGCACAAACGTCCAGAGCAGTATCCGAATGGTGTATCCCTGTCTGAGCAGCTTGATCAGTCGCGCGGCTCGGAACAGGCGGAGGAAACCGACGTTGAACGTGTTCTCCTGCAGATACACACACGTTTGAAAACTTATTCTATATAAAATATTACTAATTGAACAATGAACAATTTATAAATTTCATTCAAAAACTCCACTCCCAAAATACCAAAGTCTGCATACATTTTTCTGGTACTGTTTAAGCTGTTGATTCTGCCAGGCAAACTCCAAATACTATGGTATCACAATGTAAAAGCTAACGACAATTTTAAAATAAAGCTAATTAATTAAGTAAGTTTACTAGATATAATCATAAAAAATAAATAAAACAGTCGTTTTTAATGTGAAAAATGAAAAATATTATAATGAAATGAAAATTATCGAATTAACTACCTTTTATTACAGTACTGAAAGTATTAAATACTTGTTTATTAATATAACAATAATATTTAAATCTAGCAATATTATCCACAAAATATGAAAAACTTCTAGGGATTTGGGGTTAATTAACACACATCATAATATCTAAAAATACCCCAAAATAATTGATCCCTGGCAAACAATATAAGCTACTGAATTTCTATTGACGGTTACATCCTAATATTCTAATTAAATTGTCTAGCACTACTGTCATTAGATCATTATCCAATATTAAGAACACACTCTCTCTAAACCATTGACAAATCGTTTACAACAATCTAAGATTCCTAGCTATCAAATAGTTGATATGTTACCTGCTGACAGGATATGTCAGCACAGTTTTCGGCAAGGTCAGTCTGTAATCAGGATAGATCCTTTATCTTCAAATTTATCAAAATAAAAAGAAATTGCCAGCAGCAAAGAAGATTTGAATAAAGGCAAAGATGAAATTAGTCAAAACATTAGTATAGAAACTGAGAAAGATATAAAAAAAAGAAATGTTAATTATACTTACGCCAAACTCCATAATAAGGGCGTCAATAATACTTCCAATGACCGTTATGAAATCAAATGTATTCCAAGGATCTTTGAAAAAATTCTGGAAACATTAAAAGATATTAAACTCAATTCATTGAAATAAGTAGAAAATATACAATCAAGAGGAAGGAATAATATGCTTTAGGAAAAATAGTATACAAATGTACACTTTCCAAAGAAAGACTGTTTGTTATTAACAAAGGATTTCATCAGGATAGGAACGAGGAAATCTCTCTTGAATTTTAAAAATCTATATAAATACATAATAATATAATTATGTTATTCATAAATCTATGAAAATTTATGCTATTAAAAACCTAAGTACTTATCATAATATTAAAAAAGCGTAATCTTAAATTTAAATTTTCTATAAAAATGAATTCTAAATTGAAATATATTCAAGTCAATATTGAATATTAATTGCTAATCTAAAATATTTATAAAATAATGGAAGTGTTTGTGTTAAGCGAAAGATGATTTGATTAACCATCAATGTAAAGGGTTTTAAATAATTTGTGAGCCCAAATTAATTTTATAGGTACACGTTTAACAAGCGATGAATTTAGAATTTAGAACTAAGGGTTTATTCTAATGTTTATACCTACATGTTCGCTTATTAATTTAGATTTAATTTTGAAACGTTCATTTGCCAAAAACGTATAAGGTTTTAGTTGAAATTTAGTATGCGTAATACATATAATCCAAAATGCGTCAAATTCTTACCGTACACCCGAAGGCAATCAGCTTCAGAATGGTCTCGAGAAGGAAGAAACTCGTAAACACGAGGTTCATGAGTGTTAACGAGTCCAAGAGTACAGGTGGAGCCTCGTGAAACTACCACAAAATCAATACCAATTTTTAAATCTTAACTCAAATCATTATCATATTTTTTAAAGACTAAATGCAAGATCAGCGTGAAAATCTAGCAAAAATATTTTATTGCAAATATATTTCTAAAGGTCTATTTTACTCTTGATATGTACTCGATCTGGCATTTAACTTTATGATTAAAATTATGGTTATCTAGCCAATATAGTTTACTAGTAAAATAATGTCTTGTAATGTCGTAGTCATGTTGAGTGACTGTGTAAGTTTGTGTGTTATTTTCTGTTGTTATGAATACATTTTATGTTTTTAAGTATGTATTGCGAAATACTGGCAAGGTGCACGAGCATCATGCTTTTTTGATAGTACAAACATGCGTTAAGGTCCACAACAAATGTTTGGAAATATTACTTGGAAGTTGTACTAACCTTACACTACCCATCTGCAGGACTTCGGCATGATACATAATACATTACTGACTTACCTTTTGCACCGAAGATCCTTACACAGTTGTCAGCGATTCCAAAAAAGAAAATTGAACGCGTGTATTGACATACATAGTGCTACATGCAGCAGGAAAAAAGCCATGCTGTACAGTCATTTGCAAATAAACCTTTACAACCATTGTTAGAGAGAAACTAGTACTGGATACTCGGGAAGGGACAGTTAGTACTCGGTCGGAAATAATCCCATACAGTCATGTAAATAGATAAAACAATCATGTTAATATCAGAAAGAGTACATTTGTACCTGTATTGTACTTTATTTTAATATTCCTTTACCAAATGTATTAAGTGTTGATCGATACTTGTGTTAGTGTACTTACTTTGACACCGTAAGCGATGATTTTCAACACCGTTTCCACAGAAAACATTCCGGTAAAGCCCATATTCGAATACTTGAGGACATCCGCATAATTGTCATTTTGATTATAGTACTGCCATATTGTGATGAAGTGCCGGACGTTATGTATAAACCCATGGCAATGAAAATACATTATTGTTACTTTATAAATTATTTTGCAATAATATTAAATGTTTAATGTGATGTACACAAGAGTTTGTATGGAATTAATGTGGATCGGTCAAATAGTAATGTTACGTAAGACGTTAGTTGTGTAACGTCTTACAGTAGGTAATAGATTCTATGTACCATGTCTTCACTGATAATAAAATATTAGTTACTAGTATAAGTATATAAAACAAATGTGCTCTCTCCCAAAAGCCAAATTCTCGAGCTAGATTTAATCCATCTTTATTGCCTGAGACTGTATAAAAGCATTTTGGATTAACATACATCATAATGCAAGAACAATTTTGGTGGCCTGAAAAAGCTAAAAGCCGACAAATAAGGTCTGCAATAAATAATTGTATAATAAAGTTGTTATGCATTTCTACGTTAATTATTGTCTTTTTTCTGGCTATATTTACTTCATCAACAATATAGTAATTCTTGTTTAATGGCATACATTATTATTATCATCATCATCAGCCCGTACAACCTCCACAGCTAAAGATTGGCCTCCTCCCAAACCAAGGGTTTTGCCATAATCACCACGCTTGACGGTATAAACACCATTAGATATATGGTTCTGTAAAACATCTTATCGTAATAGTTACTTATTTGCGAAAGAGTACATTATGGTAACAAAGTATAGTTCAACTTCTAAGGTAATAAACTTGGGTATAAAAACATTTATGGTATTTCTTTTGTGTGAAGACGTGGTTTTAGAGAGGTAGGAAAATACATCGAAATTGCTAATAACAAGAATTAGGTAAGGATATTTGCTACTTAACATATAATAGAAAATATAGATACAAATTAACATATTAAGTACGTAACATTGACAGGGTCACAATAAATAAAAGCTGCTTTCGTATTGTACTCAAATTGTAAAGTATATAGTATATATATAAATATATGGATATGAAAGAAAAACAGGGTAAAACATAAAATAAATATAATAGTTATATCGTGTAAAGAAGGTAAGATGAAATTTTTGGATATATTAATATAGAATAATTTAAAAATTTTGAATACTTTATAATAGAATGATTAGTTATGACGAATTTTCCCAATAAACATGTATACGAAGCAGCCGATAGCCACCAACAGATCGCGCCTGGCAGTAGGCCATTCCACCAAGCATGCACAATATCCACATAAAGACAATTAGTAATAGGTCTTAAATAACATCATGCAACACGAACAACATTTATGGCCCATGCCACGTCCTAACTGTATCCAGAGAATTTGTGCATTCACAAGCACGAATAACCGAATAAATGTTTGGTGTATCTGTGCTGTAGTGTGCTTTAGGACAGGTATGTCGTGCAGTAAACACCGATACATACATAATACATAATATGTAATTAATAGCAAGCAGGATAACAAAGGAGTACCGAAAATAACATTGGAGGATATAAATAAACAACTGGCGATAGGTACACTTGATGGGAGAGGCTCTGTAGTACATAGTTTCAAATACGGCGCATTCCGATGCAATGTGTACTGACGCCGATTACGAACAGTGATTAAACATCTTGTATGCTTATTGTGTGTTTGTGTATTGTGAATTTAGAAAACCTAAACTGGTAGGCAGTACTAATGTTGTGCCAATGTTGTTGCTTAAACTAATTATGTCGTCAAGATATGTAAATATGTTATGTTTCAGAGTTTGATCTTCGTAAATAACTGTTATGTTAGGAGCTTACACTTCTAGAAGGATATACTAATATTCTATTTTAATAACATATATAATAAATCTATTGTTGGCAAACGTGGGTTTGCTTCTCTTTGTTATGGTATAGTGCAGGCTTCAGTGAGGTCGAGGACAGCTAAACTAGTTCGTCACTGTAGTGCCTCGTGAAGCAGGTTAGGTTGTTGAGCATCTAATTTAATTAAGTGATCATTTTCTACTTCCACATTTAGTGCTTCGTCTGTATGTTAGTTGATTTGATCACTTTTATAAGTGTTTGTATTACCTTTGTTATCTTAAAAGAGATTTCTTATATTAGTTATTCTAACACATAAGCTTTTTGTGGTACATACCTTCATCATGAGCAATAAAGTATTGAGGACAATTAATGCCATGATGAAATACTCGAAGGGCGTAGAGACGACTATTCTCCACACTTTGTACTTAAAACTCGCTCTTTTACTCGGCATATACCTTTCGAGCGGCCGCGCTTCTATCGTGAAGTCTATACATGATTTCTGTAAAGAAACATCATAGATTCGTTAGATTACAGCATACATACGTTCATACTGTCTCACAGGTGTTCCTAGTTTGGGAGGCAGGGATACATTTATTGTACGCCTTTAATGCATAAGGTACGATATCTAGATTCTAAGCAAATTGTAAGGACTTCTAGCAATAAAGTTTTTATTTATTTATACATATGTTTGGCACTGCCCAAGCAACTACTTAATAATAACTCCTATGCCTTATAAAATGTAATGACTTTGAAATAAAATCAATTCAAATGTTGGCACGTTTAAAACACCTTTTATACCATGTTAACTCGGTAAATTCCTATTTATATATATTTTCTATTTCAGTTGACAATATTTTTAAGATATTTTGGGCCTACCTATATAATTTAAAAGTATACCATTCACTGTAAGTGCATGACACGTGTTTATTTTAGTTGGTAAGCCTTTACTCAATCAATAAATTCTGATCTGGTCAGGATGCTTCATCATCAGTGCATATAATGACTACTGCTGAACATGGGTCTCAACTCGGTGGGAGTTTACTATAGTCAGGTAACTTAGGTGTAGTTATTTCATTATCAATATTCAAATTAAGTTTTGATGTAATAAAGAAACATAATCCATAAAATTTTACCATCCATTGGTTCTAAGTTTGGATTTGATTGTTTTTGTCTGTGAATTTTGTTTGTTGTAAATTCCTCCGTTATACAGTTAGTATTCATTGATATAAATTTTTACTTACATAATTTTAGTTTTCTACTTTTAGCTCTTCATAATACGTGTTTATATTCAATTTTTTTTCATTATACGACAAAGAAAAATTAAAAATTTAATTTGTATTGTTCTATGTTCTTACCTGATTCTTATCGATTTCACCATCTTGCAATTCAGCTTCACCCTGCTCTTGAAATGTGATAATTATCAAAGCTACGAATATGTTAACAAAGAAGAACGGAAACACCACAAAGTAAACTATATAAAATATGGACATTTCTATTCGAAAATTTTGTATGGGTCCCCTGTCTTCGTAGGTGGCAGCCATTGAGTTTTGTAATACTCTGCGAACAAAAAACGAGAATCAGTGCTTCTGTTTCCGTTCGGAAAAAACTGCTTCTGTTGCTATATTTTGTATAAGATTAGAACATTATTCCTCTACATCACAAGGACAAATGGTCCGATTGATTTGTTTTACGTAGTCTTTTGAGATATCAACATAATATCTTATAAGACTGCAAAACAAGTCATGATCATCATCATCGGCCCGTTTAACATCCATTGCTGAACATGAGCTTCCTTCCGAGGGAGGGTTTCGATCGAACACGTTGCTAAATAAGTATTAATGTCTAAATATGGTTGTTCATATTGGATTTTTGGTTTGATTGGAGCCCAATGGCTAGTACGTCGAACTTGTGATCTTGAGGTCGCCGGTTCGAACCCCACCCATTGCTCTACCGACATGAACCCATTCGTAACAATAGCAGCTTAGCTTAGCACGTGGGGTTTACAAGAATACTAGTAGACTGCAAAAATCTGCTAGAAATCTTGTTAAAAAAAATGACTATTTTCGACCATTGTGAAGATTGTCGAAGTTATGTAATACTGCTTAGGAAAGGTTTTAACAGGGAGTAGCTTATAATTATGCTACTGCTAATTGCAACCTTTGTTCAGTTTCAACATTTGTAACAATAATAAAATCTTTTAAATCTACTCTTAAGTCAGCCTTTAGAAATATTCCTTTTTCATCACCAATTTTTGGAGCACCAATGGTTTTAGTATCAAAACTATTTCTGTTTGAAAATAGCTTTGATGCTTAATCCATTGGTGTTCCAAAAATTTGGTGCTGAAAGAGGAAATCTTTAGCCTGTATGTCTACAACTACTCACTGTGGCCATCCCTCGCCGGTCTGTACCGCGAACAGCGTGAGCATGGCGACGGCGACGTTGTCGTAATGGAAGGATTGCGTCGCCCACGTGCGCTGTTGCACCTTCGGTAGCAAGGTGTTTGGCTCGTACACGAAATACCGCCCCCTGTTGAATATTGCACAAAAGATTACATAAAACAGAAAACATAGCATCATTTCAGAGTTAACTCAAGATATCAAGCCAAGTGAAGAAGATCACTCTTGTCTGAAGAACAAAAAGTTTTGTCTAACATCGAGTATAATAAGCATATTATTGGTCTATTTTTTTAGACACATCCTATTCTTGGTAAATTAAACTTTTAAACTTTAAACACTCAATCCATGGTTAAAAATAACATCAAGACTCACATCTCACTCACACTCTCAAAAGAACAACTATATGTGGTTCACACAAATAATTTTACTAGATGGGACCGAACCCACCCAGAATACCAGATCTCAGAAGCAGCTACCATAACTACAGAGCCGCCGGTGTAATTAAATTAACAAGATAAATTGTGAATTATTCGAAATTTACTCTGTAAGTAAATAATATGGATTCTCTAAAACCTTCGCGTAATATTTTGGTCAGTTATGTACGGGCAGTATTCCAGTCTTCTAACTATTACTAAACATTCCTGCTCCAGTATATGTTACACTTCATTCGGGCCGGGAATTGAACACACAACCGAGCCTTACTTCTTATTCTAACTTTTTCTTTCATTTTCAGTTAAATAAAGTTCTGTTCGAACTTCAAACATGAAAATTCTGTTAAGTCAATTTTACACAATAGTAATAAGCGTGCAACATAATTAAAGAGATAACAAAAGATACTCACTGGCAGTCTTCATAAGTATTCTTACTGATATCGTTGCAGTGAAAAAATTTACCATTAAAAAGTTGAACTGCAATCACAGCGAATATGAATTGAAACAATATGTACACAATGAGAATGTTAATGACATTTTTCAAAGAGTTCACTACACAGTCAAACACTGCTTTTAACTTTGGAACTCGTTTTATAGTTTTCAAAGGTCTGAGCACTCTTAACACTCGTAACGATTTTATTGTGGACAGGTTCTGCCCCGCTCCTTTCTTCACGCCCCTGTAACAAAACACAACTTTGTTAGATTTTCGACAACGATTTTCTGATCAGAATTTTGCCAACAGACATAATTATGTAGTTCAGCCAAAAGGCATATGGTACTTCACCTTTTTCTTGAAAATAAAACATATTAGATTATTACTGTATCTCTTCCAAATCTTACAAAAATAAATTTCGGGTACGATTATTCTTCTGGTAATATAAACATTTTACCAGAAAAATAATCGTAACCGAACCCGAATCTCAAAGTAGAACTCAAGCCGTGGAGGCACGCGCCCAGGTGGAACAAGGACACTTGGATACCCAAGTCCACTAATGATATAATTATTAATAGCTAAAGTTGTCAAGGATAACGCAGCCTACATGGTGTTCCAAAAGTTGCAGAGATATACTCCTAGGTAATACAAGAAGCCAAAAATCTACTAGAAATAATGTGTTAAAGGTAACAGAACATAGTCTCCTCATTAATGTTACCATATTATTATGTGTCCATATTGTGACACCTTTAAGTGTTGTGCATTTATCAACTATTAATAAGATTTCTAATTTTTGTATGTGTAATGTTACAATTACTGGATGTCCTAGTAAATAAATAAATAACGTACCCGATCTCAAAGCCGAAGCTGACGAGGGCGCAGATAACGACGGCGGCATCCATAATGTTCCACAGGTCGCGGAGGTACGCGCCCGGGTGGAACAATATGCCCAAGTCCACAATCTTCAACAACATCTCCACCGTGAACACGCCGGTGAACGCGTAGTCGAAGTAGTTTAGGATTTTGTTCCTGGTTTAGATAGAGACGAGGTTAAAATTATAAGTAAGAATAAAATAGAATGTTAGACTGTTACAAGTAATTAAGGCTAAGAATATAATGGGACGTATGTTTCTATACAACAGGATTAAAATCTAAAATATTCCATATATTAAAATTGCTAAGTACTAGACTTCAATGAGTAGTGACAAATTTTTAGACATCGTTTATCATTTCAGAACTATAGAAAAATATCTTGATAGGAAGGAGGCTCTTTGAACTTTCTTTCTTCCTAAAATAAAAGTAATACTGAATGTTTTAGAATTGAAACTTTCGTGAGTGTTACACATATTTTTTATTAACTATCCGGTTGTACTCACGGTTTGTCCTCATCGACTAGTCGGATCATATCCGATGAGGACAAACCGTGAGTACAACCGGATAGTTAATATACTGGTTGCTTTTGAATATTTTACTGTATGAAGGATAAAAACTTCAAATTAAAATCCAATATTAAAAGATTTTTATACATATCAATGGAACTTACCAATGACTTTCTTCCACTACTGGGTCTTCAGCCGCTAAAGCCGCAGAACTCATACATATAATTACCATAATAAAAAAATCAAAATATTTTAAATTTACAACCCAGTGCGCAGCTCGCCTAATTCTGAAACAAAATAAATATGTTCAGCTTTTTTAAATAAAGTGCATCTTTTTTTGCCAGATCATCCGCATTTTTAAAATCCTTTTTAATGGCTATACTCGTAATAAGTATTTTGAGATCCTTCTGTAAAATTAGGGTGATCTAATAGTTAATTCGTTACTATTTTTCCTTTAGATCATTATAATTAGTTCAACAACTTACGGATTAGTAGGTGACAAAATAAACATGGACGAATATGGCAGCATTGGTTTTGGTCCATCTGTTATCTCCTCATCATCATTTTTGGCCTCTTCTTTCTTTTTGTTCTGAAACATTACACTTGTATTATTTATTGAATCTTTAATATTTGTAATGAATATCTAGCATCGTCACCACACATTGTTAGTTTATTATGGTCACACAATACGATTACTACGTCCTAATGAGGTTACTTAAAGTTAAATAATAATGAAGAGCCTTTAAGAGGCTAAATCTAATCAGGAAACTGAACAATTTCAGTATGTGAGTAAAATTTTCTATTCGGTATTAGTGTCACAGTTGATTACGTCACATTCATCTTCTGAAAATTATTCAGTTTCTTCGTTATATGGTAGGAATATGTTATTGGGAAATCAAGCAGTAAAATTCTAATATTATTTTAGTCTAATGTTAGTTAATGTTTAGGTTTAATTTAAATAAATACATTAAAAACTCTAATTATTCTAGACTCGTAGCTATGGTGTGTAAAAATAGCTATGAATACTAAACTAGGGCGACTATAAGAATTAATTTAAAATATTCATGAACTCTTGAGTCAGATAAATAAAATAAAAACATATCCCAAACTCCTAATGCTAAATTAATATAAGTCTAAGGTTTTGCTCGTTCGCTAAACTTGCGTTGACTTACTAAACTATAATTAATAATTTAATAGCAGTTAATAACGAGTTAAGTTACCAACGGGTAACTTATTAGAGCAGAGTATGCTCAACTACTATGTTATATTAAAATGTCTATTTGTAATTGTTGTAACAGAAAGAAAAAAATCTCATTTAAACCATTCACTGAGCTCAATAATTTCATTAGCTTAATACTAATACTTAAAACTAAGATAAATACAATCATAGAGCTGCTACTACAAGATACAATTTTGACACATGCTCATATAGTTCTGTTTAGTATCTACAAAGAAATGAAGACTAGTAAAGGAAAGATAATTAAGCGTAACATTTTTGTATGAAGGTCTAAATGACTGGAAACAAAGTAAGGTGTTTGATAAATTATAACTATATAACACAGGTTGATGGAAAACCGTTAGCTCTCTATAAAAAGACCATAAAGACGTTGTAAACACCTATGATGATAATCTGCCCACAGAAGCACATCGAACCGTCTATGACGAATTTTAAATATTGTTGATATTTAACAAGAAAATTTAAGGTATTGCCATAGATTAAGAATAAGAATTTGGAACAGACACATTGACTGAGTTTAGCTAATAATTGTACGATTACGACTCTAAAAGATTATTTCGTGTTCATTGAGTAAATGCAATGGATAATTATGACTTTACAAATTTCTCGATATGAATTTCTCAATTGGAATAACTTAAAATCTTATATTTCTTTAAAAAATTATAATACGCACGAACGTTTCTTGTTTGTTTTACAAGAAATTTACTAATAAGACTTAATAAATCAGTCACCAAGCCTGCAGAAAGATGCGATAAACATCAACAATATTTAATAACGTAGACATTAACACATCGGAAGCTTGCTTAGCCAATGCCGAGCTTTTACCTTCCTACTCGCCGGCGTAGAAGGACTTAAGTCTACCCGCGGTGGAGTGCCGTCCACCGCGTGTAGTGCACCCATCTCTTTCTCCAATTCCTAATTATCCGGAACAATGTATGAAACAGGTTGCAGTCCAAATTAAAAACCATACTCTGATAGTGGTCGTGGTCAGACATGCTATGGCTTGAAACTGTGAGACTATTAACTAATTTCCAAAGCGTTAGAAAATGAATTCTAATTAACTTTAACAAATGTGCATATGACTTACTTGAAGCTGTTTCTCTTTGTCCTCCTCGACAGCCTCCTCTTCAGCCGCTGTCAATTCCTGAGAAGAGGAAAAGCCACATGTACACGAAGCGGCGTTAAATTTACAAGGAGCGACACGTCGCACACAGACCAAATATGTAGTATTTGTATGCAAACATTTAACATTATTATGTGCTACTTGATCTTCAAAAAGTTGTGGTCATGAGAATAGCAATAAAATAGTGTGAGTTTTGTAAATGTAATTTAAGGAACATATTGATTAATTGATGGCATTTGGAATTCACCAAGTAATCATCCTTTATCTTATATCATCGTCTTAAGTAAGTGTGCACTCTCAGTCACAATTTTACATTCAACTTCAGTTTTCGGCAATAAACCAACTTGTTAGAATTAGACGTTTAAATTCTAATAAGAATACTTATGAGATAATGCTGGAGAAATAATATAAAATTGGCAAACTCTAGAAGGTTATATATTTATAAAAATAGTTACAGATACATAAATCAAAATAGTCTATTGTTATCTCTAACACATAAATTATTTTATTTTAATTAAGACAGTACAAGACCAAGCTCTGAATATTCCAACATTAACAGCCGTATTCAAGAAGTTGCTACAAAGTTTCACTGGGTTCGTCGAAATTGCGCATTATATACCGTTAAATGTATATGTATATTCTTATTTAACAACAATATTAGTTCAATAATATCGGTTGGTTGTTTTATCGTTCAGTCCCATGGCAACAATGAGCTGTTCTTATTAGGCATAGTCTCTATAATAATAATATAATGTAGCCTAGTAATACGCAAGACAGAAATTTGGAGTCTTAAAATATCGAGAAAGAAAGTATGATAGTTGGCATAAGTATACATAGAATAGAATACTGTGTATTAAACTAAGGTGTGTTCAATAAAGAGTATTCTATTCTATTTCTGCAAACTACAAACAGGACAAACAACCATAATAGACACAATACAATGAGCGGTCTTATCACGCATCAATTTGTTCTAGAAAACTTTTCGATGGATAATGGAATTCATTATGAATTAAACATGAAAACTTATTAGAGTTTGTTATAGATCTTAGGTATAAGTACGATATATTTCGTTACTAGTTTACAAATAGTTATTATCCAGTATGCTACAAGATAGTCATTATGTACTTCCATTGGCCCCCAACCACCAAACGGTACATTATTCTACGGCCTAAATAACTATCTACAATATTAACGTGTCTCCTTTGAGTTAAGGGCTAAAACGGGACACAATATTTTATTTATAAAAATGTATTCATTAATGTTATTGAATATTGAAAAGCGCACGGGTTAACTTGATTGAATTCTAGCACTTCAATGAAAATGTCCTTTAAAATCGCTATGCGTCTAAGATGCATTATCGAACCCTATGAAACTGAATAGTACTGACGTAGAATACGCTGATACCTATTCTTGTCTAGTCTTACCTGGGCATTAGCCAAATTGTCGACAGCGATAGCAAGGAACACGTTGAGCAGGGTGTAGTTCCCGAACAGCACGAGGATCACGAAGTACAGCGAGTAGATCATACCCGACCCGCCGATACCTCCCTGAGACTCGATGCCGTGGTACATAACCTCGTTCCAATCTTCACCTGTTAGGATCTGGAACGATGAAATGGAAATAGTAAGAATGATTCTAATTAGATTTTCTTTTGAATATCATTTGATTTTTTATAGTGGTACTAGGTAAATAGTGTCGGATGTCAGTTTATTTGGACCTAAAAGAAATTATTCATATCCTTTTACCAAAGAATCGAGACGACTTAGCTCACTTGAGTACTAACTTCTTTAAGGTAATGAAACTATCTTTCAGTTGGACTATAATAATAATATATTTATAATTTGTACTGTAGATTTTTTTTTTCTGGAGGATACAAAAGTTGTGGGATCTCTTGAATTTTAAAGTGAAAAAGATTATATTTCGTATTCTTCAATGAAAACGAATCTGATTTCAGCTAAATTCATTTCTGCTTTTCTGACTTTAGTTACTTCACCTGAAATGTATTTATTTTATTCCAACTGAGACCAATTTTTCAACAAGAGGTGTCTGTTTATTATTGTGTATTATTTTTAGAATTATTAATTCTTACCTGGAAGACAGTTAGCAACGCGATAGGAAAGGTGTTGAAGTTGGTCGGTGGAGTGCCATCCTCGAAGTTGAACTGTCCTCCGAACAGCTGCATACCGAGGAGTGCGAAGATGAGAATGAACAAGAACAGGAGGAACAACAGCGAAATGATGGATCGCATGGAGTTCAGGAGAGATATCACCAGGTTGCGAAGTGATGACCAATATTTTGTGACCTGGAATTTAAATAAGCAAGTTGTAAGTAAGAAAGTGTACAATGTTATACCTTAATTATAAGATTTAGTTGGAAGAGAGGACACAATAAATTTTAATATTTCAAAATATCGGTATCCAATGTTATATGTAATAATAAAGTAATTAAGTTGCGATAAAAACAAATCTATATTAGACGAGAACTTTTAACTTATTATTCAAGTTTAAAACATATTGCATAGTTTTTATAAATTGATTGATCAAGGGCTCTAGAGGAATGTATAATTATGAATTTATTATTTTGTAAATCTGTACGTTCAGGTAAATGATTGTTTTATTTTATATGTATGCAAGTAAAATACCAGAATCTTCTAAAGAAAATTTCATCCTCTTAATCAAATATGTTTGTAAAACGAACAAATATAGATTTAATAAAAACGTGTACACTAACCTTGAATATCCTCAGCAGTCTTAGAGCTCTCAGAACAGACAGACCGAAGGAGCCACCCTTGACTTCCGACCAGACCACTTCGAAGATGGAACCGGATATCACGACACAGTCGAACCGGTTGAACGAGGACTCGAAGTATATCCTTGGCCCCAGCGCGTACATCTTTACCCACATTTCCATCATGAACAACCCCAGGAACACAAATTCGGCATAGTCTGTGGACAACGATTCATAGTCAATTGCAGTTCTTAGATTGTAGGTACGCTCCGTTTTATAGTCAAACCGTATAATCTTTATAAGCCGTATAATCCGTATAAGCCGTGTGGTTTCCGGCTTAGAATAGACCACCCCATGTCTTCCCATGGGTGTCGTAAAAGGCGACTAAGGGACATATGGCTGATGTATGGGCAGCAGCATCTATTAGCTCAATATTTGCATCTTACTGCGATCACCAATCCGTCTGCCGGGCGTAGTGATTATGGCAATATCCCTCTACGATCCTGGCTTGCCAAGGTCTGTTAAGAGGAGGCCCATGTTCAGCAGTGGACGTCAACGGGCTGTTGATGATGATGTATAATCTTTCTTTTGATCCAAGACTGTCCCACTGCTGGCATATAACTGTGTTATAATACTGTGTTATAACTGTTGTGTCAAAGGAATGGTTAATAAACTTGACTTTTCTTGAATTCAGCAGGTATAATTAGATACTTCACGTTGGGCGGCCAAGATTTACCTACTTCGTCTTTTCGCTCTTTAAAATTAGATGACTATAGTCGATTATGCTCCGTGATACCTACATTGGTATGATTATGTTTAAATGACTCCAAAAATATCTCATTCTGTTAGCTAAAAAAAAAGTGAACTTACATAAAAACGAAGTCAGCCATGAAGGTTGATGATAATGCTCCACGGCGACACATATCGTGTTGAAGAGCACCAATACAATGACGAACCAGTAAAACCACTGGGTCTTCACTGTATGTCTGATCCAAAACCGAAACCTCTTCTCAGCCCTCCAGAAGTCTGCACACTTGCCGGCCGAACGAGCCTTGCTTTTCAGAAAACCTGTTGTAATAGGACACGCGTTAGTAACCATCTTCAGATGACTTTACCATTGATCTTGCAATATAATTGACCACTCTAAATTGAATTATGTTGAATCAAGAAATTCGTTTTGTCTACTTATCTACTTTTATCATTGGCAATTGGCTTTAGGTTTTGAGGTACCAAACCATGAAAAGGTAAGAATTTTGATACGAATAATATCTAAACTCAATTTGGTAATACTGTAATGGCAAATTTTGAAAAACATGTTAGGAACATTGTTCTTCAATATATATAATTGAAAAGCAATAATATCATTCAAACACAATTGATATTCTGCCGTCGTTAAACATAGGCAGTTTAAAGGGTCCAATATGTATTGCATGATCAACGGCATTTGGATTTCACTAAAGGGATCGGGTATCACATTCAACTAATTGTTCATTAACACTAGCTTATACGCACGTAACGATAATCCTACTACCACCGTGTCACAGTAATGCAACACACAGATAACGTTCTCACATTAAGCTGGTTATTGACCGTTTTATAACACGCAGTAATTGGACAGTATGGTAACGGCATCGAAATTCAATCAGGGTCGTAATCCGATGCTTTGCTCACATAAATCACTAACAACCCTCTTCTGGGATAACAGTCACGTTATCTCAGATAAGTCACGTTTCATGGTAACTTTTGTTGAAGTTTACGACGTTCAAGCTTGGATAGAAGGGAAAGCAGACCTAGAGGTAGAAGAATAGCGGGGATATTACAGAAAGTTTATCAACGTTTGTACGCTTATAGGGTTCATTTGAAAAAATAAAAAAAATTTGATTTGAATTTTGTCAATTGAATTAAAAATCTGATTTTCAACACAAAGTGTACGTACAAACGCATTAATTAGGGGAATAAGATAAGGTTATCTATTCCTAAATCTATGACTATACTATTTTGACTACTGTAGAAGATGAAAAGGAATATTCTACCAGCATCACGCTTGATCCCATACCTTGCTTTTTCTTTGGAACTGTAAACAACCAACACACAAATAGAGTACGAATACGCAATGATAATGGATGAAACTGATAAAAAGTTATTAATCAACAAATATCATGCAACATTCATGAGTTTACAATAAAATTATACGTATAATGACAAGTTTTACAAATATGGCTAGTGTACCTAAGGTTGAATAAACATTTAATTAGATTGCAAATAATGACAAAAATAAAAAGTGACAGGAAAATAAATCCATGCTTCTAATTATTGTTTTTGATTTGAGTTAAGAAAATCAAGATTGTGTTATAATTATTATTATAGTAGTTGAGTTTTGTATTGACACAACACGACACACAGAGTAGTTAACATTCATGTAAGAAGATTATGATACTGACCGTCGTCACCGCAGTCTTCGTCTTGTTCTTCCTCTTCTGTATCTGTGCTTTTACTTTTACCAAGGTTTTTTAACTTCTTTTTGGCCGCTGCTCTTCTTCGTGCTGTGGATAAATATTTATTATATATTTTCATTATAATTTTAAAATACATATATATCATAAGTAGTTTTTCTGATTTGTTTATCATTATTTGAAATTTTGAAGTATAAACTGGTTTATAAAGATTTAAAACTACAAGAACAATTATAATTATAATAATTTCTAGTCTTAACCTCTATTTAGCATTAGTATAGAAGTTAGCATAATTAGTCCAAGGATCATTTGTTTTATATATTTAAAATACAAATCATGATATAGGTACTATTAAATACAACCTGGCTCTTGAAGTACGCGAAATTTCCTTACCTTCTATTATGTGCATCTTTTCTTCTTCTGTAGTTCTTTCTTCTGCTAATATTACTTCCTCTGTAATGGAGATAAATACATTAAAACCTATTCTATTCGAACAATGTCTATTACTTAAACTCTCAATTTTTTTTAAATATCCTTTCTTTTCTTTAATTTTAGAGTGGTTATTACTAAAGTTTGGTAGGAACATACCTGCTTTACATATCCACTCAACGTAACCATTGAGTTCTCTCTCTAACTGCTGCTGTCTTCTTAATTTAAGAAATTCTTGTCTATTTTCTACTTTCTCTCTTTCTTTAGCGAATTCACTGGAAATGGAATATTACAGGTGACGGATTGTACTAGCACTACTGAATTTATAAAATACATTTAGTTTAATTTAGTATAATCTACAGTTATAGGTATAGCTTACTTAACAACATGTTCTATCAAGGATAACTAATATGTAGCATATAATATATTATTTTTCATGACGTATAGCATAGGAATGCGCTAACAATAAATATTCCACCAAGTTTCTTATATTGATGATAAATAGGACATGAAAATACAAACACGTGTGCTTTACAAAATTTTAGCGTCACTATAATAAATTGGTTTATGCAAAACACCTGCTTCGGTGATCCAGTTAAGGTATGCGCTAAAATCTGCATTGAACATTGCCCGAGCTCTTTCTTTCACAAATTGAGCTCTTCTTTCTACTCGACCCCTTTCATTTGAGAACTCACTGTTATTTAAAAAAGAAATATTAAAATAAAATATGTTATTATCTAATACTAATAGGTAACTCTTTTTACGAGACGGCAAAGCGGCAAAAGATTTTAATTTACGAGATTTATATGATGTTATTTATTAAAAAGAAATGCATGAAACATACATAAAAATGATTATTAATTATTGACTTACCCGCTAAGGACACCGAGAACTAAGTTGAGCATAAAGAATGAACCCAATACTATGAGAGGCACAAAGTAGATCCAGTTGAACGCACTACCTAGCGCGTCATTCGTCTGCAACAATAGATGATCCATGAATTTTGTAATTAAACCTAATTTAATCAAATATTTATTGAACCTGTGTATGAATATGAGTTTTGAGTTGTACCATGAATAAATACATTATTTAGTCCACAATAACTTGATTGGTTCCTAGAACAATCAAAAGTGGTTGACAGAAAGAATGATAGCTTGATCTGTAGTGTGAAGGATTCAAATTTTGTAACTCAATAAGTTTTTATACACGGTCTAGGAATACATCTCACTTATGAACCTCAAAATGATTAAAGCATGTAAAGTCAGGTTATTTTGGTATTTAACTCCAATTCCATAAGTTTTAGCTGCAGTCAGAGGCATTTTTAGCCCATGTAGCGCAATTTGTGCAAACCCTATCGCTTCAAATAAGCTCGCGGTCAAAATGGAATGGGTAGGGCTCTACTGCGCCCAGAGCTATATATAAAGATGCCTCTAGCTGCAGTGACACTTGCTCAATAGAGGAAGGTACCTAGATATTAAGGATGCAAAGTTCGAAAAGCAAATCTGTATGTTTTTATTAAGTAGCTTACCCAATAGAGGATGGCAGTCCAGCCCTCCATGGTGATGCACTGGAAGACGGTGAGCATAGCGAAGCCGATGTTGTCGAAGGACGTGATGCCCTTGTTCGGCCCCTCCCACTTCTCTAAACACGTGCTCTTATCGTACTCGCATACGTTTGCACCGAACGGCGCTAGTGTCTCGTTGTCCGCGTTGCACGGTGTCGCACTGTCGCCGTCATTCATTATTTCACCTGAGGTACAAATTTAGTAATTAGGTACATTACATATTCACTATGATAAAAATCTAATGTAATAAGTATTAAACTTTATTTTTTATCATTTTAATATACTCGTACTTGTAATGATAAATATCTTCATTTGATTTCAATAAATTATGCACATAAAGGATATCTAATATTATCTATTAACAGCCAACCAGTTTGGATTATCTACAGTAATCTAAAGTATATTGTATACTGAAAAAAATATCCAAAATAAATTATCTAGACAGAGTAACTAGGTAGGTACTCCATCGTTCTGTCCCATTTTAACATCAGTGAATAACAGCTAATAAAAATTAAGTTAATCTTATTAGAATTTGAAAAACTAATAGAGACAATGTTAAACCTTTTTGATATGATTTCTCATTAGAATTAAGGTAAGCTATAAATCAGTTATAGATACGCCTAACCAAACGTAACTAAACATATTAAACTAACGAAATTACCAACAATTTTCAACGAACATCTATAAAAATTGCTTATTATTATTGTTTTTCCTGTTTGTGCATATTTTATTTTCCTGGAAGACGCAATGAATTGAACTAAGCTTCCTGTTTAAACCTAATTCTAGTACGATTCATACCATGTAGATTTGTTGGATAAAAAAACAAACTGTATCTAACATTGTTGATTATTAAAGACAGAAGAAGAAGATGTACCTAAGTTTAGATGGAAATTAAAGCAAGATGATGTACTATGATATACCCACAGTACTGGCCCTATTTCTTAGAGTGTCGTAAACTGCGAATGAGGCAGAGAATGGGTAGAACGAGTACTACCGATTAAGTTTGCCGCAACATATATTTACTGTGTTTTTTCAATCGTTAATAATTAGAAGACAATTAGCCTATCTTTATATATATATTTAAATGGACGTATGTGTTTCGCTCAAGAAATGGCAACGATAATTGTGCATGGTAAAATGAGTTTCAAAGCCTTGCAATACTAGATTATGTAGGTTGTACGAATGAGCGCTGCGTGAACACTGGTCAAAACCAATTAAACTGGAATTTTGAATGGTATTAAAAACTGAGATAAATGTATCAATCGTACAACCAAATTAAATCATTTCAGTGAGTAACGACTAAACAATCACGGTTTATGTACACACATGTTGCGGCAAACCCCGTTCAAGGTAGGCCTTTCTTAAATAGTGGATATTGCAAATATATTACGATGAATATAACAAAAAAATACTTACTAATATCTTCTAAATTATAACAAGTCTTATGCAGCGCCCCGGAGTAGAACTCGAGGCCGATGATGGCGAAGATGACTATCGCGAAAAGCACCAAAAGGCCGATTTGCAGCAGCGGCGCCATAGCCTTAATAATGGACTTCAAGACAACTTGCAGGCCTATAGGAAATTTTAATTTATTCATATTAGTATAAGGTTTGATTTTCAATAAATCTGTTTTCCTTGATTAATGATCGCGGCGATTTTTGCTTTCAGACTGTATTTTGTACCTACTAAAATCGATGATTCTCTGCTTGAGACAAACATTTTTTTAAATAATTATTTACATTACTTATATATAATACGACTGCTACTGTTAATAGCTTCCATTGTAATTCAAATTATCGAATTATTTGTTAAATTATACATTAAGTATATTAAGTTCTTGTAACACTTAACTTAATAATTATAGTTTAGAATTATAGAAAAGGCATTTTAGAGAATTGGGAAAACTAAATGTTACTACGAATAAATAGGTAGGTATGTATTGCTTGTTATTCAAACAGGTTTTGATTGTATTCTAGCCTACTTTGTCCAATTGCAAAATAACGTATGTTACCGACATGTTTTTGGACTAATAGAAGAAAATATACCATAGGTACTTGCCAAAGGACTACTTTTAACGATACAAAATAAAAGCATTTTATTTAACTTACAAGGTTCGAGTAGGCAATGAATTTTAGATTTGAAAGTGGAAATATTCTAAAAGAGACTTTAATGTTCTTTTTTAACTGCTTAAAGTAACAATAAAATGGTAATTAACAAATGAATATTGATCACGTATACAAAGTATCCCGTTGTCACACACATTTTTCATACAAGGTTTTAGTTATGTACTTTATAGAACAGACTTTGCTTACTAAGTGCCATATATCTAGATATGAAAGTTAATAAATACTATTGTAAAAGAGACCGTAACAATGGCAACGATAAATAACAAAATCCGTGCAAAATATGACATAACTGATGCCTGCATAATTTTATCGAAAATCACACCAACAAACAAATGACAGCGGGAGAACACCGATTTTTTTAATTTGCATTTGAATGTTATAAACCAGACAGAATTAAAAAATCAAAGGTGAACGGCAGATTTCGTACCGCATATATTTTTTGTTGTTCTGTTATAGAATTTGTACCACATATTAAGGCAACTAAGCCACTAAGAACTTTGGAATAAATAATAATATAAATTAAAAAAATAAAATAATTAAACGTAATACAATCGTAAACTAAACGCAGTTATTTCAAAATAACACAAATATCGTAATCATATTAATTAATTAGAAAATGAAATGACATTAATTATAATTAAACACTTTTACACTTTATCTAAAAATATATAATTGTTGCATATATTCATAATAATTAACGATTTAATGATAGGAATGATTTTTTGGCAATTATTTATTGACAGGTAAAGAAAATCTGTCACAACAATGTTTATGTGCCTTTAAGTAACAATCTACGTTGGTAAACTAGTACATAACCTCAAAAAACAAAACTGGTTATAACTTTTATATCCCAACTTCTAAAAATCTAAGAATTTAAAAAGGGCTTGTCTATCATAATAAGTACCAATTAGAACAAAAAGTATCCCAAAACATGAAATTTTATTAGCGGTACGAAATTCCCATACAAGCCTGCCGTTCACCTTTGAAAAGATTCCTTGCGATATATTATTATCTTTTTTTTTTTATTTGTCAATTCCCCTATTGACCAACCAATAATAACGATTGAATTTTTGAAAACGAATACTGCCGGTATTTCTTACTTTTTTATTTATCCAGTGTTTTTTTGTAGATAAAATTATGCAGATATGGTACTAATATAACTACGATACAATTTAACTAATCTATGAATGTTCTAGAACTCACTAGGAACGCCCGATACTAATTTAAGGGGCCTCAGCACCCTAATGGCACGCAAGGTCCTGAAGTCGACGTCGGCTGGCGCGATCGGCAGCTGCGTGATGATACTGCCAAACACATATCACTCGATACTATAGCTTGAACTAGCAACTAGCTGAATAAAATACTACTAAGACTGTGCTTCTTGTATTCAAAATTAAAAGAAAATAAATGCTATTACCATCTAATGTAGGTATTATGATTATTAAAAAAAACTAGATTTAAATAAAAAAGTACCAAAAAAAAACAAACATAAAAGTTAAAACAAACAATAAAGCACAGCCTTTCGATTTCGATTAAAAAACACTACAATCTAAATATCGTGTATCTAATTATTTATTGGTTATGCTAAAGTAATCATGTTAAGTTTTACGTATTTTAATCTAAATACACCATATTTATTCACACCTAAAACCATTTCTTTATCTAATTTCTTACGTATTAGCTTTTTATATTTCATATAAACCTACTCAATACACAAAATGTATAGCTTTACTATTATGCAACACGTAGCTTTAAAACATTTTCAATAAATCACATATTAATTAAAATTCACACATCTTCTAAACTATGTTAATTAAGTATGTCAATAAACATATCGAGAATACGATGCTACGTATTTTTTTCTAAAAATATGAATTAAAAACTCTATTTTCCATAAACTAGCGTTAATTCTACATTCAAAAATTCAAAATTCGAAAACATCTAGCGAATAACGTTCTATAACAAATAAGGTAGAGGTATTATGTGAACTTTTCGCCAATTACTGTGAATTACTTGGTATCCGCGAGACGAGCTTGAGCGGTCGGAGCACTCTGAATGAGCGCAGCATCCGCAGGTCAACGTCCACGTTGTATTCGGCGAATATCGTCATCGACCTATTTTTTGTTATCGAATATTGAATAAGGTCAATCCTTCTTCATTTGACAACACCTATATTTTTGTTATACAACCAATTGTGTGGCCTAATTATTTGTATAGGTAATTTGTAATTTAGAATCACTGCCACCTCGATAGTATCACCGCATACTTGTCAACACATTCAATTTCGGTGATCGAGGTAGCGATGTTGAGGTTTTTGAAAGTTATGTAAAAAAAAATGATTCCTTTGTTTAACACTTTGCCAATAAGTAGCAGACATTGATTTTCAATTCTTTTTACATAACTTTTTGTTTCATTCTTAATATAGATTATTATTATGAAATAGAAGTTATATGAAAATAGACTCACCCAGTTACTACAACGAAAAAATCCATGATGTTCCAAATGTTTCTAAGATACGATCCCCTGTGTAAAACAAATCCTAATGCTAAGATTTTTAACGAGGCTTCTACACAAAATATTCCTAAAAAATACGCCTCGGTCCTTTCCTGTAACAAAGAGAACAATTTGTTAAATGATGGATAAAATAAAATGCTAAAGACTTCTGCTCTTTGGATGTTGTGCAAATGAGACAAAATATTTTAAATTGTGGATGAAAGATTATGCCTACAAAGTATTCATAATATTTATCGACGACAAATAACATTTTTGAATGTGTTTTTTATTATAGAAATAAATATAAATTTCAACAATATAGCGCTCTTTTTTAAATAAGAAATAGACACATTGGTGTAAAATACCGACTATTTAATAAGTATTGATTTCAATATAACTGCAGAAATACAAATAATAAGAATAATTTTCAGATTTTCACAACAAAATAATAATAAAAATACTTATTATACGCAAATGAAATACATTCATTTTCTGAGCATTTACTATCCTTTTTAACTTTTTTAAATTAGGAATTATTTATTATAATAATTAAAGACGTGAGTTGATGAAGGTGATATGTCGCATTTTTTAGGTTTTGTGTTTTTTTGCATAGATGAGCTTGAAATGTCGATGACTACAGACTACTGGCCTTAAACCATCGACGGTTTAAGGCTTATTTTTCAAAATAATATGTTGAAAAAGGTGTTATGTACAGCTAACTTTGAAAATGGCACTGGATGAGAGAGATATGGGCCCATATCACCCTCTTCCAGATAAATAAAGTAAAGACTTTGTTTTTCTTTCGTGGAAGAAAGTGATATGTACGTACATAACACCTTCTTCCACTCAGCTTACGATGATTGAAAGACGCGATGTCACTTTTTCGTGAATGAAGGTGAATGTGACATGCATATCACATACATTTATTCACGACATTTAGTTATTTTAATTCTCATTCTGTTGCATTATGGCGCATGTTTAGGGTTCCGTACCCGAAGGGTAAAAACGGGACCCTGTTTCTAAGACTTCGCTGTCTATTTGTCTGTCACAAGGCTGTATCTCAAGAACCGCGATAGCTAGACAGTTGAAATTTTAAGAAATGATGTATTACTGTTGCCGCTTTAACAAAAATAGTCTAAAAAATATTGTTAAAATACTGCTGCTGAAATACCCAATAACGGAAAAATCAATGATGATTATAAGGATAAGCTTAAAAAACATGGCGTTAAGTGTTAGTTTCTTTAAGTCAAAATTAAAAGTTAAAACATTAATAAATTTATACGACCGGCAGGAGTTGAACTTACATGTTAGGTATACTTAGCCTCTAATGCCTAGACCATTTGGCCACAGTGGAACCCAACCGGTAGTTGAAATTTATCAACCTCTTTGTAACACGACTTTTGTTTATGGAAGAAGGAGTTATGTGTAGTTTTTTTAGAAGTTATATAATAATAAATATTAATTTGTTTAATTGCTTACGTACCATTAATATTTTAGGTTGTTTACACAACTTGGCATCATAGTTTTATTAAAAAATCTGTTTCGTAGCGACTTATCTTAAAAAATAAAAGTGAAACTTTAAACTCGATTTACTCGAAATTGTGATTTTGTGACTTATCACCTTCATCCACTCACGTCTTCAATTAGGAATTATTAAAAAAAGTATTTTTACTTTAATTACTTTTTTTGATTATTCCTTACTAATGTGAGAACAATCCTTCATTGTTTGAAAGTTTTACTAGATATAAAGTGCCTTTTAATTTCGTAGTATTGATTAGCTTTCGACTACGAACATTCGCGTTTTGGTTGCGATTATCCGTATTACTTCTAATCTTCAAGGTTCTAGGGGGAACTGGATTTAAACTGATTGGTTTTTACGCGTCAAAAGATTGAACATTTTCCTGATGTTTTGTTTTTTTTCGTATTATCTTCAATATACTCTCGTTAATATAACAATAATATCTTCCGCTGTAAGTACGAAGGTCCCAGGTTCGTTTCCAGTTCATTGGGCCAAAAATTGCATTAATGGGAGAAAATTCTAAGATGTTACTGCCTGGTAGGTACAGTCTGAAGTCAGGATGCTGGTGAATTCAACCGTGCCTCTGACAGCACGTTAATGTATCTGTAATGCGCCTGATATCTTACTGTCCGTGTCTTTGGAAGTGTTGGAACCGTCTCATCTGATTTTAAAAGTAAAGGAATAGACCTTGCAGATATTTTTGAGCATGCACTTGTGCATTATAATATGTCCTGAACCGATTTGGGACGACTATAATATATAGACTATAATATTAATATAATAATATAAATTAGTTCTTTTTTAAATTAGGTACTTTAAGTTGTGTATATATATTTTATTCATGTAATAAATAATTCCTAAGTGTTAAAAAAACCTTAACTTAACCACTTTAAATAAATCTATTAGGTACTAATAGCTTATTTAGTTTGTAATTTCATACATTTTATTCCAAAAACTAAGTTAGTTTGTAGTCAATGTTATGGTCACCGAAATTGTTATACATATCAGGTACTAAACCTAGTACCTAATTAGGTAAGAATGTGTCATATAAAGGTATAATGTGGTTGTGCTATTAATAAATAAAGATACCCATCATAATAATATTATTTTTCCCTTAGCGGGTGGATATTATATTCTATTCCATCCTCAGCTAGAGCACCATATTATAATTTGTTTTATATTGTATAATTTATTGGTAATTTTAGTAGATACAAAAAGATAGGCATACTGTTACTGAATAATTAAGAATACCTTTAGAGTCTATTAATCAATGAGTTTACTTTGGAATGTCATGTGTGTCACGGGTTTCTATAACCATAGCAAGGGAAACCACGACAGTGACACATTAAATTTCTAAGGTGAAACGTACTTTTGGTATTTAAGCGACAATTTGGCAGACTAGTTTAAAATATTTTGCTTATCTCTTAAATTGATGCATTATTTTGTGCGACTATGAATAAAATATGATAAAATAATATACATATGTTCAGTCATCATAAGGACAAAACCTTGCAAAAGGCCTTATGCCAAATTGCCATTTACATTCGCAAATTAAGTAATCTTTTAATAAACCCGTTAAAAATGCCGCTTTCCTTAAAATTGTCCGTTAAATATCTTAAGTATATATGTTGCTCCTTAATACTGATAGTCTTTATCAAAAAGTGTACAGGTTGTAGTTTTTTGTTCTAGAAAGATCCATATACCATTTTTTAGAAATAAGTTAAAAATAGTTCTTACCAGATTCTGTGCTAAGATGGTCTTATCGCCGTTGGGCAAATGCTCTTCCAGCGCCAGCACCACGCAGTTGGCGATGATGGTAAGCAGCACCGCGTACTCGAAGGGCGGCCACTCGATGATGAACTTTGTATACCTGGAATAGAGTTCAAATTGATTTATTTAAATATTTTCTATAGGTGTTATTATTTTTCTGGTTTTAACTCTGCACATCAGATATGAATTGTTATACAACGGGATAATGCTGCCAGCATTCTGGGAACGTTGCCAAGTAGTAGGTATAGGTTTAGAATTGTTAGTATTTTATAAGTTAGTTTTAATTTAATTTAACTTATTTTAGTTGTATTTATATATAAGTCTACTCTTCTATAGGAATATTAAAGGTATTTTTTTGTTAAATCTTAACTATGTATGGTCAGTACAACACAAACTAAGTTGCATTGGGTAGTAAAATAAGAATTACGAGTAAGCTTACCTCTGAAACAGGTTAATGAGATAATTTTGTACATAAAGGGATGTTTAGTTTTTGTAAGTTGCCTAAATCCTTTTAAATTGTACGCAGATGGATGCATATTGTTAAGGAGATTTATTTTAGTTTCAGACTTAGGTATTAGGTACCGGTAGACCAACGAAGCAGTAGATAACTAGGCAACGAGTTCAATAAACATAGGTAACAAAGCTGCGTACCGTAAAACATGATGAAAAAATATTGCACCATTTTTGTTTTCCTATCGAGTAAAGTTTGAAATACTAGCCGGCTATTTCACAATTCATTGAGTAAACGATCAGGCGCGGGCATTTGAATAATCTGAATAACTTATGATATTGAAAAGTATGCATTACATTTTACATTGATTTAATAGGAAGATATCATGTGGATAGTTAGGTTTAGGTCATTTTAAGGTTCTGATGCTGTTACTACCTTTGTTATTATTTATTTTTGTAAAGATTACTAGCAGAGTTTTTTGTTAACCCTGCGAGCTAAGCTAAAATGCTTGGGTTACGAGTGGGTTCATGTCGGTAGTGTAATGGTTGGGGATCGCACCGGCGTACGGCGGCGGCCATAAGTACGCTAGTCCGATGCCCTAGCCATTGGGCTGCTTTTGCTTTATGAGTGTGCATCAGGACTATATATTTATATATATTTTGTTCCGTATATTAGATATCTGAAATCATCGTCCCCATTATCATCAGCTCATAACGCCTATTGCTGAACATGGCACTTCTCCCGATGGAGGGAGAAAAGTATTTTAACGCGCCTCATCTATTGCTACTTCAATAGATGAGGCGCGTTGAAATAATAAAATATAATAAAATTTCAGAATACAAAACAGGATTTGGTTTTGTTTTCTGAAATTGGCACTTACTAACAAACCATTTATGTATATATGTGACTAGTCATATTTGTTAGATTATATCTATTCTAATACATATGCTGTAGATTTCAGTTGTTTGTTTTCTTGAACGCGTTTATCTCAGAAACTACTGGGCCGATTTGAAAAATTATTTCAGTGTTAGATAGATTTATCGAGGACTCTATGTTTAGATATGAAATTTCCACGGGAGTGGGAATGACACAAGAAACCGCGTGCGGAAAGCTAGTGCTATATAAGGGCTTCCAAAATATATTCCATCTCTTTAAGTGTTATTTGTATATTGTCATGTTACATATGAGGTTTTCTTAATGTTATACTAAAGTACATGTTTTCATCCTGTGCATGTAAGTTATCGTGTTCTACAATTATACACAAGAGTCATATACCTCCATAATATGTTAATTACTTTGCTTCCTTCCTTACGACTAAGACCATTTCTTCAAATAACGTTATAAATTCTTTAGGCTCGTCCTCTATACATAATTTAAAATTGTTTTCACGAATTTATAGCGTGTTGGCACGGAAGTATTTTAAATGCAGTCGGTTCAAAATTAAAAGATTTATAACTTTGAGTTGACTTCCAATACTATATAATATATAATAATAATATTATTATACATACTTACTACATATTATGTAGTTTTATATGTACTTAGTCTGGCCATTAATACTGTTACCATTAAAAATAAACAAAATATTACATTTGAATTTGGAATCTGTCATTTTTATTAGGGTTCCGTAGCCAAATGGCAAAAAACGGAACCCTTATAGATTCGTCATGTCTGTCTGTCTGTCCGTCCGTATGTCACAGCCACTTTTTTCCGAAACTATAAGAACTATAATGGTGAAACTTGGTAAGTAGATGTATTTTGTGAACCGCATTAAGATTTTTACACAAAAATAGAAAAAAAACTATAAATTTTGGGGTTACCCATATATAGAACTGAAATTCAAAAAAAAAATTTTCATCGCACCCATACTTGTTTGGTGTCTATGAATAGGTCTTCAAAAATGATGTTGAGGTTTCTAATGTCATTTTTTTCTAAACTGAATAGTTTGCGCGAGAGACACTTCCAAAGTGGTAAAATGTGTGTCCCCCCCCCCTGTAACTTCTAAAAGAAGAGAATGATATGAACTAAAAAAAATATATGATGTACATAACCATGCAAACTACCACCGAAAATTGGTTTGAACGAGATCAAGTCAGTAGTTTTTTTTTAATACGTCATAAACCGTAAACCGCAATTTACCTTTCATTCATTCAACTATTATTTACATCGATCAAAGTTACAACGAACTACAAGAACTTTTATACTATGTTACTTGTTGTATTCTTGATATCAAAAATAGGTAGGCACTTGCAACTAGTACGGAACCCTTCGTGCCAGAGTCCGACTCGCACTTGGCCGGTTTTTGTTCATTGTGTTTTCTCATTTTCGCGCCATTTCATTATCAAATAATTTGTGGTATTAAAATGGAGTGGGGTGATAAAGAGAACCGAATCGCTGTTTTTGCATAATAATATTAAACTAACACACTGTTATAGTATTAAATTTTAATGTTACGTACAATAGACTTTTTTTTTCTTTGTAACAATATTTATGGCAAGACTAAGTATAAAATGCATCCAAAATATATGTTACTACCATCTATTTACACTAATATATGAAACTTAGAAGTTTGTTTATTTTCCTAAACGCGCTATATCTCAGGTATTACAGGTCCGATTTGAAAAGAAAAATCAGTGGTAGGTAGCCATTGTATTGAGAAAGGCTCTAGGCTATATTTAATTATGAAGTTACTAATACTAATCACTGTACATGGCAGTATGTACAGTTACCTAAAGTTTGGCGTATATATGGGATAATGTAATTGTTTTTGTTTTATTTTTTATTAATAGTTCTTAGTTGTGTACTATTGTTTGTTTTTTAGTTATTGTTAACACTGTTTGTTTTCCTATGAAAACAAAACAAAAATATATGGGAAGTAGCTTAATATACATATAGGAAATATGGAATTTTAATAATTCAATTCGTAAGGAAGAATCAATAAATATTTATTTCATCAAACTGCATAACGTAATGTAATTGATTGGAAAAGCCTAACATTATTAAACATGTAATGTACTTAGTTATATTGTTTTGTTATATAACATTCTGTATATATAGGTATATATACAGAATGTTATGATTCATATCAGTACGTAATGTAATTAAAAACGTCAATCAGTTCAACTGACTTTATCATAAAAATACACAATCAACATAATTTCCGCACGCGCCATTGTGGTCACGTGACTTATGACTACGATGATATTTTTACTTAGGTTCATTGAAAAATATTTGCCTCGGGTTGATTTTCATTTCCATTTTCATTTTCAGCGACTGTGGATAATAGATAGGTGGTAATTATACTAATATTTAATAGAAATGATTATAACATAAAAATATTTATTTACGGGGAACACTTTATTTGTAGGCATATGACATTTTTAAAAACTGTTTCTTCCTCGTACCTTTATATCGTCTTTTAAGTTCTAACATCACTTTACTATTTTAGCAGTTTTGTTATTTTGATACCGTTTGCTAAAGAATGCGAATACACGTAGTACATATAAAAGTAACTAATTTAAATTAAAACTAACTTATAAAATACTATTAAGAACATGGCAAGGGAGCATAGCCCCGTTGAATGGCAATGCTTGCCTGCTGGGCAAAGTAAATACCATCACTCAGGAAACGTGCCGCATTAACGAGGGCCACTGCGAGATTTTACAAATTAATTTGGTTCCGGTCCTTACTGCCCCAATGTAAAGAAAAACTGGTATTTTTTGGCGTTTTTGTAACAAAAAGCGGTTGTAGCCCAATAGCTAGGGTGTCTGACTTGCGATATTGTGGTCGCCGGTTCGATCTCCACCCATTGCACTACGTGGACCCACTCGTAACACAAGCATTTTAGCTTAGCGCGGGGGGTTAACAAGAATACTAGTATATTGAAAACTCTGCTAGTAATCTTTATATAAAAAAACATTCCACAGTTATTCCATTCTCTTGCAAATTTGCTATTCTAGATTACGTGGTGTTAGAACTTAAGTGAAGATAACTAGGTTTCACTATATAATATAAAACAAAATCATTTTTCGCCGAGTGTCTGTCCCTATGTTTGCTTTATCTTTAAACTACGCAAGGGATTTTGATGTGGTCTTTTATAAATACAGTGATTCAAAAGGAAGGTTCATATGTATACATCAGCATTGCACCCGTGCGAAGCCGGGGCGGGTCGCTAGCTATCTAAAAACATGTTAATAGGGTAAAAACGTTTTTAGATAGCCGCGACCTTAGAGCGACTGAAAATTCGTAACCAATAATTATTACGAACGACGCTAATCTACGGAATGTCCCGGTCCGCAATACAATCTATTTTTGTTATCAAATTACGTAAATAGTGGAAGAACATTCTCTTGCTTACAAAATGCATAAGGGGTACATCGAGTTCGTTTAATATGTATAAGCGGGAGCAATAGGGCCTCCCTACTCCATGTTAAGTTTCACCAGATGTTGCTGGTAAACCGGAACGAGTACATACTCACTAGCAACCCACATATTCTACGAACAAGCCAGGTTCTTGTTTAAATTGATAATTTAAGTATAGATTTTAGTTTAAGAGCTTTATTAAATACTAGCTGTTACTTACGCCTTCGTCCGCGTAGATTTGGATTTCTCTATGCATATTTTTCCTTTTCTCTTAAGTGTGAAAATATTTAAAAATTCTTATCGGATGCCTAATTACGTTAAAAGTATTAGGTACTATCAGCGGTTTAGGATTCAGAACAGTTAAATAATATAGTTAGTAGGACAAAAAATTGTGTGCATAAATATGATAGTACATCATATTTTAGGCTCTTTTTTATTATTGGGAAATTATACCATATTCGCAATATTGTAGACCAATATTCGCAATATTGCGAATATTGGTCTACAATATTGCAACCGAAACTGTCTAGATAACCAGTAAGTTGAGAATTTGTCATTCTGGATAAAATAAGTTTTTTATTAGCATTAGCTGTGATCCATATCTCAGAAGTTTAGTAGAAGTTTTTAGATTTCACACACTCACTTTATAATTAAATTCATTATAGTTCGGTAATTGTAAAACATTTCCTTTTCGTTACTATTTGAAGAAAGATGCGTAAATTTTTCTAATTAATAAAAAAATACGTAGTTAACATGGATTGAGTAAAATGATTTTGTTACCCAAAGGTAACAAAATCATTTTACTCAAATTCATGACTTGAAAGTTACGTAGGGCCAATATGTTCGCGGGTGCCGTCGAAATACCAGATTGCCTCGCTTGGCCTTCACCATCGGTGGACGGAGGAGTGTCCGGGGGGTTCTAGTGGTGAAGAGTCCTCTTGTCGTGGTATGACTAGCATACCACGCTATGGAGAGGGCAAGTCAGCTCAATCCACTAATAAAATAACTTATACAAAGCTAGTCGTGGGTAAGGTGGCTGTAAGATCGTATTAACGTGTACCTATCTGCCTTTAGTTGATTGTTATGTATGTACTGACCTCCGAATAGGATTTTCGTCGGAAAATATAAAGAGTGAGCTGGGCCCTGGAGTAGCGGGCTGATGCGCGCCGCCCATGGTATCAGCTGGCGCCGCGCGAGCCTGCGCCCCCGCCGCCTCCTGCGCTGCCGCCAACCTGGAAAGTGACGTAAAACTATGAGCATAAGGTATATAAACGTAGCACAAAATCCCTAGTTACATTGAACATATTCGATTTATTTGTTGCAATATATAATATTGCAAATTTTAATATGCATTCCAAATATTTTTAGTCAGCGTGAGTTTTCTTTGTCAATGTGTGGTATCTTATCTATGAATGGTACTGAAACTTTAATTGATTTTGAAATTATACCAAATAATGCAGAAGTAGATGAAGCCATCTGCTTTTGTAAGTTCTAGAAGTGTAAATTGCACACTATACAAAACTTGTATTTAACAACTTATAACACCAAAACTAACCGTAAGTGGTTACAAGTCAAGACCTTTACCTACTACTTGTCCCAGCAAAGCTCGTGTAACTTATGTAGAAGTAAATAAATTCACTACTCTAAAGTTAGGTACAGCAAAATCAGCGTACCACACACTAAGCCTGCTCACATTATTGAATGAACATTCCAGTTAAGTAATTAAATCACCGCGAAGGGTGAATACAATAATGAAAATCAACACTAAAATAGTTCCATTTTATTTGGTCGCGTCCAGTGATGGTTAATCAGTTAATTCAGAACTGATTGATAAACTAGACCATTGAATTTAAATTCATGCATTTTGTCGCTTTTAAGTAGTATCCAATGCTATATTGAACTTTTAACAAGTAAACATATTGTTGACATTGTAATGAGTTGTTGAAAAGATTTATTCCATCAGTGGCATTCGTAGATTCACAGGATTATCTAGAAACTTGATGTGAACCAAGCATACCTACCGCAGGAAAGAATGCTTATATCTCCTGTAAGACT
Organism: Nycteola revayana; assembly: GCA_947037095.2. Lineage (NCBI taxonomy): Eukaryota > Metazoa > Arthropoda > Insecta > Lepidoptera > Nolidae > Nycteola > Nycteola revayana. The sequence continues at coordinate 6,142,472 of OX344845.2, forward strand.
TCGTCGTGCCATTTCTTATTTTGAATATCTCTCTTAAACTTAACTTTTAATATCTTAATCATCACAAGTAGATGCAAGCAAAAAATTACAAAATGCGACTTAGGATGTTTAACAAATATTTGCATATTTGTTAAAGATCCAAAGTTGCATTTTGTATTTTTTGCTAGGAATTAAATATCGGTATAATAGGAACTCATAAGTATTATAATGGTATTTTAGCAAATGCCAAATAGTATCCCTACTGTTTTTAAGGTTTACTAATAATTATGATAGAATAGTGTTATATGAAAATTTATAAAATCAGAAATAAATATTAAAAGATATGAATGGTTGGAAATGTAATATCACATTAGCAAAAACTTAAGAAAATTAAAAAAACTGCAATACAATACAATTTAAAATGTTTAAGAAATTTTCTTCAATTTCTGTTAATGTGACAGATCGTTGGTTGCAGTACCGCAAAAGTGACAGTTGTAATAAGGTGTAATTTCATCTGTCAAGACATATTGTTATATAACTATTTGTTATGTTCGATTTTCAATCTTATTGACTACTGTAATTTACGCGGTATTAAAGTATCACCGACGATATCACTCTCATACACTAATGTCTAGGTTTATTAAGTCATCATCTCCCTTATTATTCTTGCCTGCTCTAATCCCAATTGGTTTGTAATAGGCGCAACACGTTTTTCCCTTCACTTCTGTCCTGTCAGCAGTCACGCTAATACAAACCCCCTTTTCATTCATATTACTCAATAATAATCCAACCATCTTTTTTTTTGTCTCCCTCTACCTCTCCATTTACAATTCATTAAACTTTTAGTCACATGCGAGTCGCCCACGTTTTCACATGACCATACCACGACAACCGCTTTCCTTTTAATTTTCTGTCACTGGTGCCACTGTTAAACTTCCCATAACGTAATCATTCCTCACTATGTCCATTCTTGTCACTCCACACATCCGCCTCAACATTCTAATCTCTGCTACATGCAACCTTTTTTCATCAAACTTTTAATGGTTCATTAAGTATCAAGTAATTATAAATATTATTTGATCTAACAATGATTATTTACTTTAAAAACGATTTCTCGCGCGGTTTTATTCTCAAATTTTCAACTCGGATTTTCTTCATAAAATATTTGATATTTTGCTGATAATGTAGCGAATAATTTTTTTAAATAGATACAATGCATTTTTTTTTAATCGTAAAGTCACTTGAATGTATCAGTTAGAGAATTTATGAATACAAAGCATATTTAAAACAAGTAAAAATAATTAAAACTAAGAATAAAACTAAAATAAGATAAGATAAAAAGGGGGGATATTAGAGGGCATCATAAAATCGCTCCGTATCGATGTCTACCGGAAGAGTGCCCAGAAGGCTGGCAGCATTGCCACGATGAATGGCAATGCTAATTCGTTGTGCTAAATACAAGCCATCCCTCTGGTCACGGGTGGCATCAACTAAGCGTTTAGAAAGATCTTTGAAAAGTTTGTGAGCGCTGGGACCCCATGGCCCCAATGTTTTGACCCCAAAAGGCTCAATATGTAACCTCCAATAAGGCATAATACTTGCGCCGCTTCAGGGTCTCCGCTGAAGCCGCTGCAGCGCCTGCAGAACCCGAAGTATATGGGAGATGGGTAGGAGCCAAGGTGTCGACGCATGTGGCGTCCCAGACCAAGGATCTACCCATCTTCCACGGCAGCAGTTACATCCCGTCAGGCCTATTCCCATCGTCGCGTGTCAGGCCATTGGGTTCCAGTATTGCAGGAACACCGGCAGCGGAAAGGGACCGACGGATAATATCGGATGCATATTTGAAACGAATAAACTTAATTAAAACTAAAATAAGATAAAAAAGGGGGGAAATTAGAAAGCGACAAAAATCAACTCTATTTACTTAGATATACATATATATTTTATTTTCATGATGAATTTTCGAATAGTTTTGTTAGTTTCTATGAATCAACAAAAGTAATTACAAAGTTATTAAATAGGTATAAGCTACAGTTGTGGTAGCGTGTTTATGTGACATTAGGTACATAGTTTAGCCTATGCCTAGGAAGTCTCGCAAATAATAACATTATCAATTAGGTAAATTGCGATTGAATTTATATATAAAACGATGTTTTTTTAATTATAAAATTAGTTTACTAATAATATGTGCGGACTATAGACTATTTAATAGCAAATTTATTAAGTGGGACCAGAAAATAAAAAATAATTATTATATTGTAAATAGTTTTTTTTCTAAATTAACCCTTGATTGAGGTAAACACAGTATGGGTGACAAACGTAGATAAATTATATAATACAGCGATGTACTTAATGCTAATTAGTTATTGTAAACGTAAACAGCTTTAAATCTGTATAGATTAAAAGCTATTGGCACATATTATTATACTAATATGATCGTGCCAATTTCATTAACTATTGCTCGGATTTGCAAAATCCTTCCACCATTAGAATGCTCTAATATCCAGAAGTAGCATAGGCTATGACGAAATTCTATTCGAAATATGAGTCACGTGGGTTAAACTAGTAAATACAATATTTAATTATTGATTAAAAATCCATACAGTTCGTAAACTGACAATGTTAATTATCTGAAATTCAAAAAGATCGCGCCACATATATCAAGATTCAGGCCGGGTCATCATCACCATCATCAATGTGTACAATGTGTACTGCCTCGAGAGAGGTTTTACCATTGACACTACGCTTCGTAATCGAACCTGCAAGTCGACGAAGCCTAGTAGTAATCATTTATATATATGAAAACACTGCTGCCCGTTCCCTAATACACAGCATGTTCCTAACATTCTATAAAACACGTTGACACATATCAACATATTATATCCGCAATAACTCCACTACTGGACGTACCTACATAGCTACCGATTGTTTCTAATCTACTTCCACATAATCGGTCGTTGCGGCCTTGACCAGAATTGTGCTTCTATGAATACCTTATACTAGTCAACAGCCTCGGAATTGCAAGTTGTTAAATGTATAAATACTTTATACTTAGTGACTAACTGCAAATTAAAGTTAATAATTGAGGCTTGATACTTGCAATTGGTTTTATGGTCATAATAGATTTTGTGATGACGAATTAACATACTTTCATCAGCATATTTAAAGCACTTAGGTAAAGCCTTTTTCTCATAATAGATCCTTTCCCGGGGTCTACAATTGATTTAAGAAAAGGAGGAAAGGAGTGGTAAGCTAACTTAAAGTAGCACTCATTATAACAAAATATATATATAAAATTGATGAAACAGACAGACCGAATTACTTTCGGACTTATATTATGAGTAGGGAATAATTTTTAAAAGCAACAGCATGTCTCTAAAAAATAAGGCACTGAGGACAATTTTATGTTGTTAAAGTCCATACTAAATAAACTACTTAAACATAAAATAAAAGCTTAAAATATACCCTCTTAAAATAAGGAAACTACACCTTTCTACTAAACTTGTATGTACGTGTGTATATGAACATGTTTAATGTAAAATAATGGGTGTTCCTCGATTTAGCGCCCCTACGCACTATGCGGTTAGCCGGAAAGCGGTCAGCCGTCCGGCCGCAGGACGCGGTTGCGCTTGCGGTCACCGTCGCAAACGGTGGCTGTCAATCGCTCCGCAGCAACCGGAGCGGTTGACCGGCTGCCGCATCATAGTGCGAATAAAAACTACTTTCTCGTACAAATATCTGAGTACGGTCAGCCGCACGGCTGGCCGCATTGCGGCTAGCCGCATAGTGCGTAGGAAGCCTAAGACTTGTTGGTGTCGTTTTACTGATTACTTACTTTCGATATCAGTTTAAAGTTTTTTTTAATTTCTATAATAGTTACGTGATATACGCCTATTACGATTAACGATCGTCAATTGTGCATATGCAAAACAGGATACAGGTGCTTCAGGACATTCGGAGATAAAAAATTGCTCAACTAATTTAGGCCAATTTTATTCTATGTTATTTTTACGTGAAAAAAGATGTTTGTGTACTAATTATAATATAATTATTATATTAATAAATAGCATAAAATTATTTACGACTTTAACGCATATTATATTTTTTTTTAAAACGAAATATTTCATATTGAGGACAAAATTGGTGAGCATTTTTTTTTACTTCAAATGTCCGGTCTGTAACTCTGTAGGGGTCAATGGTAATGGCTGACTTACTCGAACTTGCACAGATATTATATTTTATTATTATTATTTAACCTTGTCGAACCACTGCCACGAGCACTGCCATATGCATGAAGATAAAAAAAATATTAGTCAGACAGATTACTAAAAAATTTTGGACACGTATTTTTTTATTTGTCAAGCCAATAAAAATTGACAAAGATACAAAGCAACAAAAAACTATAAAGTACCTACTATATTATATTGACTTTATTGACGTCACACTTAATTCCAACGCGCGGTATCTTCGTCATTCTTTCTTTGAGGAACGAAAAAAAAAGATACGTGTCCAATATTTTTTTATAATCTTACTCACGGACTAAAAATATTTTTTATTCTTTATGCCTATTGTCATCAGCTAACATACGCGATCTTTCTTCTCTTACTCCCAACAGTCAAAAGCATTTAACAGCAATTAAATTATAAATGCAAATAACATAGAATTAAAAGCAAAGCGTTGATTTTTTTTTGTCTTAATTAAACGTTGATGATTTTAAATGACTTTCTAAATACTGCATTCATAATGAACACCGGAGGATAGGCCCTATTTTCCTGATTCCAAATATGTATATAACTCATTTTTATTTTTCCTTGCGCACTTTATTATTATAGTTATAAATAATATTAATAATAATAAAGTGCGCAAGGAATAATAAAAATGCATATCTGTCCATATAATAATAAAAAATATAATTTTAACTTATTTGAAATATTTTTAAAATAAGTTCAAATTATATTTCACAATGTAACAATTTGTTTATATTACGTAAAGGGTTGTTGGTCTTAAATCCTTTTATAAATCATCCATTCAAAGCGACTTCGTGCGTGGCCCCTTAGGGCGCGAGGCCGTGGGCCAGGGCCCACGTCGCCCACGCTTTGCTACGCCACTGATCATTTAAATAGTTAAAACATGACATTCCAAAGGCGATCAAAAGCATGTTGCATAGTTTTGGATAAAACTAATAGCATTATTTACCTATAGTTTAACAGTTTATATTTCATATATACATCCTATGCTACGAATATACCTGAAACGAAAACCTATTAGGTAATTTTCAATTTTACTACTTCCAACTTCTGTTCCCACATCTCAATTCTAAGCTTATAACAAAGCCGGCTAGCTAACTCTATTAGGTACAGCTTGTTTGTCAGTATTATTATGTAGACATATGTACGTAGAAAATTGAATATACATGCAAAATCTAGGTCAGTAGTTATCGGTAGGGCAACCACAAGTCCCCATTCAAGAAATAATTGGCGGTCATAAAGTGGAAAGATTTGATTGTATTGATGGACGAACACAACAATTTCTGAACGACTTAATTTTGTACCTATCTAGCAATGCGACCAAAACATCTTAACTCGCAATTTGGTTTAAGGTTGTCCAAAAATAATGTAAGTATCGTACCACAATTGCATACTGGCCATCAACAAGTGACTAGCTATCGGATTTTTTGGTAAAAGTATTGTTTGTTTTTAGATTTATCGCTTGTAATCTCCGTGCTGAAACATTTGTCTAAGTAATCGACCAGCCGATTAAAAAAAATCACCCATACACATAAAGTTAAACATTTTAAGATGTTTTTCTGTTCATAACTGACGATACTATAAGTGTATGTATGTATTGCGGAAAACACTAGTTGATGGTTGAATACTATAAATGGAGATAGAATGTATGCTTAATTACTACGAAATGAATTCTAAGAAGAAATAAAGATTAAGATAAAATACTATCGTACTAGTATTACTCGTAAACCGTGTATCGTGGTTACCCGAATGCTGAACGTGTGACAAAGTTCAATTCCATGCATTAGGCTTATTAGTCGTCTAGTTGTGATATCAGAGAAGAGATCTCTGTGACGTTGGGATTCAAAGTTATACTTCCGTAATGCACTTGAATATGATAAGCAACATTTCACTCTTATCCAAAGTAAATTTTGATGATTTAGGAAAACCTTTGAAGACTCCACGGGATAAACAATGAAAGTCACTGTTTTTGTGATAACGTAATGCTATCTGATGGTTTATTGATTTATTATGGTTATAAAATAATAAGAAATAACTAAACCCGACATAGTTGGCTGTTCAACAACTGTTAATACATAGTTCAACTTCTATTCATATATACTTTGAAACCATAAAATACTAGTTTTTCTCATACATAAAATTATTTCACATTCATTTTCTCGTGGAGTCCTCATTTGTTTTTCAATCTTAACAAAATATATTGCCCTCGGGTAAGTGGTTGCTTATTATGTTTTCAAACATATGCCAATTTTTTTTTGTTTTTACGCTATTGTAAGCCATACTCTATCAGTGCAACCGTGTTCTGTACGTCGTCCGCTATATTCTATAGTAAACAAGTCATAGAAAAATACAACATATATATAAAACTGAATCTCCAATGATCAACTTATACACAGCAAGTATAAATACCAATACACAGTTTTTCAGGCTTGGCGAGCAAGGCTAAATACCATTATGGCGTATCTTAGAATAGGTTAAAATTGTTTAAGATTAAGTTAATTTTATTACATTTAAATATACAACTTAAGAACCTTGTCGTAGAGGGATTCACGGCTGCAAAAAGTCTCACAAATATTACATGTGTTATTAAGCCATAATCTAAATGAATTTTAAAACAACAACAAAAAACACAAGACTAAAACAAAGTACAAGTATCTCAGCATCAATAAAATCCTGTATCCAATTGACAAGATACCGGGACCGACCAGTTAGTTCAGTTGCTTGCCTGATGGATAATAATCATTTTTATAGGGCATTATTGTTGGTTTGTTTCACTACTATTAAAAGTGTTGCGAGCTAGAATCGCTTCTCGCCTAGTAAAGTTCCGTCCATAAAATTAATAATCAAATAATGAGTTTTTACTATGTTCAATATTAATTGCTTTATCATGTTGTAAACCTGAATGTCTTAAAACAGTTTTTAATGTGATAAGTTGTAGGGTTGATAATGCTAAACTTTTTTAATGTGACACTCAAATAATCAACTGGTATTATATATAAATAGCTGCGCCCTGCAGTTTTATCCTCGTCATTCTGCTCCAGTGGGCCGGAGCGTGATATTTTGTAGCCTATATGTTTATACAGCATAAACTATCCCCGTGAAAACTTTCAGCCAAATCCATTCAGAAGTGTTTGCGTGAAAGAGTAACAAACATACATACATCCACACATACTAACTTTCGCATTTACAATATTAGTAGGGTCTCAATGGCTAATATATAATTTTAATAGCTTAATTTATAACTATAAATAATAACTATCATAATAAAATTCAAAACCTTTTAAGAAAATGTCCAACCTTTTAAGACCACATATAAAACATCGTTTTTAGTTGCATTAAATTAACTCAACAGATTTTTTATAGATCCAGATCCTACAATCTCACAAACATTACGTCTTCATAAAATTAGTATAGAATTATAGTTAACAATTTATATAAACAGTAATCGTTCACAACTACAAAACTGAAGTCACATTATCCAAGACGGGAGCACCTTTTTCTTTTGAATAGTACTTTTGGGAAATTCAGAAAATATTACACTCATTTATTTTTAATAAATATTTATTTTTCCTGATGTATTTGTTATTACTCTTTTCTTTGGCCATCAAAAGTATTTTTACCGTTAAAATAATTATAAGAATACGAGCATGTTAGATCCATATTAAAAATAATCAACAAGCACATGGGTAAAAATTAAAAATAAGGGGTGATATTTGGATTAGTGAAAATGTATAGTACTTTATGTACTATATTATTTTTTATAACATATAGTACATTTATCTGAAATATAGTACGATACTATATTATATAGTACGGATGTCAAACCTAGTCGGGAGTTTCTCTTAATGTAACTGACCCTAAAATCAAATAATGTAGGTCAGTGAGCTATATCGAATGCTCACCGATTCGTACGGAAATATGCAACGTCGCCATGTAATTAATAGATCCAATCGAAAACATTATTTAGCAGTATTTACTATCTTAACCATTTCAATTTAAATATTGAGCAGTAAGAGCTATATAGCTTATTCTTGAAAAGTCATAGAACATAAGTTTCCACATGCACTTATTCGAAGATTTCGCATTGTTTTCGACAAGGGTTTAAGATACATTGTATTATATTCGTACTAGGACTAGGTTGTTGCTACAGCTAATTTGTGTATAGGTAAAACACAATATTTTAACTTAACAATCTAGTCATTTTGTTTATATGTAAAGTGTGAAAATTTTTAATATGGTATGAATGTAAGTTTGTAACAACTTTAAGGAAAAACTATTGTTAATAATATTTTTTTAGCTTCCCGCGCTCAGTTTCACTAGCGTAACTCCCGTTCCCGTAGGAACTTCATAACTAAATATAATTTCAGTGTTATATAGCCCATTTATCGAGGAAGGTCATATATAGCCATATCTTAAAATATACTGTGATTAAACTATAACATGTAATTGAATGTTATGTAAACCGAATATATTTTATATACCTATACTTATTCTGATGAAAAGCGCCCAAACCTTTATGGAGAAAAGAGCGATAGTAGGCTGAAGTCGCGGGGGAAGGTAGAAGGGCGATGAGGTGCGGGAGGGGGGTGTCGAGTGATCGGCCGCGACTAAGGACATCGCCGCTTCTCCCCTCGCCCGCTTCATTAGATACAACACTCGAGTTATTGTAGTTTGGATGTGACGCTAAACTCAGTGTTATGTTACTTGGTCACGTGTTGCAGAGTGTGCAAGTCTGTCTTTATATTGTAGGTACTGCTTTGTACTGTATCGCCCGTTTACACCCACTGCTGAACATGGGTCTCCTTTTGACAGACCTAGGCAAGCCAGGGTTGTTGGATATTTTCATAATCACCACGCCTGGCAAGTGGATTGGAGATGATGAGTAAATCGAGTCAACTTTATCAGCCTTAATATATATTGGCTAGCCAGCGCCGTTGAGGGATATTGCCATAACCACTACGAATGACAGGCGGACTGGTGATCGCAGTAAGATGATCAGTATTCTTGACCTGATAGATGCTGTTGCCCATCCATCCGATGTATGTCCCTTAGAAGACTCTTACGACACCCAAGGGAAGGGTGTTTTAGACTATTCATACACCATGCGAAAAATTACACGGCTTATATTGTGGAGTAGTAGAATTCCCCAAAGCTTATCATGATTATCTTTCGTAGAGAACAAGAATTAAATTAAGTTTTGTTCAAGATTCTTTGGGCTACCGATTGGCTGTGTCCTATACATCTCAGTAGCCAACTGGTGGAAGTCTCGCTACGTTTGACATTCCCACGCGCCGGATTTGACATTAAAAATTGTTTCCGAATCTGATTGGTTAAGAAATAATCCTCCTACTATACAGTAGGATTATAGTTTCCAATCTAAGGATTGGATCCTATCCTAAATCCGTCATCAGCCTAATATTCAGCGAATCAGCCTAATATTGACTAACCGGGGAAATCTAGACATAATACTCGTTGTATATGATAATTTTACAAAAAAAATGGTCGTATAGATATGCCTGGTAAATAATAGCTGTGTCTCAGTGCTGTGCTTAATCAGAGCCTATAATTATTTATCTGATGCACAGGTAAACAGCAGCTGCATTCCATAACAAATACGGAAATAAATTTTTGATTTCTACAGATTTCATCGAACCCGACGAGCCTGGTATCGTTGCATAACTGAAGGTTAAATTAAAACATGTTACATTGTATTTTTAATAAAATCATTTTTACTTACTCCATAATCCTATAAATCGGATCCACTTATTTATAAACAAAATAAAGTACTATCACTGACAACTGCACTGATTGAATTAAAACTTATTAAAGCAAACATTTTATACGACCCCTTTTAATGAAGCAAAAATTTAATACGACCCTTTTTACGACGGTTGCGCAGACGGAGAAGTATAAAATCTCACACACTTAAAGTTCATATAGAGAAGGAATGAAGAATGTTACCATTGTTTTAAAATTATCATAATAAATTTACAGATGAATTCAACTAACAATGACAGTATACGGAAAGCACTGCCTTTTAATAGCACTGAACATTGTTATTGAGCTACTAGTGTTTATATGACCCGATAAAAGGATTGTAAATAAATCTATTGCATATTAAAAATGTGAAGTAGCTACTTACCACATATCATAACGGTGCTATTTATATTCTACAGCGCCCACAATAAAAAAAACTACGAACTAAATGTTCGGAACTGAAGTTAATTGAAGTTTATTATTATAAATATAATGTAAACTACATATTAGTTGTGACGCGTGAGCGATGTGAATTAAACTGATTTATATTCAAATACCCGCAATACAGAACAAATATTTTGTTTATGGTATTTATTCATGCGTTACTTTTCTTGTCTTTTGACGTTTTATTGTTTTTTTCACGTCCCATTTAAGGCGGAAACCTATTGTTAAAACGCGACGCGAACCGATGAAATGCGATGCGTGTTGATTAAGTCGAATCAAATGTATTGTTTTCTATAGACCAGAATCACCCTATGAACACAGCTCGTCGCGTCGCGTAAATTTTTTCATCATCACAAAGTTTAGAAAGGTGAAATTGTTCAGGAGTATCTGAGATAATGTGCGCTTAAGAAAAGTTTTTTTACAAACCACCCTTAAACTTTAATAATTATTACACAACATGATATGTTTCGCATATAATTGAGGTGTTGCATTAAAAGTTATAATATGTTAAATTATATTTTTTACGGTACCTATTTATATTTCTCATTAGTATTTACAAAATAATTGCTAGGCTATCAATATTGACTTAGGTTTTTCAAATTAACTTCAACATTTTTAAAATATTAAATTAAACTAAAAATAAACACTAATAACTAAGAAAATAAAATAAAAACTATGGGATAAAACAATAAAAATAAGCTATACCTACAAAACGACAACTACTACTCTACTCTCTTCGATTTTTAGATTGAGATCTTTGAAAAATTAACATTCTCCGCTTAATGATAAAAACACTACATGAAGATAAAATGGCTGCTCAGTAGTGGCACAGAATACAAAAGTACAAGTGGTGGCAATATTAATGAAAAAAAAAGTACTTCGTTATTATTTATAGGGAAAAAATAATACATTTTTGTCTAACAATTGTATTAAATGTATCAAAAAAATTTCATCCAAACCACATTTGAAGGGAAAAAGTGATATTAGTTTTTTTTTAATGTCGTGCATTTGGTTAAAGGTTGTATACGTTTCCGAAAAAGCTAGGAATAGAGTGAAAGAAAGAGACTGATATTAAAGAGGTGATCTACTGTTTAAGCTCATTAAGTATATATTATCAGGAAGTTTTGGTAATTGGATTCTATGGCTATGGGTGGAAATTCAATTATAAACATATATACTTAATGACTTAATAAAAATTAGATGGCAGTCTAACAAATTACTTGAGTCTATCAATGCAGCGAAAACTAGGTACAACGGGATGTAAATTTAAAAACTTTTAAGAAAGTGATGATCACATCGTTTTTTGTTGCATTAAATAATTCTCACTTTATTTCTAAATTAACATAACATTTGGTAAGAATCTGTTATGTATCTAGAATATACTAAATTTTTACATTTATTGAGGTCAGCCCATATACACCTATGTTATTTTAATGTGAGTAAATAGACCGACAATTGTGTGCCAAGTCGTTCATAAAATTAAAGATAATGTATACAGAAGCTATGATATCGCCAAGTTTTGTTTATTCAAGGATTTACAATGAGATACTTGGCCACTTTCCATTTTGTCCGATATTCTGTGACGCACTGCTACATTGGATCGCGGTCACTTCTGTAATTGAATAATTTATGTTATACCCGCATTGGTATCCGGAAAAAATCCAATGTTTGTTTGTGACATTTTGGTTCTTTAATGGAGTAATCATATTTTCAGAATTTTATGATTATTTACTTTTTTATTTTTAAAGATTACTAGCAAATTTTTGCAGTATACAAGTAACTTCTATTCTATTCTTGTTAACCCCTCGTGCTAAGCTAAATTGCTTGTATTAAGGGTGGGTTCACGTTGGTAGTGCAATGGGTGGGGATCGAACCGGCGACCACAAGATCGCAAGTCCAACGCCCTAGCCATTGACAAAAATAATATTTTTAAGATCATGCTCTTATGTTGCGTTCATATCTGTGCCTTCTACGATCATAGTAGTCGACTACCAATGCATCCTATATCAAAAATAAATCACAAGTTAGATCGTCATCAGATAAAGTATACAAGCATGTAGGTATGGAATATTGTGGCCTTAAACGTACTATCCATCATTATCATCAGCCCGTATTACGTCCACTGCTGAACATGGGCCTCCTCCCGAGGGAGGGTATTTGCCATAGTCACCACGCTTGGCAGGCGGGTTGGTGACCGCAGTATTATGTTGTACCACACAAGGAAACGCTGCTGCCCGTTCCTTGATATACGATTATTATAAATGATGTTATCACAATCGGGACCAACAAATTACACTAAGATTTCCTGTCCGGCGTGGGAACGTACTACCCAAATATATATAACTCTGTTACACACACAAATCACAAAACCAAATAAGCCAAATTTCTTAAACCATTCATAATAATATTAAAATACCCAGTCTATTATGAATACTTAAAATATATATATACAGCCTATACCTTTCTTGGATATTGATGCTGGTAATATTGTAAGAATTAGTACTTCTTAACAGTATCTAACAAAAAGTTAATATAAGATGACACTTTGTTGTATATACGTTATATGGATGGATGTTTGGAGCAAAAACTACAACATTAGGATAGTTTATAGGCTGTATTAACATAAGAGCTCCAAAAAGACATCACGCCACCACCCACTGGGACACAGCAATTATTAACAGTCCTACGCGATTCAAGGCGAGCCAAATACCGCTACGCTACGGAGGTTGTCCTGCCAATGTCAGGCATGAAATGGAGAAAAGTGTCATAAGTAAAATTAAAGTAAAATATCGCGAATTAATATACTAATTGTTAGGCGAAGCTGGTTCGTCAAATTTGTTTAGACGTCGCGCGTCGAACATTCAACCGCTTGACATTCAAAGGGGCCCCGTCTGCCCTTGTGCCTCAAAAATATCGTAGACAACTCATAAAGTCACAAGTATATGGAAAGTACAACGCACACAAACATAGTTAACGAACAATGGGGTATATTTAAAGGGTTCTATGGGACTATTATGTTTATAAAAACAACTTGCTAATCACATGTAAATGATTGGGATTAGCATATCGAGGGGTGAAAGGCTATTTGTTTGAAGCGACATTTTACGAACTTTACAGGAGAGCCATTTAAAGATTCAAAATTTGGAAAAAAAATCGTTATGAAAAAACTAGTGCTCTTTCTATAATGGGGATCGCAAATTTTTATTGAAAAAAAATCCCTTAATGTTTTGGTATAATTTTCAATAAAAAAACAGTTATGAGTATAAGATAAATTGTCGCTTAATACAAAATGATCTGTATCGCCTTATTTTTAGAGTAAAGAAAAATGATTCAACTTCCAACATTGTCACTAATCAGCAGCAGGCAAAATGGTTTAAGTGACTTTACAGTACTTATGCAGGAGGAAGCAAAATGATTGAATCGACGTTACTCAATAATAATAGGAATAGGCTATTTTGTTTAACTACCAATTTGGGTTTGGGTTTTGGGTTTTGTTAACGATTCAGGAAAGTTGGCTTAAGCAACGATGAACATTCTTAAAGAGTTGTTTGATGTCTCAGATTTTGAAAGGAGTTATATAACTTGGTTGTTCTAAACAGAGTGAAAAACAGTTGTAACGAAAGGGTTGAACCGACGACATGTCTTAATGAATTTGGCTGACGGCAAATTGGTTGAAGCGACATTGCACAGAGTAAGTAGTCGTAAGCAAAATGTTTGAAGGGACTTTTCATCTAAAGATAGCTACATCGAAAAACGATTTATCTGCCATCGAACTAAAATTTTAGGAAGGGAATAACGGCTTATGATCCGATTCTCTGTTTTTGTATACAGCTTAAATGATATACTAAAAAAATATGGCAAATTTGAAGTCTGATCATACATCATGTTTGAGAATTATGCACTAAAATGGCATTGTTTTAAGCGCCATAAAAGTGCTCAGAATTGTACGAAACCCGGCTCAGACTACGCAGAAAAATTCGCTGAATCCGAATATGTATATAACTCCATATCGTCCAAAATGTCGCTTCAAACAAATAGCCTTTCACCCCTCGATATTATCTTTTTTTATTATTATTTATTGCATTAATAATGTTTCATTTAATATTTTAAGCCCAGGGTGTAACCTCCGTAGCGTAGCGGTAATTGGCTCGCTTTAAATCTCGGTGGTCGTGGGTTCGATCCCCACACCGGACAAGAAATCTTTGTGTAAATTCTAAGATTTCTTTCCGGGTCTGGTTGGTTGAGGGACTACCCTCCGTGCCTCGGAAAGCACGTTAAGCCGTTGGTCCCGATTGTTAGAACATCATCTATAATAATCGTATATCAAGGAACGGGCAGCAGCGTTTCCTTGTGTGGTACAACATAATACTGCGGTCACCAACCCGCCTACCAAGCGTGGTGACTATGGCAATACCCTCCCTCGGGAGGAGGCCCATGTTCAGCAGTGGACGTTATACGGGCTGATGATGATGATGATGTGTAACTTGGTATGTGCGAACGTTATTTTCATAAAATATGTTTAAGTAATCCACATATTCAATATATTCTTTATAATACTAACAACATGTTTTTGGTAGGTATATGCTAATACTTGCGCGTATTTCCCGTGTTTGCAAACCACAACTTGTGCGATCAATCTAAATTTCACAGCGGGTTCATTGAACTGTGTATCGTGATTGTTCACTGAACTTCCAGCAAAACAATGTCGGAGATAATTTACATCATTTGATTATGTTTTACATATACGATACCGATAGCAGGTTTTAGGCCTTCAAGGACACCATTATGTATTTGGTAAAAAGGGAGCAACCCTTAGTCTAAAAATTGGTACATACTAAGATCTTATTCAAAAACGTATTCATTGTCATATTCGTAGATACTAAATATTAGAATAACCAAGCGCCCAGAGTCCTATGGCACAACTGTAGTTGGACACCGTTATTTAGATGAAAGTATTGAAGTAAAGGTTAATGACCTTCGTAATAATCTGTTTTAAACCAGACCCAACGTAATTTAGTCGCCTGTTTTAAAAACAAATATATGTCATTGACACAATAGATATATCTACTTAGATCAAAAAGATCACAAGCCTGAAACTAAGAAATAGATTTCTTACCCTATTCAAAAACAAACTGTACGCCCATCACACACAAAAAGTCAACAAAAACGTACTCAACATTAAGAAAAATGACCTAACGCCGCGACACTGACAAATTATAATATTTTGTACACCATAGGGTTTTCCCGGCCCCATTAACATAGAAGGCGGGGCGGCGGGACGGCGAGGCGACCTCGAGGCCTATATCAATAGAAAAAAATCTCTGGGTGGGTTCCAAGGCGCCGAGATATCTGGGCGTGCCGAGATGAGGTAGACGAGACGGCGCCGACATTCGCCAAGCGGGCGCCGCGCATTTAGGACACACTTCAACGACATTCAATCCTTTTACCTTTACGGCTTAATAATTGAATGGGGCATCAGTTATTGAGATGAATGTTATTAGGATACACGTTACGCTGCCGTAATTTGATAGTGACACACAATAATGTTATAATTCATCGCGAATTGATATATAACACTGTTTTACAATCAGTTCCCAATTCGACCCACAGGTTGAAAACCAGTCTTGGGGGGTTTCAGAAGCTTAGGTAACTTACATCGTTCTTATTTTTTTCTACCTCTCGCGGCTTATTATTAAAAAATATTTACGTAATGTTCAAAAGATTTATTTGTCTGCATATGACACAGGGGGTAGCCAACAATTTTCAACCTTTAGAGGTTGAAAAATGGGGGCGAAATCGAAAAGATTGAAAAAGACTGATCTATACCATTATATGAATAACATTGATTATTGAAAAATGACAAATTTGGTTTTGTGACACTATCAAATTTAAGCAGTAATTTGATTATGTATTTATTCATATTGGTTATTCATCTTGGTAATAAATAGGTATCATCTGATATTGGTTTTTAGTTAGATTCTGTTAAGTACTTATTATTTCGATATAACTAGCAAACAACATTCGATAAAATAAAGGTTATTTTGATGTTAGTATTCATAATCGAGTAGACTGAAATTGTATTATTATGATAAGTGGCTTAAGACCCAGGCTTATTTGCGTTTGTGATATCTGATATATATATTTATGATAAGGCCCTCTACGTATATGGCCACAATATCCCATTCAAGCACTCTATCTGACCCTCCGGAGAAAAGTGCGCCCGCGAACGCGACGCATCCCCCCTCGCCCTCCCGACCCTTAGTTTGCTAAGAACCTTCCGATGCCCTCGTAGACCCGAAGTCCGAGAGCCCGCGAACTGTAAAGTAGAGCGACAGTTGCACAAAACTCCCCTAAACTAAAAGCCATAATCCCTCAATCTCCCCGTCAGCGACCGCCCTGAGCCGAGGTCCAAGTCCCACAGGGGACGCCCTCTTGCGCAGGTTGCTTAGTTTGTAGTGTTTAAACCATTTATCTAGGCTGGAGCTCTGCTCGCCTTCATGCCCGGTGAAGTAGCAAAAGCCTTAGGGCTAACTACATAAGTCCGTCCGAAAAAAAAAAACTAGCAATACTCTTAAAAATGAAGTAGTTACAAAGATTCTTCTTTACATATACAATTCGTCTATAGATGCCTTCGAACTGTAGTATTAATAAAATAACTTGACTTTTGTAGGTTGCTTTCCACTTTGCTAGGTACAACGTTATCAATATTACATAAACATATTATCTTTTTATGTAATATTGAAGGTATTTTATTGTTAACAAGATCAATATAAAGTGGTTGTACACTTAACTTAATTAGAACAAAGTGGACCTTTTTTAGGTAGACACATGACACAGTCGTTTCACCGAAGCAACGATGACGTACCCATAAGTCGAACGTGGGTGTTTCTGAGAACAACCGCGACACTACGAACTTTGGCATTACTGTAGGCACTATCGGTATTTATTGTTTGTTTACCGCAATTGTGTGAGATTTGCAGCAAGTGAATTTCTAAGTAATCTGCAGCATGCAGTATCATTCATAGTAAGCTAGCTTGTGTATTTACCATACTAGTATATTGAATTTTTTTACATACGTATTGCTTCATGTGAAATTAAATAATTACAAAAGTTTGAACAAGTAAAAAAGTAAAAAAAAATGTAATTTTTACTAACAACTATCAGTTCTTGTAATCTACATCTATAGCTATACTACTAAATAAAAGCTAAAGAGTTTGTTTGCTTGAATCTTCTTCGGGCTCGATTGAAAAAAATATTTTAGTGTTATAGCCCATTTATCGTGGAAGCTTTTAGATTACATTTAATTATGAATTTCTAACGGTAGCAAAACTAGCTTCCCGCGTAACAGCAAGTTTTAACTATAAGACCTTTTTCCGCTAGTCAAATTTTTTTCATCGAATCAATGATGATGACGAAGAATTACAAGTGGAAAGTGTTTGTTTAGAAGAACAACCACGACACTACGAACATTGGTATTACGTTAAACACTATTGGTATTTGTTGCTTGTTCACCGCAGTCAAGTGAAATTTGCGTTAAGTATTTAAGTAAGTATTTCTTAGGAATCTGCAGCATAGAGTGTTAAAGTAAGCTAACTTGTATAAAATATATATATTTTTTTTGTGTTTTGGGGGGAAATACTTTGACGCATTCTCAACGCCGCTGCAGCGTATTCGCGCGCTGGCGGTGGGATATGTGGGGCTCGCCCTCTCCATAGCGTGGTATGCTAAACTCAGACCACGAGGAGAGAATCCTACACCACTAAAACCCCCCGGACACTCCTTCGATCCGCCGTTGGCGGGGGCCGGGTACGCATAAGTGATCCGGCCCTTGTATAACATACCTACGTATCGCTTATCGCAGGTCAATTTACAGAATGGGTGTAAGCTAGATAAATCATATTTTTTACTTATTTATTGGCTTCATACAAAAATAAATTTAAGAAAATCAAATCTTTTAAAAAGATTCCTCAGTAAAAAGTTTTTTATTAACTTACTAGCTTCCCACGCGCGGTTTTACCCGCGTAACTCCCGTTCCCGTGGGAACTTCATAATTAAATATAGCTTATGTCATCCGGGGATAGTGTAACTTTCCAACGGTAAAATAATTTTTCAAATCGGTCAGTAGTTTCGGAGCCTATTCAATACAATCAAACTAACAATCAAATCTTTCCTCTTTATGATATAAGTATAGATAAATATATTTTTGTTCTTGTAGTTTTAAACATATATAAATATACCTTTTTTAAGTTACTTAGTCATTTCATCGAACTAACGATGACGTAGTTAGTTATACTAGTTTAGTGTGATTTGCAGTAACTACATTTCTTGGGAATCTGCAGCATGGGTTGTGATTCACAGTAAGCTTGTTTGTCGTGTTTTTGTTACATACATGGTCATGCAATACGAAATTATAGGAAAATTAATGTTTTATGAAAGTACAGTCAGCACCAAAAGTCGATGAACAGAATCAACATAACAAAACACCTGTTCACAATAAAATGCCATAAACTCCACGGTGATTGTGATCTGTGATTATTATTATACATTTCTTATTTACTCATGCCCATTTATTAAATAATTAATGAATAAAATAAATAAAGAAGTTATTTGTAAATAGTCAAAACATATTGGCTTGGCTTATCAATTTACTGTGTTAAATTAATTAAGTTTATTTGATTATTGCTACTTATTATAATAGTTTAAATAGCTTCAGCCTAAAAGCTGTCAGGTATGAAAATACAATATTATTTTATTATTTTATATCTATGATTAAATCTAAGTTTTGTCCTTTGAGTATGTTATTATTTAGACGAACCATTAATAAGTATCTCGACGAACTAGCTTTAGTGCTACCACTGGATCCAATACGACCCGGCGAAACAACCTCAGTGGGATAGATTATATTTTTAGTACCTATACTTCTACTATTTTATATATAGACTATTCATAAGCACGTTATATCTTCGACTTCTAAGACAGTTCGTTTACTTTAACTACTGTACGTGGGCCTCCTCGGCAAGAGGCTATGGAGGATCACGGAGGGATTAGTACTTAATATATTTTTTTAAATATTTTAAAGCCAATAAAACTAATTGGCATGTATTTTATTCACGTTGCACATAGGGCATTTTTGTGTATTTTCTGATAAACCATCGGATACGTATCTGTCCCTAAAACTTAAATGGCTATTCAGTAGAGTAAAAATAGTCAATTTATTAATGTGTTATCCATCATTTGTGGATGTTTTTCTAAGATTATGTTCATGTTGATGATTAAACATGTAGAAACGATATTCACTTAAATGAGCGTTAGAACGATTATATCGAAGTATTTGAGAACTATTTAAATAATAATTTTTGAAACGTGAATATATTTCTTTTTAATTAATGAATTATTTTACAATTAACTTTAATTGACACATGAGGGGCAGTGAATTAATGCTATCTAAAAGTATATTTGAGACTAAAAAAATAAAAAAATCGTTAACTGTTAATTACCTAGACGTTTGGTTCACCATATACGTGTGTATACCATATAATTTACATAACGACAAGTTACCAAGTTAATATTCAATATGTGCATATGTATATTAATAACAGTTTTAACTTTATAGCGTATACAATAGAGTTCTATTCTCATCGCACAAAGTTATGACAGCTGACACACTGAGCTGGTATGACACTTCATTGCAATATAAGTACGAGCTATTCATCGTATGGAAGAAAAAATGAAATACGCTAGAGTAATGGTAGTGAATTGTAGTGGACGTAGTATTTGCATGACAGAATCACAATAACTTTATTTTATCTTTAAAGGTCAGTTATTAGAATCATTATACACTAATGGTGTTCTTAAAAACTAATTCGTATCTTGTGCGAGCAAACAGTGATCCTAATAATCTATGTACAGAGTTCTAACTTGACTCATTTGTAACTAAAAGCCTTGGGAAAGAAATTAACTAAACTTTAACTTTTTTAACCATGCAAATAATTGTAAGTACTATTTCGTATTCATTTAAATTACGTTTTATTGTGTTATAATTTTTTGTAAAATATCTAAAATCTTTATCTATTGTGGAACCTACTACTCTCGTGGAAACCTGTTGTTAACATTCTGAAGCTTATTTCCTATTTATGTACTTATTGTTATGAGCTGTTGGTTTTCCTATGTGAATACATAAATACGTTATAACCATACTTAAAAAGTCTGAAGATATAATTCTAATCTTATAAATTAGAGGTCTTGTGGAGCATTGTAAAATTATTGTTTATATTCACGGTAGAGGTACACGTGTATGAGATTGCAAACATAAACATAACCACCTAATTTAAGTTTGTAAGAACAAGTGCAGAAAACTGAAATGTGTCTTGGTCAAAACTCCCGTGGAGATTTACCATTAACATAATTAAGTGCACTGATCTATTTAATAGGTACTTACACAGGGCGGTCATAAATACTTTAGTCAATGTTAGGTCAAAATCTGCACCTTGACTTGAATAAGTACATCGATAAGGCTTAATTCAAGTGTAACAATCGCTTATACCCTAATAGCTTACACATGGAAAATTTATAATTAAATATAGCCTATATTACTGGATAACGTAGCTTCATAATGGTAAAAGAATTGTTGTAATCGGTGCAGTAGTTCCGGCCAATTCAAGGTAAACAAACAAACAATCAGATCTTTCCTCTTTATAATATTAGGTATAGATATGATTAGTATTATACTATACAATAAGAATGAAACAAAAATACAACCCGATTCACTAAACTATTTATGTAAAACTAAAACGCAATGTTGCCCGAAACTCCCGCTCAAACAATCAAACGCGTCATAATCTTCTGAATGAGGGGCAGAAGCCCCATTCCCCAGCGTAACAAACTAGTGTGTGATTACGTAACAGTTCTCTGCAATGTCTGGATGGCAGTGTCGCGTCCTTCGCATCCTTGGGAGTGAGATGTCGGCGACGGCGCGGCGCCATAGACCGGGGTCACCTAGTCCTGCCGCATTGTGACAGTGTGTACGAGTGTTTATGTGTTTGAGTGCTAAACATTTAAAGCTTTTTTTTTTGAGCATTCTTAATTAAGTGTAATGAATATACATAATAGAATTGATTAAAACTATTATATTCAACATTTTATTGACGTGTTATTATGAACATGAAACAGAGACTATTATCCATTTGTAACCACCGTAGTACAATTTTTTTTTAGATAATTAATCAATGAACCCAATAACCCAAATGTATTTCAAAATCAGTAGTGAATTATTTTACGCTTACTTTTTTAATTGGACACGTAATAGAGTAAAAGCTTTACTCTTTAACATAAATCATCTGAATAAAACATATATTTGAATATAAATGTATAGCAAATATATATTTATTTAATAAAAACGCGGATCAACGCAAAATCTAAACCTATGATCGAAGAGATCTAAAACTTGCAGGGTGTATTCTCTATATGAAACTGATAAGAAATTATGTTTAAAATTTCCACACCTAAAAGGAAGAAACGGGTGACAGTTTTTAGACAATAGAATGCTATTGGCTAAAAACTTTGTCACCCCTTTTCTTTCTCTTAAGTGTGGAAATTTTAAACAAACAACCATTAAAATGTGTCATGTTATTAATGAATAACATGACACATTTTAATGAGTTGGGCAATGCATTTTTACAAAAAATTCAGATCCTTACAGTCAAAAAACAACAAAACTTATTATGGTAAATGGTTCCTCAATTTGGGACGTAGGCGACTACGTCTCACATTGGACAGCAGCTAGTCAGATTTCATAGCGAATCTATTACATCTGACTAGCTTTTCTATGGGAACTTCATAATTAAATGTAGTCTACGTTACTCCTGGGTAATGTAACTTACTAATGGAGAATGGCACGCCAATACAAAACAAATGTACAATTAAATCTTTCCTCATTATAGTATTAATAACACGACATTGTTTCAATTGATATTGATAAGTTAAATACAGTTTTAACTACTATAGCACTACGCAAACGAAATAAAAGCAAGTCAATCTGTGCGCCGACAAAGTTCAATTAAAATGTTATGGAGCTTTTATTAAAAGTCAGTGCGTTTGCGTTAACGACACGTGCACTGGTCAAGGGCTAATAAAAATAAATATAATATTAGCTTTGCTCAAAGCAACACCAAAAACTTTTTTTTTAGTTTAAAACAAAATAATGTTTATTTTTGTTGCCTAGAGGCTATATGTACATGAAATACAAACAAAAGAATCATGCTGTACCTTAAGTTTTAAAGTCACGTTAATGGTTGGTGCTGTCGGTACAAAATATATGTCGTATGACTGTCAGCTCTGACAGTAGTCACCGCATATAGGACGATCAGCGCCGATGGTCAACGTGATTCTAAAACAGCGTTATGTTGAATTGAACTAGTAAATTAGTAATGTCGTTAATTATTCGTCATTTACAATGACTGAATTATAATATTAGAAAAAGGCTACTTTTTTATTTTATTTTTATTAATTATACGTTTGACCATAATCTCGCTTGATGGAAGGCGAAGATAAGGCCTAAGATGATACACGCTTGCCTAGAAAGTGTCACTTCATAACAGTACACAATACTGCGTGCCAGATACATTAAATCTATGCAGTCAGATTGTGGAATTCGCTAGTCGCTAATATCCGTAACTGAACTAACTCTTTCCCTTTTCAAAAAAAGAGTGAAAGAACACTATCTTTGTATTATTACTAATTTCTCATTGTATGTACATATGTGTTTAAGTATATGTGTAGTTATTGTATATGTATGTATATATCTACACACTATTATTTTTACGTTTCCCTTAGAAACGTGTTATAAAAGAAGTTGATATATTGATCGGTAGGGTTGTACCGTAGCCGAAATGGTTAAGGCATAAGAGTCTATACCTAAGTTGCAGGTTCGAGTCCGGTGCCGATGGTCTAAATTTATTAATCTCAATTTTCAAAATTAGTAACCGGTAATTTTTTTAAATTATGAATTATTATAGGATACTTATGCGTAACATATTAAGAAGGCAATGAAGTCTACCTAATACAGGTTAGTATTACAAAACTATCTGAAATTGTGGTCATTGTTGAACATTATACAAATTAGACATTACCTACTTTAGAACATTAAAATAAGTGCAAAATATTGGCATTGCCACGCAACGGGGCTATCATGCCAGCATTCTAGGAACAATGATATGTTTGAGCGTTTTGGTAGCATAGATTTTTTCGTTTAAATAAGTTACTTTTAGTTGTATATATTATATAAATCAGAAAAATATTTTAAATTAACTAATATAATGGCAAAGCGGGGCTAAGCAAATAATACTAAGTATTGTATGTGGAAAACAACATTTAGTATTATTCATTCAATCAATATTCATAAAATTATTTATTCACACATAAATATTTTAGTATAGAAAAAAGCCAACGTATATAAAAAGCCGATAACCCTCACTTTCCCGCTCTATATATGGCTCAAAACCGGTTAACCATGCTCGAGTTAGTCACGGCCAACTGGTTGACGCTCCAGTGCAGTATCAATGAACTAGAGCCGGAGCATCATTCAGTTATGTCGGGTAATTGAAGCTTTGTAGGTGGTGTGGCTACCGACTGTAACCGAATTAGTCGCTGTGTTTAGTTTTTGTTTCTATGGTTTTTGAAACATTTTTATGTGATAAATGGAGTTTAAGTTTTCTGTTTTATTTTTCACTATAACACCGGCCGTTTACGTCTGCTAAACTTGGGCATTATCAAGCGTGGTTACTATAGAAAATCCCTTTCTTAGGATTGGACTAATTATGTGAGGAATATAAAAACGGGTTGCCTACGTGTGAAATTTATTTAGTGAAATTAACTCTAGATATTTTTAATTTGTATTGATTTATATTAAACTGACAAGGCGAAGTTTTGATTTAACTTTTTTTAAGTGTAATTTGAAACTTACTACGTTTACTTACGTTTACACCAAAAACGGTTATCTACCATTACTACGACTGCTACGCCGTAGTAATTGTATATCGCAAGTAGCCAATTAACGACAATTACATTTACTTATTCTCATTTATTAGTCTTTCTGGTGAATGATATCTCTTTAAAAACAAGAAAACTTTTAAGGGATAACCTTCACAATATGATAAAATAGCACACGTTTAACTTTATAGATTCGTACATGTTCAAACGACGGTATTGTAGCAACCATATTGAACTAAAAATAAATTTAAATAATGTTGTTTATAAATTATTATTACTAATGTAAACACGACGAACCCAAGACCCGGAGACACAAGCATTCTTATTACACTGCAATCATCTGATTATATTAACCCCATTCCAAGCCAAGCAATTTGCAATATCTGTATAATAATATCATGTATATTTGATCTAAATAAGCCCTTTAACGCCTCTCAATTGTCGCAAGCTAACAAGTCGTTACACATTAACATTACAATAACTGAGGTACTAAAATCATTGCGCAAGAAGTCTTTCAAGTGAAGGCCGAATTATATGAGGCGTGGGGCAGAGCAACGACCGCGTGGACAGACGACGTGGCACTCAATATTGTGGAATGGCAACTGTGTTATATTATAAGGCTATGAACTACCGAATTATTTTTCAGAAAAGAACGGTAGCTTGCTCGTATTACCAGTATACACGTGGGCATTTTGAGCAGGTAAAACTTTTTTTGAAGATATAAATGTTAACCAAACCTGATTATGGCTTTAAGAACTTTTTTTTAAACGCGCAGATGTCCTTACATCCATACAGATGTGCTGTAGTCGTTCGTAGCATCCGCGCTTTGGTTAGAGATTATAATCTAAAAAGCGGCGCGGGCGGTACGGTAGCTTTAGCGTGCGCCTCTCTGATCATCCATTTTGCCTTTGTACGCATGTTTTCTCTGGCTCAAACGTGCATATACGCGCTGCAGGTGTGCAAAAATCAGGCTCTAAGGAGCCGAAAATATGCTTTCTTAAAAGTATGCTATCGCTCCAACCGTTGTAGCTGAAATACTGTGATCACAGTAGATCACACAGTTACAGTTATTTTTACTGAACAAGTAAATGCTTGCGTGGAAAGACTACATGGCAAATTTAGTTGTTAAAGTAGTGAAGATGCTATAAACTACACGTGGGTACTTTCAGTCAAAATTTGGAATAGCGATGATTTTTTATAAAACAAAAAATACCAAAACGCGATTAAGCATCTTAATTAAGGTATTAAAATCATTGTCCAAAAAATATTTCAAGTGAATGCGGAATTGTATGAGGCATAAGGCTGTGCAAAAGCCACGTGAAAAAAATTACGTGGTATCCAATGTTGTGGTATGGCTACTGTGTCAGGAGGTTTTGATGGATTCTACCTATCGAATTACTTTTCAATAGATAAGGTTATGTAACCGTTTGGTACATGTGGGTATATTGAGTGAATATTTAAAATAGGTATAACATATTCATTTTATATTCGAGAAAAGAAATAACTTTGAAAAGAGAAGTACATAAGTCAAGGTTCAAGAAGTATTTCAAGTGAATGCCGAATTATTTAAGGCTTGTTGCAGAACAACGACCACGTGGACAAACTATGTAAACCATGTATGCTGTAAAAGGAGGGTTAGTACATATACAATTAGATTTCAATAGTTAAAATAGTATAGCTATTTATAGTGGCGATATCCACAAAAAAAAAATGTTGAAGTCAACTGAAAACCAGTACGGATTGGCAATTGCCACCACCACCACGGTTACAGATGTCAATTCGGTCATCAAATTTTGAGTTGATTAAAGTTGGTTTTAATTCTGATGTTAAGCGGCCAACCCAGGCTTTAATAACAAACGCAAGCAATAACATTTAGAAAACACCCAACGTTCAAAAAATTGTTTTTTTTTTTATGATCTGTATGAATTTCGTTCAGTAGCCTGTACTTTTAAGTAATTAAAAACAAAGGTTCAAGGCTGGCAGCGCTATAAAATCAATGTAAACACATTTAACGTACTTATAGGGACTGGTGAAGTCATATTAAAATCGGATTATATGAAATATCGATAAACGATACCTAACATACAACTGTTATGATAAAATAATCTAAATTAGACGAATAAATTTGGCTGAAAAATGCAACTAGTATTGTTATAACTTAACATTTTCATACGAACTTAGTACAATAGAGCTTTCTTTATTCACTTGTTTAATTCCAAATATGACAGCTTTAAAAACAAGTAAAGTAGCAATAAAAAGGTTAGAAAAATATACATACCTAATTGCACAAAAAAAGTAGAAAAATAATATGTAAGTATTTACAATAAAACCAAATTTCTTTTTTGTTTAATTAGTTGGTTTATTTTGAAGCATTCAATTTCAAATACGTATACGTGCACTTAAAAATGGCCTCTAGATAAAATATATTCTAGTAATATTTCTTACTAATATGACTATTCTATTAATGAAAATATCGATGTCCTATATTTTATTTCATTATAAATTATGGGAATGGGCTGAATGAATTTAAATAATACAATGCCATACCAATGATTAGGAATACCGACCCCGTATAATGGGACAATATAACGGGGTAAGGGATAAAAATATTGATTGTTTAATGATTTTAAATAAAATAATAAAAATTAAATAAAATTTTCTATTAGACGTACATTTTGTTTGTTTCAATTGATCTTTCAATACAATATTCATCTTTAATAACATATGACCACAATAAGGTAGTAATGCCACTAACATTATTGAACTTATTTCGGATAGTAAGTAATATTACCTATCTTTGTGACGTAAATCGTCGTTAGTTTTACGTTAAGTTGCCATTAGTGAATGGACGCAATGTCAGGAGACTTATAGCCGGTTGGCACGCCAGCACCTTGTAAACACGTCGCCATGTAGGTAACTGGCAACTGTACGTTTGGAAAACTTTAATCCTGCATTCAAACTGCCACTATAAAATAAATATAAACGGCAGATCGTTGTGTTTTACAGTTTTTGTTAACTATTTATAAATTATTAAGTTAATCTATATATGACTGGAGTGGTAGTCACGTAGTTATGTTAGGACAATCGATCTTTTTATTTAATTTAATTTCAAGCCTTTTTTCGTTAGTTTTATATGCTCTTGACTAATTTATGACTTGATTTCTAAAAAGTAAGCTTAGTAAATTATATCAGCTAATCCCGTTTCAAATTGCTCTGATCCAACAAATTATAATATACTGAACTACGCGAGATCAAACCGCCGGCCTCCAAATGTCAACCAGCGCACTTGGTGCACAAACTGTTTGTCGGAAAAAAAAACTAGTCGCAAGTTATCGTCGTAAAGGTCGTATATGTGGCAAATAAAAATATTTTTATATAAGATGGTCAGAAATCGGAGGACGAGGGTCCGAATTCCGCTCCGAAAAAAAAATCTTTGGATAATATCAAAGTTCTCTTTCGGGTCTGGTTGGTTGTTAGTCCCTCAAACAACCAGATCTTACACTGGAACTTAACTTGTATTGGAAATCACGTTATGCCATTGGTCTCGACCACCATAACATCATCTATGACAATCGTATACTTGGTAACGGACAGCAGCATTTATCTGTCTATAAGTTTAACACAAAACTACGGTTACGGTACGGTACGGTACCCTTCAAGGAAGTCCATGTTCAGCAGAAGACGTTTACGGGCTGATGATAAAATATCATCTCATGTCATCCTATTGTTTTTTACTACATGGAAGCCGTGCGGGAAAGTCAGCTAGACATAGACCTCAATTCACATTAGTTCAAATAAGAGTAGGCGTAAACTCGAACAAGTTCGATTTTTGAATTCATCCCCAAACAAGCTCTCTTGGCCAATTACATCAGCTAATATCGCCTCAAATAGCTCTAATCCAACAAATGACATACCGCTTGAACCACACGAGACCAAACCTCCGGGCTCCGAACGTCAATCAGCGCACTTGGTACACAAACAGTTTGACGGACAAAACGAGTCGCGAGGTATCGTCGGTCGTCGGATATGGGGCAATTTCCCGCCAAAAATGACCGCCACACAGATGCTACTGATATCGGTGTGACAGTTGGATTATGTTGTAGCTGGATTTCGAATTTTGAATTTGAATGTGGAATGATTGGAAATTGGTTTTCGAGAAAAAGCTTGAAGGTATTTAATCGCTTTTTCACTGCTTCCATGTTTTCGGCACAGTATCTATGGTCATCTATCGTTTATTGCCAAAAATAAGGTTGGATACCACTATGCTCGTAAAAGAAACTTCGTATCGCTTAAGTTAGGTTACCTAAACTTCAGATCATAAGAAGGAGTGAATTTCCGTATAAAAATTAGGTTATACTATTTATGATTATGAAAATATACAAACTAAGGCCGTGTTCAAACTAAACTGACTGTCAGCCGCCGAAAGTGAGCGAACGTTACGCAGTTTATTGTATTTCCATACATATTCACTTTTTCGTTCACATCTAACCGACCTTATTACGCTATGCGTAGACGCTGACATTCGGCGGCCGATTAATATAGCGTGTCACTACGCTTCGCGGACGCTGATTGGACGGACGGACTTAAACTATAGCGTATTGTCAGCATACTGTGAACGAAAAATACGGTTTATTTTCACGTTTACACTGGGGCTCACATTCGGCGGATGACAGTCAGTTTGGTTTGAACACAGCCTTATATACGATATCTCGGCAGTCCGTCGATTTGTGTGTCAAGAGCTTCAAGTAGATATTAATTTAAATAAATAAAAGCAGATATATCACTGTAGATGCATATTGTTCGGGGATCACGGGCAACCTCTTGTTATTTTCGACTATCATAATAAAGTACTTTAAAAATATCAACTTCATAACTTTGAAGATAAGTCTCAAAGTTTTTCTCAAGTATTCTTCTAATATCGTAAGTATTAGTCCACTTTTATTGTTTACTAGCTTACCGCGCGCGGTTTCACCCGCGTAATTCTCGTTCCCGTAGCAACTTCATAATTAAATATGGCTTATGTTACTCCTGGATAGCATAGCATTCTAATGGCGAAAAAATATTTCAAATCAGACCAGTAATTCTTAATATCAGAGCATTGAAAGAAGCGACATTTTAATTTTAAAAAAAGAAAAGAACACTTATTGTGACGTAACTATAACAGTTAAACATATACTGTTGCGACATATTTTGTAGATAATTAGATGTTCTGCAAAGTCGTAGTACATTATTCTGTTCTATAATCAATAGTATTTGCAGTGCATGCGATGTAATTAATTTTAGGTCATTTTTTTACATATTGGGTTACATTATTAGCGTATTAAAAAGGATCCATAACTATTTTAAAAATATACTATAGCCTATGTTCACTGGAGATAGTGTAGCTTTCCAACGGTAAAAGTATTTTTCAAATCCATCAAGTAGTTTCGGAGCTTATTCAATTCAATTAAACAAACAAACCAACAAACAATCAAATCTTTTCTCTTTAAGATATTGGTATAGATGATGGCTGATGGCTAGAATAGATGAATTTAAGTAGACATAATCGTACCATTACACATTTTAAATTTTAATTTTATTATAGATAAACATACTACTCATTTTAGGGATTGCTAAAAAGTAAAAGATATCCAGAAATCTTTCGGATTGGGGAACTATTTGAAAATAAATTCGGAATCCTCGAGCCTGACATGAATATGGCTTGTTTTTATAAAGTAATTCAAATTCGATATTCAAATAATTGCCGATTGATTCAACCAAAAACCAATGGTTCCATTTATAAAAAGTACCTTCGGGCACAATATGACATCAATGTTAAAACCATCAGCTGTTCATTCGCGTCAACACTAGCACAAGTACTCACAAAGTGGATTACAGCACTCGACAGTTGAGAGTCCATGCACGTCATGTGTTGTTTACTTAACTAAATACGACTTGTGTATGCGACTGTATCTTTGCACCGAGTTTTGCATTTGACTATAGGCGACGAGAATAGATGTGTATGTACTTTGAAACGTTTCACTTACTTTACTTTTAAATGCAGGTTTGATAAAAGATAATACGCAAATATATGAGTGTATAGTTAAGTTTTATGAATGGACTGAGAAAATATGTTTGTTAAATATTACCAATAAATATATATTATACTAGCTTCCCGCGCGCGGTTTCAACCGCGTAACTCCCGTTCCCGTGGGAACTTATAATTAAATATAGCCTAAGTCACTTAGGGTGAATGAAGCTTTCCAATGATGAAGAATTTTTGAAATCAGCACAGTAGTTTTTGAGTTTATTCATTACAAACATACACACAAAAATACAAATCTTTCCTCTTTATAATATTTATATATTATAAGTTCTGAATGTTATACAGGCACTACAGAGAGTGCCGCGGAGGAAATTCGCTTCCATTGGTGTCGGATACATTATTTTTCGTTTAGGATAAAACCTATAGGTCATAGGGGTCTAGACGCCCGGTCCAGACGCCTGGTGGAATAGTCGAGTGACGAAAGGGCTGGATCTTATCTCGGCCACAGAATAAGTTTAGTTATCCAAGTAGCGCGGTAATGTAACCAGAGTTTTGGGCATCATGTCTATCTTTGGCCGCTGTGTGGATGCTTTTTATTTATATGTTTAGAATAGTTTAACTTTTGTATAGTGTAGTCCTTAATAATATTATTTTATATATAATTGTTTTTCATTAATATTTTGTTATATACAGGGTGTCCCAAAAGATTACGTAGCTGGAGAGGGGGGTGATAGGGATGGTCACAAGGGTCACCAGAAAAATATAAAAAATTCCCTCTGGGTGTTTAAAAAAATAAATGGCATTTTTTAAAAGACTAAAAATTTTACACCTTGTGCTAACTGTACCTACAAATATGGCTGTATTTAAAAACAATGCTGTTATGTAATCTTCAATAACAACAAGGTCATCTACATCACCATCAAAAATAACAAGGTGTAAACTTTTAAGTTTTTAAAAAAATGCCATTTTTTTTTAAATACCCAGAGCGGATTTTTTTTTTATTTTTCTAGTGACCATTGTGTCCACCCCTGTCACCCCCTTTCCCAGCTACTTAACCTTTTGGGACACCCTGTATAAAAAAGTAAACTCTTGTTAGCGTAGGACTTGCTTAGCCATTGTAATGGTATGCTACTCATATCACGAGGAGACGGTTGACCCATAATACCCCCGAGTGTTCCCTCAAATGCTGTTAGTGATTATGGCGACAGTTGCACAAAACTCCCCTAGAAAAACTAAACCCCATAATCCCTCAATCTCCCCGTCAGTGACGGACCTGAGCCGAGGTCTAACTCCCACAGGGGACGCCCTCTTGCGCAGGTTGCTTAGTTTGTAGTTTTTAAACCATTTATCTAGGCTGGAGCTCTACTCGCCTATATGTCCGGTGAAGTAGCAAAAGCCTCGGGGCTAACTACATAATGTCTGTCCGAAAAAAAAGAATAAAGCTGTTAGTGATACATATTTGTATATTATGTCAACTAAAAAAAACCTGAAGTAAAATCATTAGATACTTCATATAAGATTGCAGGTTAAAAGTCTGCTAGTGATCTAAATTATTTACAAATATTAAATTAAATATCGTTGGGAATTTTCAATATTAATTTACATCTAGAGCACTCCACTGAACCAACTTCCTTAACCAGAAGCTAAGGTTATCTGCTGGTAATTCCTTATTTCACAAAATGTTTTTACCTCGTTATTACTGTGGGATCCATCTCCACGCCGAACAGTCTGGATGGTTGCGGGACTACCCTCCGTGCCTCGGAAAGCACGTTAAGCCCGTTGGTCCCTATTGTTAAAATCGGGATATCAAGAATCGGGTATATCAAGAAACGGGCAGCAGCGTTTCATTGTTTGGTATAATTAATACTGCCGTCACCAACCCGCCTGCCAAGCGTGGTGACTATGGCAAAAAGCCTCCTCGGATGAGGCCCATGTTTGGCAGTGGACGTTATGCGGGCTGATGATGATGATGATGACCGTAGTCATTGAAACTGTAGAATAACTATATTTTTTCTTTGATTGGTATTAAATAAAAAAAACGAAAGTAAAAGAAAACATTCTATAAAGTCTCTCAAATCTGTTTTACATTAAAATAACTCGTCCATCATATATCGTGACCACCGAACAACGGACCAACGACGTGATTATGTCACCATTCATGACATTATAAACTCTTTCCGAGAACCAGCCTTTATTGCCGGTATAAATTAATTATCGCCTAACAAGATACCATTACAGTGTACCAACAACGTATGCCTAACTACAGAGTTTAAGATTTACGCTTAACAAAATATATACAGCATTATGAAATAGCTTTTCCTTTTCAGCTAAAATTCTGTAACAAAATTCAGGCTTCGACGTTGTCTTAGCGACCACGTGTTTCAGCCCGGGCGGCTGCGTTAAAATAAATATTAGTAGCGTATTTCGGAACGCAGCATTTCACGAAGGCGAAGGCACCCGAGTGCGAGCGGGACAGCCGGAGATAAGATGACGGGTGCGAGAAGGATGGCATGAGCTTATCCGATCGATAGCCGCAGCCGCAGAGTGCCGCGAGCGTGACGTCACACACCGTCTCGTCATCTTTGACTCTGTTCAAGGAATTGTCACTATATTTTTGTATAGAACCAACGCCATTAACAGTTCGATATGAAAACGGAATAGGAAAATGTTAAATGAATAGCACTAGACGATGAAGTATTTTTTGAAATGTTTGTGTGTTGTTGACGTTAAGCGATATTTGTAATACAAATGGTATTGAATTGGTCTAATTGTAATGTAAAACCAGAATGAGTACCATAAACGAAATATCATAAAAAAAATAATTGGAATCTAAATAGGTATAAATGTAGATTTTCATAATAAATTTACCGGTATCATATCGTCTTACTAATAGAGTATTTGGATTTTAAAACAGTTCAGTTTCAGTAACTCAGTTATTTAATTAACAACATTAAGTCGATGAGAAAACTCGGCGTAATGTATTAACAGCTGAATGATTAATTTGTACGCTACGGACTCTCGTAGCAGCCGTAGCCGGCGTCGAGCTACGGCGTAGCATTTTATATGTCGAGTGAAATGTACGAGCGCTGTGATGGTGTGCCGAGTACATGTTTATTTAAATTGTACAATGCATTTGTACTAGAATTCGCTAATGGAATTAGGTTCAAATTCAGATAACTTTTTATGTACGATTTACCTTAAAGTAGTAGTTTAATGTTACTTATTTTAGTAATATATTTGGCTTATGACCAATAATACATCGATATAATATCATACTTATATTGTAAATGTGAATGTCAGTTTGTTTGTTGCGATGCCATGCGAAAACTACTTAAACAACCATGAAAACCTTTGTAAACATGTCAGAAGTAACAAGTGAGGGCGCGGATAAAAGCTAGTTATACATATTTTTAAGTGAGTACAAGTTATCTTTTGACGTAACATTTAGTGTTAAATTCAATATTTTTATACTAGCTAAAGTTCACTTTTAAATATCGTTCGAAACTTGATAAAAACTCCGTTATTCTACTATTTTCCCATAGTAACATGGTTACATTTTCCTTTTAAAAATGTTTTTAGGTCGCTACTGAAGCGAGCTAATACAATTCTTGCATATAGGACAGTGTTTTACGGAAAAGATTGAATTATTGAGCGAGCTTTCACTAATAATCGCTCAAAAGGCGTATACAAAGTTATGTAAGTTTTTATAAAATACTACTTAGACTACAAAAAAAATATGTCTAATAAAATGGCAAATAAAGAAAGCTGAACCTATACTAATATTATAAAGAGGAAAGATTTTGTCGCTGATAGTGTGATACCGCGTATGAAACAATGGCTAATAAAGTATAATTTCGTACAACAATAAATATTTTCTTTATTAGTGTAGTTAAGGGCGAAATGTTAATTAGTACATTCGATCTTCAACCTTATAAGCTATTGTCATTTACGCGGTATTACATTATCATGGACGATTCGATTGTTTGCTTTGAATATGCCCCGGAACTAAAGGACCGATTTCCAAAATTCTTTCACCATTAGACAGCTATGTTATCCAGAAGTAAAATAGAACATATACTTAATTGACAACCTCCATAGCGTAGTGGCATTCGACTCGCTTTAAATCTCGGAGGTCCTGGGTTCGATCTCCACGTCGGACAAGAAATCTTTGTTGTTTCGTTGGTCCCGATTGTTATAACATCATCGATAATAATTGTATATCAAGAAACGGGCAACAGCGTTTGCATGTATGGTTCAACATAATACTGCGGTCACCAACCCACCTGCCAAGCGTGGTTTTGGGAGGAGGCCCATGTTCAGCAGTGGACGTTATACGGGCTGATGATGATAATACTTAATAATGAAATTTGTACACTTTATCCTTAATAACTGATTAACAAATCACACACCGATCGTAAATACCTAAAACTTGGATGGTGTATTCTTTATGTGGCATAGACATCCGATAAAAATAAAATGTTGGTAAAGTTTATATGGAGAAATCAAAATATACGCGGCTAACAGCTAGTTAATTTAACAATACTTTTT
The DNA here is from genome assembly GCA_947037095.2 of Nycteola revayana. Taxonomy (NCBI): domain Eukaryota; kingdom Metazoa; phylum Arthropoda; class Insecta; order Lepidoptera; family Nolidae; genus Nycteola; species Nycteola revayana. The sequence continues at coordinate 6,177,461 of OX344845.2, forward strand.
TAATTACATAAACATATTAAGAATGTATAAAGTATATCAGATCATCATCATCGTCCTCCGTAATTCTAAGCCTGTCTACACTAGGACCGCGACAGGTGGAAATCCACCTACATCAACCGCGAGTGTGGACACCCTTGCGACTTTATATAGACCTCAAAACAATATGCTCTTTATATAAGAATATATGAATTCCTTAGAACTAGTTTTTTGTCAGCCTTATATTATTTGATTTATTTGTAAGCAAATAATTTTAAGGAGAGTCAATTCTACTTCTATTTGCCCATTTACGTCCGATGAATATGAACAGGAGATTCATCATTCATGTTCATCGGACTTCATCGGATTTATAGATCTCAGCAGACCAGGGTTCTTCAAGGATATTACCGTAATCACCATGTTTGGCATGTAGATTGGTAATCGCAATGAGAAGGTAAGTATTCTTGAGCGATAGATGCTGCTGCCCGTCTATAAGCCCTATATCCCTTAGTCACCTTATGATTAGACATGGGGTGGTCTATTCTAAGGAATGTCATATTCGTAATCTACAAGGCTAAGAAGAAATTCCATTTTACACTTGCAATTACATATGTATGGGATGTGTGTTGAATTGAGACATTTCAAACACACATTCCATACACACCTTACATACATCAGTCATTTATTATAATAAAACAGAAACGTAACGTCAATAGCACATTATTAATTTATTAATCGGTACTATTTACCTCTTTGTTTGTTTATTCATGTATTTTTGTTTCTAGTTATTGTATAATTTCATTTAAATTACTTTTGTACCACCTATTTTAAACTGATTTATGTAACCTAGGAAGGTCCTGTCTCCTGAGATACAGGTCAATAGCCTAGTTCAGGAGACAGAGCATCCACATATCATGCGCCAATAACTTGCTTGAAATAAAGAGTTATTATTATTTTACATTACATTTACAACCACTTAATAAAGTCCAAATAAATTAATCAGAAGGCTTGCGATCAAATTGACCTGTTTAACAAAAACCATCGCTCTCAGCACCTATACCTCGTAACTGAGATTATAAGCCTCAAGTTTAATTATTAACTGCGCGTCCGGCCTCCCGCTGTAAACCCCTTAAATTGCGATACACAGGCCGTACGCATTTTAATTGTTCCCCGTTAATATTACAGTTGATGTAATTCTGTAATTTTACTGTGGTTCGTTATATTTACAGTGTACTGAGTGTGTACAAACAAGGTAAACGTGATGCCTTTTGGGATATAATGCGGTATCGTGTAATGTATAATGTGGTGATAATAATTAATTCTATAGATTTTTAAAGGAATTGGTTTAAAAATCTATTTAATGAAGTCTAGAGCTCAGAAGCATAAGGTCGGATGTGACATTATACGTCAGAAACATTCGTCGTATGTGCCTTCGTAAACTGGCACTTACGACTTAATACTTTTGAAGTATATAAGACAAAATCTGAAATCGCGAAAAAAAGAAATCAGCTTTGTCCTACATTTAACTCGTCAAAATGCAGGGAACAGCTGATATTTTTTCGTGATTTCCGATTTGCTCCCATAGTAAAAGTTGTTTATAATGATGAGTACAATGACCTCTTAAGAGGTTGTTTAACAAATAATCCTGTATATTAATATAAAAGTATACATAATAAAATTTATTCAACACTTCGTTATTTCCCTACACTTATGCTTGTCAGAATCACAATGTGTACACAGGAACTACAGCACCGATTTGAAAAATTCTTTCAGTGTATCTAGCCCATTTATCCATGTAGGCTAGCTACATTTAATTATAATGTTCCCGTGGAAATAGGAGTTGCGCGGGTAAAACCGCGCGGGGGTATTTTTTATTTTATTTATTTATTAGGACATCCAGTAGTTGTTACATTACATATACAAAATTTTTAAAAAATATTATAAATAGTTGATAAATGCACAACACGTTTAGGTGTCACAACATGCACACATATGGTAACATTTATGTAAACATAAAAGAAAAACAAAAACATTGAAAAATAAACTTATTCTAAACATTAACTAAAATTACTTAATAAAACAATAAATTAAACTAACCAAATTAACATAATGAGGAGACTATAATAATATAATAGAAAATAGAATATCTAGTTTAATTATTTGATTCGCAGTGCAACTTTTTGTTTTACTAACCCCCTTGTACAAGCCGTACTTCTTACACCAGTGGTTATCGATCGAGCTACCTACAGTGACACAGTGGGTTGGGCCTCATCTGTTCATGTTTTAACTTCAGGATTTCGGTTACTTGTTTCTCTTATGGGTCAAATAGAACTTTTGGTTTGTATGACTGTTTTTATTTGTTTAGTCCAATGGTTGGTATTTTTTTTAAAGGGAGTACGCATTAATTACTCGTAATTTAAACGAAAATTGATTACTTTAGTAAAACTAAGCTCAGCTCAAAAACAGTTAGAAATTATCTAACTTTGTCACAGTATTTGTGACAATAGCCATTTTGGGAAATAAAGGGTTTTAAAATTTGGAACACTCTAGCTTCTTTTATTAAGATCATTCCATATTTTCATAATATCTACATTGTAAATACAGCAGCTCCAACGGTGTTCGATGTATTATTATATCTTTATAAGGGAAAAAATATTTTTCCAACCGAGTCAATAAAAAAATAACCTGTTTACAGCATAAATGAATAAATAAAAACAAATCATTCACTAACTCATATGCTATAACTTTTATCGAATCTCCGGTCAAAATAATAATATTAAAGCTAAATTACGGCATGTTAAAGTAATTATTAATTTTAAGTGGCCAGTGTTTAGTGCGTGAGTTCACTTCAAAGAAATAAGTCTTAAGACAGGGTACGTTTTAACGAACATTGTGTATACAATGATTTCCTCGTTTACGTGTAGGTACAAAAATATGGAGTGCACGCAATCGCATGACGGAAGCCTACTTCAATATTTGGGCATTAAAATATCTGATAACGCGAGTACTTTAATATGTTTCGTCGGGTGTATACAGGAAAGTTAATTTTTTTACTTACATTTTTAAAGGTGCAAAATGCAAAAACACATGCCGTGTAGTTTCTGGTATAGAATTTACCACTGCATGTCTTCCAATGGGTGTCGTAACATCTATCAGTACAAGGTTAGTTAACAACTTACTCCGATCACCAGTCCGCCGGCCAAGTATCGTGATTATGGAAATATCCTTGAAATACTCTGGTTTTCCAAAGTGTGTCCATGTACAGAAGTGGACAAAAAAGGGCTGGTGAAGTAAACGAAATGATAAAGAAAACATTATAAAATGTGTGTTTCCTCTTAAAAATTACTCAATGAAAATATTCTCGAACCTTCTTTTAGAACGATAGCTGTAACTCTTTTCTCCCTAAAGACAGATATGAAATCGGTAATGGAATTCAATTCATCATCTCAGTTCATGAATGGCCTATGAACCAATTCTATTCAAAACATACAAAGGAGTCGAAATCCCTCTCGCTTTCAGTTTTGACTCACACAGACGCGAATTTACGCATGCGCGTTACGTACTAGGACGTTATTTGCGCTTTTCGGGGTCGCTGTATCTACTCGTATATATTTGTATAAGTATACTGCGGTCCCTTTGCCACTTCGGAAGAGTTTGAAAATGTAATTATGTGTCGTAAAAATTAAATTAAATTAAGCCAAGTCAATATGTATTGTAAAGTTAAATCCGGAAGGCAAAGGAAGGTATTGTCAAATTCGGGTCGTGCGGGCGGCGCCCAGCACGCTATAAATGTAGGTACTCATGGTTGTGATAAAATTGATATCTTTGTTATAATAAGTTCTATAGTAGTCACCACTGATTTAAGGTGATGTCGAACATTGCGATGAGATATAAGACAAATCTATTGTGTAATCCGCAAACCATGTTTTTTTTTGTAATTAGACGTACAAACATATTTATATGAGACAGCTAACAGTAGTAGTAAATGCCTCCAGACTTACAACATAAAAAAAAAAGAATTATTGTTGCACTACTCACACTTGGTGTGCATTCAATAGTAGTATCTATACTAAGCAAGATAATTACTCATCTTTTTTTTCTATGTAGTTAGCCACGAAGCACCTGCGTGCGTTTATTATTGCTTTTTACATTCGCAAAATAAATAATCTAATATTATGAATGAAACATGGAATTTTGCTTTAAATACATGGAATAAATGTATGGAACATAATATCAAGGGTAATGGTCAGCTGACTCTCAACAAGTGACGTACAATATATAAGTAAACAAGTTCATGCTAATTGATAGTAACCAACGTGGACAATGACGCAGGCACTGCATTGTACGTCAATTGATGACGATAAAAAATTATATGTTCATATTAAAGTAATTGGTACATATTAAGACTAGAAGGACGCCATGTGGTTTCCGGACCACTCCATATCTTCCCACTTAAAGACTAAGGGATATACACCTGATGGATGGGCAGCAGTGTCTATCAGCTAAAGGATACTCACCATCTTACTGCGATCACCAATCTCCCTTAACGACCCTGGGCTTAGGTATTTTATGAGGAGGCCTATGTTCAGCAGAGGACGTAAACGTAAAACGGCAAAGTAAATCTAGAAGGAGTCCAGGATGAAGCTGTTAATATAGGTATACGACCATACGACCCAGAAGTTATATAATCATTTATTATTACGATGAAGTTTTCATATTTCTCAATTCTAATAATCGAGGTATATCGCGAGACTTGAGTCAAATTATTAACACGTTCAACGCCATGACGGAAAACGTGTGTAGCATACTTTCCCCTGGATCGAAACGTCCAAAAACAGTTAGGTTGTTTGAATGGTTAGCCTGTCTTAGTCACAACGTAAATAAATACCCTTAAGTTCTACGTGCTTTTGACTATTTTTGTACTGTGAGGCCGTGCGGGTCACTATCCATGGTAAAAAGAAAGTCTTTGTATTGGCCACCTAGTGGCATGTAAAGTGAAGGAGAACATGCGGTCAAACGGTGTCCACTGCAACTCACTGGGCTTCAACTTTTAGTCTAGTGTTCAACGTGTTCACAACATAAAAAGATAACTAATAGTAAAACAACCCTTGAACTCTATTTAGTTTAAATATCGGTTTATACATGTAGGTTTCCACAAACGTGGTCGAAAATCAAATATCTGTTTCTAGGTTAGTTCGGTTGAGAGAGTTCCATTTCTATCTAGTAAGCCAATAACTCCGCTTGATATGACAGCATGTGTAACAATCGTCGACCTGGGAACGGGCAAGGAAATAATATTTGCTCAACACAATAACCTCAAATTCTACAGCTCTAACTGGCTCAATCCTAGTGCATGTCTTTATATAGGTAACCATGTTCTGTAACAAATATTTATCATTAGTTGCAACTCAATTGGAACTCCGATGGAATTGGCACGACCGAATGTTTGCTGAAACATTGCTACGAATATAGACAGCTAGCTGCAACCCACGGCTGTGTACTCAGATTATTGATTTTTATTGTTGCAATGTATTTCGAGAAAAGTTTATAACAATTTTCTTTTCAGTAAATAGTTTTACGCTTGACCATAATGTCATTTACGATCAGTAAATACCTATTTATCAAAGGTGCCCATAAGATTGCAAATGTTTAGCTAAGGCTAAAGCAGATACTCCTGGAATAAGTCACTGCTAGACATTTTAGGAAACTCGCGAGAAAAGCTTTCTAAGACGTGTGTAAGAAACATGTCCCGATAGTCCTCGCGTAATCTAATGGCCCGACAGAAGAACGAGAATAGAGGAATGATATCGTGGAGTCATCGCGCTTGGTAGTCAGGGTCACGACCATATACTGCTTGTTTCCTTTCAAAGATGACATTAGAAGTATAATGGGAACTTACATCTTAACATGCTTTAAGAGAAACGGAAGGTTAAGCAATCAGGGCTTGGAAAAATTTAGCTTAAACACACGACACCGATTACCCGGGGCAGTGGAGTATTCACACAAAGACTACATACTTAATATTATAAATGTGAATGTAAGTCTGTTTGTTACACTTCCAAGCGAAAACTACTTAACCGATCAATATGAAACTTTGTACACGTTTTCTTGGAGGTATTAGAAGTAACATAGGATACTTTGACGCGAGCAACGCCGCGGGTAATAGCTAGTGTTATTCATACTTTTGTATATTTAAATAGTTTTGTGGTCGAACGAAAATTACTCGTACGCAATTAAATATTGTCATTGTTGCCACGCCTGCGCAATTAGGTAATTGAAACACCAATTACTGTAATTAAAAAGGATAATTAGAGGTTGCAGTACGTGCATTTATGGTTATATATCTATACCCGTATCATTAACGTAAATTCATTATATTGAAATTGTTTTATATCTCCTGTCTTTTGAAGTAATGCAGTTGTTTTATGCATAAAAGGCACATATAACAATGTTTTAAAAATCTTCAATGAAATATATTTTACTGTAAAATATCTGACATGGTTATTCAATTGAAATCACAGCATTTTTAAAGACAGTTGTATAACGTGAAAGCTTAATAATAATTATACGGAGCATTTGCACATTCTATGGTCTATGGCCGAGAGCGCACTACTAAGGCGGCTGCAACTTCGTCAAAACCAACTCATATAAAAATATGTCGGAGACCGCACTCCAGGAACGACAAGCGAACTTGATTTGTTCGAAGGGTCGCCGCTGCCGCCGTATCAGGGTGGACATGGTTTAACAAGAGGTTTAGTAATCCTCTATATCAACATTGTTATAATGTTGTATAAACTGTATTATTGAAATAAAAGATATGATTTTATTTTAATATAAATACTGATGATAGTAAAATTGCATAGTCATATATAAAACGATGTTTCTCAAAAACCAATGTTGATATGAATTTTATATGCACACAATATTTTTTGTACAAAATATGATTAAAATGCAATGGATATATTTTTAAGTGTGTATATGTTAAAGGAATTTTCAAAAAACGATGATATCCAACTAGCACATTTTGTTGAAAACTGAACACCTATTATAGAAATAAGATGTATTAGAAAAGAAAGAAGTATGACATAAACCACAGTCTAGACAGTTCTATTATTTTTGTAACTATTACCTGGTTTCTCTATAGCTGGCCACTTAATTCAGCTATCAAATCAAACAAAACAACACCCTTTTTATTATATGTATTAGTTTAATTTTATTAAGTATGTATTCATATATATAACTTATATGAATACATACGTATTAGTTTAATATACTCAAAATTGCTACTATTGTTGTGTACACTGTTCTTGCCCGTTTATCACAAATCTTAATCTGAATATGGTTTACTGGAAGAAAACGCATAAATGAGTTTAGCTCGCGATTGTATATCACAATTAATTGTTGAACTCTCATAACTTGTTTTCATGTGTACAATAAAGAATAAATAAATAAAATAGCACCCTATTAGCTATCTTCACTTATGCGGCATTGCATTATCCCCGACGCCACATTCCATCACGCATATCTCAGATTATTAGTACAAATTACCACAAACATAAGCTATACCACTTAACATACGTATTCAATATATCTATATAAGTATTATAGACATAGTATACAAGCGTGCGGCGATGACGTCACGGACATTGATCGCTATTTAACGTATAAATAACTTTCACCCTCGTGGAAAAAGTCCTATGAAGATGTTATGCTATGTGTATGGGAATTCGGCGTCATGTTTATGTTAAACTATGTTTATTATTATTCTACAAGAAACAGGTTTGATTAGCTTTCAAGTAAAAACTACTGTTAGTTGTAAATAATATTAAGAATTAGAATATATAACCAAATAATCACTACATAATATAAACAAAGTTACTTCCCATTGTCTGTCTGTCCCTACGTATGCTTAAAAATTACGCAATGGATTTTGTTGCGGTTTTTTTAACAGATAGAGTGATTCAAGAGAAAGGCATCAGCATTGTAATTGCAAGAAGGCGGGGTATCTCTAGTTATCTATATATAATACGTTTAAAACTTTGTATTTTTTTTTACGAAAATTGCGCGGACGGACGAGTATTAAATTTCGTACACTTACAGTTTATAGGTATAGAAAATGATTGCAGAATTCTAATATATTTGTTAGCATGGTCGACTTTTGATCATTGGGCGATCACTGGCTGGACTTACTTATGAAGAAAATATATTAAGGTAGAGTCTCAGAATTTATTGAAATCCTTTCCGAGTGGATGCCTTCGTCATATAGAAAATACACCCTCCAAGTTCCCGGTCACTATGATCAGTGGTTTAGGCTGTGCGTTAATCCGTCAGTTAGTCATTCAGGACAAAGCATTTTATTCATATAAAGTCGTTAATGAATATTTTGACAAGGATTAACGAAATGTTTTTGAAGTTAGATTTTAAATTCAAGGACATTTTTGTTGTTACACCTATTATGGGTACCTATGTGTTAACAATGATAGGGTATTAAGGCTCCCGCGGCGGCGATAGAGTATGCGGGAGTCGCCCTCTCCATATCGTGGTATGCTAGTCATACCACGAGGACACCTCTAAAACCCCTCGGACACTCCTCCGTCCGCCATTGGTGAGGGCCGGGTACGCGAGTCAATCTGGTCCAGAGTAAGGCCTGGAAATCGTTAGTATAGTATGTTATTTTTTTTAACTATGACAATCGTTATATCCGTTTTATATCCGTGGTAAACGGTGTGGATGTTGCAATTATTCAAATGTATTAGTTCTAAATTTATTTACAATATATGTCATTGTGATATTGTTTGTTTAACCAATAAATAAAAAAAAAAAAAAAATCGTCTTTAATTATTCAATCATTAGACTTGAAGCTACATTGTGAGTTTGATTCATAAAAATACTTGAGTGTTTTTCGATGACATGTGGAATCGGAAATTATTACTATTACGAAATTGTGAATTTCCTCATCTGTTCTAATAATATTAGTATAGCCCACATACTGTGCAAACTGTATTAAAAATTATTATACATAAAAAAAAAAGATACAGAACAAAAGAAGACGGAAAAGAATAAACCGGAGTTTCTTTCTGAGTTTCTTCTCCGGGCCGTCCACTTAGGTAGCTAGAGAAACCTGCAGGTTAGCTAGGCTAGGATCCTCGCCGGACAGACCGAGGACCGCGTTGACCCTTGCCTCTGTCGTGTGATCCAGTGACTGTAGTCCGTGCCAGTGATCACGTCCTCTATATTTCTCTTTACTTCTTGCTTGACCGGTCATTGCACTCTAAAATGTGTTATAATATTTTATATATATATATATATATATATATTTTAATTCATAAAATGTTTGAATAAAATAACTATAGTAAATAGATATTAACGTTAATATTAAGAGCTTGTTTACTAACACAAGACTGACAGACTTCTAGCACACCTGAAGTAAATTAAACATAATTTAATAGTAAATGTTACCTATTTATAATTAATTTTATATGCATTGTAAATTTTCTTGACAAGTACAAGTGTATGTAAATACCTAAGTGCTGAATAAAGATCGTTTATTTCGTTTATTTATAGATGATTATATATCTAGAGCTCATAAGGATAAAGTCGGATGTGTCATTATACGTCAGAAACATTTGTATCGTAAACTGGCACTTACGACCAAATGCTTCTGAAGGTATATAAAGAGGTAAAGTTTGTGAATTAGGATGTTCGTTACATAATAAAATAATCTCCGGTACTACTGATCTAAATATGAAAATTCTTTCATTATTATTGCTATGTGGTTCAGGACTAACATAAGCTATATTTTACGAGGTTCCCACGGGTACGGGATTTACGGAAGTAAAACGCGTGGTGAATAATATCATATTTTTGTTCACATTTTTTTACGAAATTTGAACGAACTCAGTAACGACACGACCAAACATAATCACGGTATTCCGCAAAAATCTTTACTTACGTAGCAAAATATGGGTTTAAAATCTACAGGGAAATACAGGCCAGATATCACATTTTAAAATCTGCGAACAGGATTTTCATTTTATTAAATGTATCTGAGGTGATTTTACGCCACTAGTTTAATATGCAAACATTTTATACGAAAATATTTGATAAATATGTGATTCCTATTATACGAAGACTCCGCTGAGGGATGAACTAGCTTTTATGGTTTCAAAGTGTGTAGATTTATGTATGAACTAACAACCAACTCCGTCGGGTTAAGATATTTTTGATTAATATAAAAATAAATAAATAAAAATATTTTTATTTACGTAGACCTAACCACAGAACAGAGAAGTTTGCTCTTTATTTTTTTTCGGACGGCCATACGTAGTTAGCCACGAGGCTTTTGCTACTTCACTGGGAATAAAGGTAAGCAGTGCTCTAGCCTTAGTAAATGGTTTAAAAACTACAAACTAAGCAACCTGCGCAAGAGGGCCCTTTGGGCCCTTTGGGGCTTGGACCTCAGCTCAGGGCGGTCGCTGGCGATGAGATTGAGGGATTATGACTTTTAGTATTTTAGGGGGTTTTGTCGCTCTATTTTACAGTTCGCGGGCCTCTCGGACTTCGGGTCTACGAGGGCATCGGATTGTTCTTTGCAAACGAAGGGTCGGGAGGAGAAATTTGCTCTGATCTCTGGACCTAACTTACCTTCTACCGGTTACGCTGCCCAGGTGAGACGGTCCGGTGACAAATACTCAACTGAGCAAGTACGCGACTTCGGGTCCATATATCTATACTATATATACTTACTATTATAATAATAATATAAAGAGGTAATGAATGTGAGTTTGTGACGTTGTATGGGGGATCTCTGGATCTATAGAAAAGTGTTTTCGATATCTATAGTTGTAAAAAATAAAAAAATAAACAAGATCATATTCAAAACACGCCTTGCTGGGATCTAGTCAGTGGTCGCCCAGTGGTTGAAATTCGACTATTTAAAAAAATATAATAGCCATCTTATATTTGCGCTATATCCCTACGTAATATTATAAATGTGAATGTAAGTTTATTTGTTATGCTTTCACGCGAAAATCATCATGAAAATTTGTAAACATATTTTTGGAGGTATTATAAGTAACATGGGGACATCTTACATTGGGTTCAATGCGAGCAAAGCCGCGGGCAAAGGCTTGTAAAATATAAGTGTGCAAAATTTCATACTCCAACATCCGCGCAGTTTTTTCTTCACGTATTACTAAATAGATTTTTTTTATGGGCGAGATTATAAGACCTAGTGACCTATTCTATACGCCACCTTTTAAGGTGCTTCCAAATATGTCAAGCTATCGCTTTACTTGTCATGTGTAGTTTTAATTTATACATATATATGTGACTAGCCTCCCGCGCACGGTTTCACCCGCGTAACTCCCGTTCCCTTGGGAACTTCATAATTAAATATAGGCTAGGGTGAATGTATCTTTCCAATGGTGAAAGAATTTTTGAAATTGGCACAGTAGTTTTTGAGTTTATTCATTACAAACATACACACAAAAATACAAATCTTTCCTCTTTATAATATTTGTATAGATTTGTTTTACTTAAGATACCACTCTATTAAACTACTTAAAACAAGCGTGAAGTACATGCCAGAAATGTGTTTAATATATATTTTATCCTCCAAAAATATTCACAAAATAGAGCAATTATTGTAATTATAAATACATACAAAAGTAAATAACAACGATTCAATTTAAATTTAATCATTCACACATACGCCCTACCAGTTTACAGTCCGGAGATAACATTTTAATTGAAACTGCAGTTAATTCAAATACGTTTGATTAAATTCATATTATGGCAGCTCATATAATCCGGGTATTATCAGATATTAATTGCAATTTTATCCAAACCGAACAAGGATTAGTTAAGGACAGACATTATACAACATATATTATATTAAAGCATTCAACACGGCTTTATGTTTCAAATAGTTGTGTTCTACGTATAAACAATTAAGACTGATTTACATTAGGTACCTAAGTCATAGATAAGAACTGTGCGTAATGATGTACATCGATCGAACCAATGAACTCCTTTAGCTACCGATAGCTTTTGAACGATCATGATCATGCGGTGTAGTGTGGATCTAACCTTAAGAATGCGCTTCGCTCTGCCCACGAGCGAAGAAACGAGGATGCGATTTTCATTTTTTTTATAGGATATGCTTATCACAAATGCGGTCTTAAGTTTATTTTGCCACCGTATGAGGCAAGGGCCTGTCAATAGGTTGCCGACCGCTGGCCTACACAAAAGTACATTAATGTGCAGCAATCCCTTAATTATAACAAACGCTTTGGCAGCCGAATCGTTATTTATCAATTAATAGCTAAAAATTATGATAATTTCAAATAACCACTTTGCAAACCGTGACAAACTGAATTAAACTCAAAGGTTTTTGGTCGAAAGTAACCGAACTTTAAGAAGACACTTGTAGGCGATTTTTACTTGTACTTTGTTGTTCTACTCGTGGAACAATGCCAATTGGACTTTAAAGTTTATTATATTTCTCAGTGCCCTCAGGCACAGAAGTTTGCACAGACCACCTTTTTGAGCCACTTTCTCTCGCATGAGCGTTTAAATGGCTATCAGTATGATATTTCTTCATCTGTTTCTATCTCTGGCGGTGAGGAGGAAGAGTCTACAAGATAATTGAAAAAAAAACAGCGTTTTTCCGAAAATGCTTGATTTGTGGATGTGATTTGGCATTGTGAAAAATTGTTAACGATTAAATGGTAATCAACATAATCGTACCTTATGTAGAAGTAATATAAAGCTTAAGAATTTGTTTGTTTGTTTGCTTAAACGCGCTAATGTCAAGAACTAGTGGTCTTATAAAAAAAAATAGTGTTAGTTCCCATTTATCGAGGACGCTTTATTAAGTTTTTGAAGTGTCTACGGGAACGGGAGTTAGGCGGGTGAAATCGCGTGCGGGAAGCTAGTGTAGAAGTAAAGTTTGCACAAATTTTTATGTTTTTACCGATGATAATTAATAGTTTTGAAAACCGCAGAACTGTACTTCGGTATCAAACGAGAATATTTTGTGATATGAAAAAATGACGACGCAGGAGCGTCATTTTTTTTTAATTTAGATGCCTACTATTTTTAATCAGTTAATAAAGCGGAACCTTTGTCTGATCTGTTTCAATACCATTGCATTTGAATTAGCAAATAATACGATTTTATTAATCTCTTTGTAACACGTCTTTAAGGGGGAATCCTGCCGGTGGTCGAATCTTAATAATCTCAATTTTGAAATATATGTAGTATAAGGTAATCTTTTCCATAAAGAGTTCAAAACATTTAAATAATAAAAAATGAGAATGTGAAATGTGAATTCTCGGCACGCAAATTGATGTCCATTGAAGTATAATTAAAAAGGTTATACACAAAATACACAAAACACAGTATTATTAACCTAAACTTAGCAGATGTATTCAGACGCCAAAAATGTCGCATTTTGGTAGCATTGTTTTTGCGTTGCCAACCAACAACATAAATAGCTGACAACTAGCCAGCAATAACGATGGCAACGCGGCATTTATAGATATTTTGATAAATACTAGATGATTGCTGTTGCATTTTTTACGTAATATGCTTGTTGTTATATACATATGTCACCGGAAAATAATAAGAATTGTAAGTTGATCGACTTTCTAGAAAGTTTACAAACTAACGAGGATTCGGGTGGTTAAAAAAAAAATCTAAACCTCAGCCAATCGAGTTGAACAGGACTTATAAGAGTTTTTTTTTGTTTTGTTACAACAGTAGCATAGTGACGGATAGTTAGGTTAGGTCAAGTGGCATAATAATTAAGTAAATAATATAATAATAAAATTATGCGCTTTCACTGGAACTAGAAACTAAATTTAACAATATGAGTGGCACGATATTTAATTAACTTACGATTCGTATTATTTTTCCGGTGACATAAATAAGAACTAACTATTTTTATTAAACAATTATATAAATCTATCTATTTTTCTGTTCTAAAGTGCATTGCTTAACAATCTGTTTGATCTAGCGGTAGTATGTTCGACCGTAATTAGCAAGGTTCGATCCTCGGCATAGGCAAACAATTATGTTACTAGAAATTTTCTATTATTTAATTCTTGAATTGGTAGTGTTTCCACCTGTGCCTCATAAAGCACGTTAAGCTTGGTCCTGTGTCTGATCCCGCCGGTAGTATCGGTAAAACCATCCCACAGGATTTTGAGAGTAAAGGCATATAGAGTGCACCTGTATTTGTGCATATACTTGTGCACTATAATATGTTTTGCAGAGATGTGAAATGACCTCAGAGAATGGCCACCGTAGCTGAAATCGATCAGGAGGATTATATTATATAACTATGCACTTTAATATAATCCGCCTGACCGATTTCGGCTATTACATACCCAGTATAACAAATGTCTTGGATAAATTATCGGGTTGTATTAACACGCCATTTGCCGTTTTAATTCCATAGGTTTCCATTAAGGTACATTGTCATGGACACGCTGATGACTCAATGCATTCGATTCGTTAGATAATATTACTAAGCAAAATTTAGCTATTGGATCAAAACATTAGGAAATGTATGTAATCAATTTTGTTGAAGGCGATAGAGTGTAAGTGCTTTTGATTTTTGTTACTGACTACATAGTCAGTAAATATTAATTATTGATTTTGATTTCGATAATTAATGAAATTTAAAAATTAAAATTTAATATGATACTATAACCAAAATATCAGTTCCATGTGTGTTTCAACACAATATTGCGGTCAACAACCCGCCTGCCAAATGTAGTGACTATGGCAAAACATAGCTGGACATGGGTTAACCCATATATCTTATAATGGGTAGTATACACTATTCTTATGCCTGGTAGAGAAGCAAAAGCGTAGTGGATAACTACATACCGTTCGAAAGAAAAAGTATACTCTTTTGCCTACTCCTTCTGTTATATATGTCGCTGTAAATATTTAGTTCCATTTGATTTTTTTTTTCGAACGTACATTTAGTAGCTTGGAGGATTTAGCTACTCCACCGGGAATAAAGGCGAGCAGAGCTTCAGGCTAAATAAATGTTTTGTAGTATTTTATAGCTATACAACGAAATCATAGTACGTTGAATTGCATAGTACAATTTGATCCATTGACAAATTAATATTGGCGTGTAATGCTAATAATAGACCCCAATCGGATTATATGGCCCACAAGCTTGCCTCACAGCCCACAGCCGTGTACTTGAGGTCAAATATACTTAGATATTAATTCTATTTACTTTCAGGTGCAACAATTTAAGTGTTTTTTAATCGGAATACTCTATTACTACATTATTATTACTACAAAACTGATTTCTCTAATTAATATTAAGATGTATTTTATGATGAAATTCCTACTACTTTATTTACGCATTTCAACTGGCGTATTAAAGAAACTGAAAGTAAATAAATTCAAAGGTGAAGTTTCTTTAATCACCCGCTCTTTTTTATTATGTGAAAACAAAAAAACGATGTGTAATAAATAAAAATAAATCACAACATATATATCTAAGTTTAAAAAAAATATCATACAAGTTCTTAGGTTTAGTATAGGGTGGCTGAGGTTTGAGTCCCTCTCTCACATTGGCCGTAATGACATATTGACTAGCTTCCGCGCGCGGATTTACCCGCATAACTCCCGTTTTCGTAAGAACTTCAAAATGAAATATAGCCTATAGCCTTCCTCGAAACTTTCCTGAGATTAGCTCGATCAAGCAAACAAACAAACTTTTCAGTTTTAAATTTTAATATTAGTATAGATGTGATATTTATATTTCAACGAATGATTTAATCATTTAAAGCAATCCTGATTGTTTTATCCTATAATAAGTGAATTATTGTATAGTCAGAGCCTTGCTGAGCTATGTCCCCCAGCCACGAGTTCACACGGATCTAGCGTTGCAATATATACGAACGTAAATTTCATTTCTCACATGTATCATGGCTGGACAGTACTGCAGTGACTACACTGTGAGATATTGCTTCCATTTGACGTTTCAGGATATTTTGTAGCTTATTTTGAGAGAAAATAAAGGCGAATGCAAAACTATTATTTATGTTTAATTGTAGTTTATTTCATAGTACCTACTATTTTTTATATAAACTGTCTATGTAACAACATATTGTATATTCATACGACCACAACCAGCGTGGAGTAGTGGTTTAAGTCTTGTTTTTAGTTTTGGCGGTCGTAAGTCGGACAAAAAAGAATAATAATTATCATAAAGGAAAATTCTAAGATATTTTTCAAGTTCTGATTGTTTGAGTGACTTCCCTCTGAGCCTCGAAATTCACTTTAAGCCGTTGTTCCCGTTTGTTATATAATTTATAAATATATTTTACCAGAGAACAGGCAGCAGCATTTTCGTGTGTTATTATGACACTTATGACATAATACCGCAGGTACCAACCCGCCTACAAAGTGTGGTAAAATTTTCAGCAGTGGACGATATACGGGCTGATGATATGATAGTTTAAAGCTGCAGGGTCTTTTATTAATTTTATTATACACTAAGTTCTAAGAGTACATTTTTGTCATTAATTGGATGTCGGAAATATTACAACCCACATATAGTTTTTATAAACGTAGGTTGCAGACGAGAACCTCAGCCTACAATGATGTTTCATCTTAATTATATTATATTATGGCTGAGGCGGATAAATAGCGTAGGTAATTGGTCATATTAACTTCCGGGATGTGGGCTCCACATATTTATTTAGTGAACAAAATGTCACATATTTGACATTAAAAAAGGACATAACTGATATGACAGTAGGTACGTATGACACTATCTGAGGTCTTGTTTATTGTGTTCGATCCACATTGGACAATTGAGACTACTCAGTTATTCAGGGTGTAGTAGTGTTTATGAATCGTCCTACGCTTTGGGTATTTACTTGCCGAGTGTGCAAGCTGTCTCATAAAAACGAAATCGAAAAACGAAATTCATTCTGTGCAATTAAAATAAAAATACTAATCAATTAAATTATTTCCTCCAATAACTATCGTGGCCTAGCGGTATAATCCTAGCTTTTAAGGTATATAAATAATAATTTCAGCCAATTCCGTTCAGTAGTTTTGCCATGAAAGAGTAACATACAACCATCTATCCATCCATACTTACAAACTTTTGCGTTTATAATATTAGTACGATTTCTTGCAGTATTCACACTTTACTTACAATTGCTGCAACCCATTCATGCAATCCATTATTGCAATAATTTGCCACCCATTAGACTATTCTCGATTATAAATCGATTGTAGGTTATACCGGCAATCGTCAATTACGGCTCTATAATAGACGTCATATGCCGGCTAATTGTTCAGTCTGCGAGCATTGACGCAATCCATTAGAACAAAGTAGACTATATTTTATACTAAGTCGAATATTTTGAGAACTATTTTATATATTATGTCACCGGAAAAAAATAAAAATCGTGATTTAATAAAGCTTTGTGCGACTCATATTGTTAAATTAATTGCTAGTTTCAGTGTACGCGCATTATTATAATATTATTCACTTAATTATTATGACAATTGACCTAATTAACCAAACGAGACTATGCTACTGTTGTAACAGAACAAAATAGCTTCACCTTCAATAACTGGTAATGAATCCATTGGTTTAGGTTATTTTTTTGACCATCCCAAACCTTGTTAGTTTATTAACTAACTAGAAAGTTTATTTATTTACGATTTAAATAATGAATATATAATAATGTGCGTTATATAAGGATAAACATATTCTTACAGCATGTAATGAATAAAGAAAGAGGAGGAGATTATTATTGACTGGTTGGTCTATAAGTTATTTTTTAGATTACCAGCAGAGTTTTTACACATTACTAGTATTCTTGTTATCTCCTCGTGTTAAGCTGAAATGCTTGTGTTACGAGTGGGTTCATGCTGGTAGTGCAATGGGTGGGGATCAAACCGGCGCGGCAACCATATGATTACAAGTCCGACGCCCTATCTATTCGGCTACAACCGCTTCGTTATAAATGTTCCGCGCGATGGAACTATAATAGGTGGGTGCTTTGAATTCCCGTGAGAATAGACCATTAAAGTATTAGTGCAACAAAAATCTAAGGATTCTAGTTTCTCGAGATGAAATTGTCATGTTTTAAAGTAGAAATATTTATATTTACATTAGCAATTATATTATCTATACTTAATATGCTTTTCAATTCTATAAACATAAACTATATGTTATGGTTAATAATAATCACAAGAAGTGGTTGTCATCTGCGCCATTTCACATGGCATGTCATTATTGTATTTATGGGTGGGTAGATTTTGACATATAAACACAAAATAAGGTTGCATAATGTTTTTCTCATTATGTTTGTTATTCAAGTTTATCTTAGTTGTTAGAAAAATTTGTAGATATGTTCATGTATAGGTATATCGTAATGTATAATTAAATAAATTTTAAAATCAATTCACTGACTGCGATACCTTTTGTATCGGATTTTTTTTATATGCATTTATAGTTGTTGTGCAACATATAAATAATATTATACACTATTTAGACTAGTAAACCTAAGCAGAGACTTGCTGCGGACGTGTTGCCCGGCGGAAAATACAACGCCAATTAAAATAAAATGGCTAGTTTTTATGGGAAACTAAAATTGAAAACTCACCGCTAGTTGGCGCTACTGGACCCAAAATTATGCGCTTAAATAGTTCAAAAAGTGGTATCATAACCGAAATTAAGTGACGTTTCTCTGATACAAGGGTTTCAAACGGCTAACGTGTTTTAATATCTTGCCATCAATCAGACTATTCTCGATTATAAATCGATCGTAGGTTATACCGACTCTGGCTCGATAATATACGTCATATACCGGCTAATTGTTCAGTCTGTTCAGCTTTGACGCGATCCATTAGGACTGAGTCGACTATCGTTTCATGTTAGTTAAGACTATTTAGGGCTTAAGCTTTTGATCACCTATTTCGTTATTAGTTAACGATATTCTTGTGAAATAGTTGGTATATATTGAAGAACGAACAGTTTTCATATAATTGTATCAGAATACATGAGATCTTTTTTTGAGAACGACTTTTTTATACTATGTAGTGAGTAGGTGGAATGTCTAGTCCGTGTAGTGACGGATCAAGAATACATAATGTCACTACCCCATTTCATTTCGAGGGTGTAATAAAAGGCGACTGAGGAAGTAAGTTTAAGCAGACAAGATCACTGCCAGAAAAGGAAAATTCGAAACTAAACCCTATCCCAATCCGTCTAGCCAGCGTGGTGTATAAAAGCTAATTTCCATAATATTAATACTAGACATAAGCATGACTTAGTAGTACTTGCAACTCGTCTTCATAGAATAAGCAACTCTTTTATGGGGCAATGTATTCGCTTCTATAACAAACTCCCAAATAATATTAGAGAATTATCTGTTAATAATGTTAGAGAAATATCAGCCACTGACAAAACTAAGTTATGAAAAAAGGCATATTATAAAATATCAGATTATGCAAATGACAGAATGGCTTGGGAGTAACTTGCTCTGGAATGACACTGCAGCTTAACAATATTGTAAAATAAATGATAAATTGATTATTTAAAAAAGGATTTCTCTGAGTTTCTTGCCAGTTCTTCTCAGAGTTGCCACGTCTTTGAACTGGTGGTAGGAAAAGAAATGGACGCATCATAAGAACATAATTTAATAGTTTTTGAATTGTGTCTATATGAATAAAGATATTATTGACTTTGACTTTGACTTTCCTCCACTATTTTGGAGGAGACCCGTGCCCAGCAGTGGGACGTTTATGGGTTGTGTCAGATGTAGTGAGTAGTGACGTTAATCTCTGACAATAAAAACACGACATCATCATTTATAAGGCATAGTTATATTAGATTTAACATTTTATCACTGATTATTTTTCCATGCGTGGTTTTACCTGCTCAGCTTACAAATGGAAATGGAAACTTCATTATTGAATATAACCTTTATTACTTCTAGATAACTTAGCCTTCTAATGGTGAAAGATTTTTTGCAATCGGTTCTGTAGTTCCGAAACCGATTCAATGTAAAGAAACAATCAAAATTTTGTATGTTTATTATATTAGTATAGATTAATATATTTTATTTTTAAACTTAATAGTCCCTACAAAATTGGTACAAAATCCAGTATCAAAACCACTTGCAAGTTAAACGATTTCTACTACACCCTAACCACCTTAATATATATGGTATAATATATGATATTCATCATGAATTGAACGTATATTAAAATAGTCTGCAACAAACAACACTTTAGTCGATATCTTTATTGTCGTGATAGTTTCAGTATTATCGTTGTAAAACATTGAGAGAAGCAAATGGGAAGTAATTAATGGCCACCGTGAATTTCAATAATTCTATTTATCAGGGACACTACGACGCATTGACCGGCCGACCTGATATTAGAATGGACGGTCACCCTTAAAATGTAGTTTTTCTTCTAGATTACGATGGAAGCAATTATTTGAGAATAGAAAGCAAATAGAAGCATTAGGGAAGCAATTCTCGGGCATAAATTTACCGCTAAATACGCCTAGTGACCGTCCATCCTGATGGAGACACTAAATATAGTATCAAAACCACTTGCAAGTTAAACGATTTCTACTACACCCTAACCACCTTAAGCCTCAATATTCATCGTGGATCGAACGTATATTAAAATAGTCTGCAACAAATTGTTCCGTGATCCTCGGGCCTCGGCTCCATACATATTTACACGGTAAAACAAACGAGAAGCGAAGTGGGGCGCTATGCAGCACTTATTGCGAAAACGCTTACTTTTTAAATCATCATCGCTGAGGAAGCACGTTTTCTGTAGCTTTCAGGTAAAACTGAGTATTGGACTGGTTTATATAATAGTATTAAAATAGAAAAATACAACTTTATATAGAGTCCATACATTCAACTAAAAGTGGCTAATTTAAACTTGAACTAACTATTCTAATTCTATGCTTCTGCGCAACGTTTTCAAAATGCTGGCAGCAATGTCCCATTGAAAGGTAATGCTTATTGGATGTGCAATTACAAGAAGGTGTGGGCATGTGTTACAAAGAAATGATTAAGGGCTTGGCGATATGCATAATAAATTTTTTCGACTACGATTCATTAAATAAAAGTGTATCTTTAATATAAATAAGTGCTTTCAAGAATCTAGTTATATTTTTCTAACATCATGTAAAACATAAATATACAGTTATTAAGAATGTCGCATAATAGTCGATGAGTTCTGTAAACGAATGATAATTACTTTTTTATTGACTCTTGTGTAGACAATACGCCTGTTAATGAACAGTGGCGGCAGTGAAATGTAAATAAACTAGTTCGTATGAAATGAAACACAAAATTTCTAGGTACAAGTATTATAAATGTAGAATAGACCACCCTATATCATCCTTTTTTTTGTCCGGGATTAAATGCATTTACGTATTCCCACCGCTGCTGCAGCGTATCCGCGCGCTGGCGGCGGGATATGGGGGCTCCTCCGATCCGCCATTGGCGGAGGCCGGATACGCACGCAGCAGTCCGGCCCCCCGACGGCACCCGCGGCCTATAGGCACCGTGGGATCACCTGGGCCACACGGAATGTGGCCCATTTGCCCAGGTATAGGGACGCCCGGAGTCTGGAGGTGTCCCTACCTCATGGTCGGTCTCGAAGAGAACGAGGCCCATGTGCCCCACTCCCCGAGGCCGAGCCTAGGGCGGCAGGTGGCGGGAAACCCCATATCATCCTATGGGTATCGTTAGAGTCGACTAAGGGATATACACCTGATGGGTGGGAAGCAGCATCTATCAGCTCAAAGATACTCCATCCTGTCAACATCTTGCTGTAATCACTAATCCGCATGCCATGAGTGGTGATTACGGCAATATGCCTCAACGACTCTGGCTTGCCAAGCTCTGTTAAGAGGAAGTTGATGTTCAACAGTATATTATGTAAACGGACTGATAAAATATTCTATTCCCAAACATCTGAGGGTCTAGATAAAACGACATTACTGTAAATCGATCGCTTATTTATCGTAAACGCATTGGTTGCCGATTTGATTTTGAGTTAGCCAAAATGACTTATACTGAACAAACTTTTTTTCTATTTGAACAAACGTTTTTGTAATCGAATATATTCGGTCGAAAAGATTTAAAAAGCCCTTTTGGTGTAAATAAACTTTGTCAACTTTTCTGACTTTTGTAGAAGATGGAATATAGCAACTCGTACAATCATGCGATATGGCTAATGAATAAATAAATTAAACATTATTAGATTATTAAGTTTACGTAGCCATAACAACTAGAACTATTCGCTGTTCCAGACTAAGAAATAGAAGCAGCCTAGCCAAAACCTTACATCACAAATATGCAAACCTCTTTGCATACTTTTTTTATAGTTTGTATCTCTTTTTCCACAAATATAAACATACCGAAAAACTACGTAAATTTCATTAGATCTTTTTGAAGTATTTTCTATATCTATATATATACAAGAAAGTCGTGTTAGTTACACTATTTATAACTCAAGAACGGCTGAACCGATTTGGCTGAAAATTGGTAGGGAGGTAGCTAAGAACTGGGAGAAGGACATAGGATACTTAAGGGTAGGGGTAGGGTAGGTGTAGGGTAGGGGTAGGGTAGGTGTAGGGTAGAGGTAGGGGTAGGGTAGGGGTAGTGTAGGGGTAGGGTAGGGGTAGGGTAGAGGTAGAGTAGGGGTAGGGTAGGTAGATGTAGGACACCGCGTAGATTTTGAGGCGGTACGAAGTTTGTCGGGCCAGCTAGTAATAATATATTTTTAATCTAAGTGTAACTGAAATTTGTTAAAATGAGTTTAAAATTAAGATAGTAATATTTTTTTTCATAAGAATACAAAAAATAATAATTAAAGATCAAAACTTTATCTAATACTTATCAGATTGATTAAAAAAAAAAAAAAACTCTGTATTTAAAATTTAAAGGTTTTTGACGTTAACAACAATATACTGTGTAAAGCTACGATATTTCACGACATAATAGTAATTTTAGAATTATGTAGTCAAGTTTTTTGAACGGCTGTTATGCACGATAGACAAATACTTATGAAAGGTGATGGCAAGGGTTATTCCAGACTACAGTTATTTCTTCAGTACAACGTACGACTAACATATTCTACAAATATTGGTAATATAACATTGTTATTTAATGGTTGCTAATAGTTTAAAGGACGATTTAATATCAATATTAGTTTTAAAATAGTACACATCAAAATCAACATGCTTTTTTTTACAAAATCGGGTCTCTTAATAGACAATACGATATAATCCAAGCTTTGATGCGATTTTTATCTTTACCTTTTTAATACTTTTAAAAAAGTATATACATTGGATGATATAACAACCAATAATAAGGATAAATCATTTCGCCAAATTTAAACAACCATTCCAAAATCAAGATGCTTCGCATATTTCATATTATAATTTATATGGCAAAAAGGATAAGCGTTGGGCTATGTATATATATGGCCGTCTAAAAATTTTCTTAGTACTCCGCAAGGTTTCCAAAAAACATTCTTAGTCCTCAACAAATAATGGAAACTGCGCGGAAGATTCATCAGAGCATTAGAATCTGTATTACTACTTTATATTTTTAAATAAAATATCATTCTCCCATATTAAATTGGTCTCCATCAATATCATCATCAGCCCGTATACCGTCCACTGATAAACATGGGCCTTCTCTTGAGTTTTGACATAATCACCACGCGTGACATTCGAGTCAGTGCGCAGTGACCGCAATATTATCTCAAAACACACTGGGAAATTAAGCTGCCCGTTCCCTGTTATACAACTGATGATAGGTGCTATAACAATCAGGACCAACGGCTAAACTTACTTTCCAAGGCACGGAGGGCTGTCTCTCAACCAACCAGACCCGGAAATAAATCTTTGATTTTACAAATATTTCTGATCTGGTGAGGATCAAACGCATGACTATCAAGTCTGAAAGCGATACTGTATTGATATATATAAAATGAATACGTACCTACATTATATACATAGACGATGTACGTCATATTCCCGTATAGTATTGCGTATATGTAACCTTCAAGTTATTGAATGAGGTTTAACAGTTTATTTATATTGAAACAACATTGTTACTTTTTACCACCATTTGTAAACGATGGCCTTAGTAATGCTAGAATAGAGTCAATGACCTTACTTTGAAATATGAATAACCCATCATAAAGACGCTAGCATCAATAAGTGCCCCATGGCAGGTTTCATAATAGGAGCTCCGTGGATATATTTTATATATAAGTATATATACTTTTTCTAAGAGAAGAGTATTTTACTTTATAGAACTAAAGTAACAATAGAATTAAAATTCAAATATGAATAGAAATATAAAAATAGCTACTCTTCACTAAAGTTAGTTTCATTCAAAGAATAAGAATTCATTGAATTAAATTAATTTTAGTTATCTATTAGCTATTGTATTTTACATTGTGATTCTGACAAGTATGATTCTAAATGCTGAATAATTTTTTTATTAAAACTAAAACTAATTTATAAAATACTAATTCAGTAAATAATTGACACATACTAAAACAAAAAAAAATAGAGAGTAAAATCGGCGGTGTTATCACAATAAAACAGTAAACTCTTCAAGACCACCTTGGATGGAATTAAACATTGTGGCAAAAAATACAAACAAACATTTGATGTATATTAAAAATAAGTTTATACAATACCTATATAATTAGATAACACCGAAAACTTTTCCCAGGTGATTTGATTCATGCGAGACTGTATTCGGTTTCACTGCGTATTTAAATTCCTCGTAAAATGTAAGTGAACGATATTCATATTTAATCCGTTAAAAATTAACTTTGATCAAAAATATTTTTTATTAGTTATGTTACTTGTAACACACTGCAAATTTAAATTATTTGGAACACTGTTGTTAAATATCTAGTATATTTGCATTACACTTGGCGAATGTCCTGAACACAGCTATATATTGTAAAAAGTCCTAGTACAATGAATACTACAGCCAAATCAACACGAGATAGTACTACAAAGCGGCCGCTAGTTGTGTTGCCTGACCGTAATGGCTCACATCCTGCGGTAGTGTTGATTGGTTAACAACACTCTTATATGATGGATACATATCCTAAGTTGATAGTCCGGTCAAATGATACCAAAAAATAAGACTAAAGGTACATAAATAACTGGGGTTGGCTAGAATTCCCGCGCTGCCAGCTGAAGCCAATACCCATTTACGGCAAATAAAAAAAAATCCCAACAAACTCAAATTGAATAATTGTTCGTAACATAATTAAATTAACATTTCAAAATACCCCATAATTCCGGTACATGTAAAAAAAAATGACTCGAGGTCAAAGGTAAAAAAAAAGCGATTTTCTTCAAAACGGTAAGTTTAGTCGCCAAATTACTTCAGATAAATATTGTAGATCATAAAATTAAAAAGAGGTATCAATATTTTTTTTCATAAAAGCCAGCTTTCCTATTGTTACGAATTTATGTACTATGGAATGTCTCGATTTACCGAACCATACATTATGCATAATCTTATATAGATACCGACTCGTAAACAAATAATATAAACCGAATGACAAAAAAATCATGTCTCATAAGTAAATACTTTCTTATCGCCTTGACAAGTAGCACATATTAAGAATAGTTTGTATTTTATAAGTATACTTTTGGCAGTATCCTTTAGATGTATGTAAGTAGTTATCTGTGACTTTGTAACCATCAAATCGATATGCCTGTGTGAAGGAATGACTGCAAAGATGGTTTTAGACTAGTTATACAATGCATCGGAATGTATAAATTATTTTTTAAGCGTAGTAACACACGCTAGGCATCAGTTAGTCTGCCATAATATTACTGGCATGTCGCTGTGTGTAGCACGTGAAGTGAGGACATTTCTACTAGGTACCTCGTAAAAAAATTTCATATATTGTAAACATATTAACATAACTTTATTATTTATCACAAATTCTCAATAAAATTATTTAAAACTATAAAATAAAATAAAACTTTGTAAAGACGTTCGACGTTCTAAAATATAAAAAAAATATTTAGTTCCCAGATCTGTGATTTTTGTTTTAAATAACTAGATTTTTTTTAAGCTATCAGTAAACAAATGTAGCACATTGTTTGTATGTATATAGCACATTGTTTATTCAGTATATACTACGAACAGAAGATCGTAACACGCCAAGCTAGTAGATAAATTGACGGAAATGAGCTATCACAGAATTATCCGGTCAACTAGTATGATCGTTTTTATATTGTTATATGACATTATTATGCCAAGTTTTTATGTGTTTAAATTTATTTCGAAACTTGCATTTGTTTCCGAATTGAAATAAATTTACGTTAAAAATATTAAAAACAAAGCGGATGAGGGTGGCGTATTTAAAATTAAATGACTAAATTGTAACTTAAGTACCAAATTTAAGATTTATTCCATTCTAATACAAACACTTAATAGCAGAGTTATTTTTTCATATTGAACTAAATACTACTGTTTCGTTTTTAGTAGTGAAACGGAAAAAAACAAATGAAAATGTAGGTTAATCTTGAATTTTATGATAATAGTATTGATCTTTTACTAATACATAAAGGGTCTGTTTGTTTGCTTAAACGCGCGAAGTAGCAACTGGTCTGATATGAATAATTCTTTCTGTGTAGAATAATGAAGTTCCTACGGGAACGGGACTTAGGCAGGTGAATCCGTGAGCGGGAATCTAGTAATATTCTAGGATCAGTCAAAACCACTTCATAAAAACTCCAATAAATTTTGGAAACATTGGCTTGTTCATTAAATATTGCAGTAACAAAAAAAAGTCTAAAATTAGCCGAAAAGCCATCCTCAAGACAGTACAAGCCGATCCATTATTTGCTTAATCAATGAGCCAAAGTCAGCTAAACAAGTGTCTTGGTATTGTCTAGAGCCTACTCTTAACTGACCCAATTTCTAAAGTCGGCTTCTTGAGCTAATTCCAACATGATTTAGACAAAATTGTGATTCCAGCGGTCGGCAATTTACTGCTATCGAAATAGCTCTTTGACAAGAATTTATAAAGTGGACTCAAATTGCATCGGTGGCGGAATAGAGGCGGTTGATCGCCAGAAAATTCAGTTAGCAAATCATTGCCAACTGAACTGAATGAAGATATTCAATCTGTAAACGTATAGCCATTCGGGTCCAAATGAACTGAGATTTGATGGTAGTTTTACTGAATGTTTTGTGATTTCTTATCTGTGATGGAGTGTAGTCAATAATAAAAATTATAATATCCTTTGAAACAAAGGGTTCAAGATGGAAACAAATTGATTGCTACCATGAGCATAATATTATATTAATCGTTATAAGCACCAATTCATTATAAGCATATATTTTTCTTCAAACAAAAAACGATTTTTTTTTCGAAGCCGTGGCGAATTATTGTCATAAAATTCAGTAAGCAGATCATTGCCAACTGAACTGAATTTCGATATTCAATCTGTAATCGTGCCATTCGAGTTTTTGTAGAAAATGACCCGAAATTTGAACTTATATTTTGACTGAATGTATTCCTATTTTAAAATGTTTGATTATACCAAAAGTATTTTGTTTTAATTGTGATGATATGGAAATATATTTGTAACATTTATAAGTTAACAGCTTAATTAATGTAATATTAGTCTTACAAGGTCTTTAAACTTGTATTGAGATCATTTCTACAATGACCAATCAACCAGTCTGCTAAATCATCATCATAGAAAGGAATCACAAATAAATGAACTTTTATTTTTAAAAAACACGAAATTGTATTACCCTTAATAGATATGTACGATGTTGTAAATATTTTAAATTTTTATATCCAAAAAATAGTAATCATTTATTGTTTTAGTTTACTGTTTTTAACATCTAAAAATATAATATTGTACTAAAAATTTAACAGTTTTTTTTGTAAACACTTTACATATCCTATTTATCACCAAATCAAACTTGTAACACTATTTTGACATAGTACACAAGATTATCAGATATTTATCAATGATAGTTAATTTACTTCGTACAAACAGTGTCATTTATTACAGTGAAAAGTTATGTATAAGTATGAGTCACGTGTTAATGACGACACATAAAAGTCTTGCGTGCTACTGACACAATCACGCTCACGATATTCAGCCTTAATGCATTACTTTACATTCCTTCAATACATCGTTAAACCTTTATGATCTTCAATATCCGTATTATTTAATGTTTCGTCATTAATACGTGAAAGTTTGAATTGCATCAAACAGTAAGGCCGGGGCCGCCCTGGTTCTATGACTGCGACGCTACGAACAACAAATATATATCTAGAATTCAGAAGCATAAGGTCGAATGTGCCTTTCTATATACGTCAGAAACTTTCGTAGTATGTGCCTTTACTTTAGACTGCCACTTACGACCTTTTTTTGCAGATAATAGTACACCTTAAGCTTCTGAAATCTAGATATATATCTTGTCGTTCCTGCAGTGAGGCCACCGACATAAGTTTATATGAATTTGTTTTCACGAAATGGCCGTCGTGTTGCAGTAGCTGTACCAACGTAGGCCCGGCCTAAGGCTCGTATACCAAACATTAAGTTTTCAAAGAAAGAAAAAAAAGCAAGAGCCTACAAAAACTCTGAAAAGCAGCTCACGTTAATGAAAGAATGGAGCAAAGGAAATGTTTTCTTAAGCCTGCAGTTAACAAGCAACACACGAGGTGCTAAGATGTAGAGTAATGTACGACATAGAGCAGTCAACAACCGACGAATGCTATAAGCTCTCTGTTTTCTGCGTTCTCTATATCCTTGTTGGTTATGTAAGTTCCTATTCGTTCGTTTAACAGGCACAGTGTCCTTTTATACGTGTTGTTCTATTGTTCTGTGTAAGTAAAAAATGTACTATAGTGGTGTATTATAATACATTAAATAAATATAATTTTAATATAACATCGATCATCTTTATATATATAATTGTTCTGTACGTGTGTATGTCACTGAACTCCTTCTAAACGGCTGGACCGGCGCCTTGGATGGTTTAGATTCACAAATCATACATAATTGATATATTGATATATTATCATACAGGATGACGTCTGTCAAGTCCGCTAGTCATTTAATAAAGATTTAGGCCTAAACCTGGGTCTAGATGATAAAATATTGTCTACTATATTGTCTACTAAATACTTAATTCTGTAGGTACGGTGCAAAATGTATCCATCTTTAAAAAGTTATTTGTTGTTTTCACTCAGATTACTTTTACGGAGGCAGTCGACAATATTTATATAAAAAAATATACGTGAATGACGAGTATTTGGGTCATCAATCTATTAAATCTAAATATAGCCATTATTGGTTAAGATTACCTGTTACAAACTTTTATATTAAAATTTTGTATATTTTTTTGTTATTTAGTTGTTTTGGAATACTGATTCAATATCAGTATTACAAAAAAACTAAATAAAAAAAAAATACATACCAAACAATCCCCATAACCATCCACTTACTATTCATTCTTGATAACAGACCAACAAACATCGTTATATATCACAAAAATAATAAAATAAGAGAATATAGAGAACTGTATAAAACATAAGTACTGTAGTCATAATTAAAAAGGGAACAACATTTGTTTTTCGCTAAATATAACAGATATATAATATTTAAATATGTTTGTCCTACGTACTACATACTATGTATGCTTAGATCTTTAAAACTACGCAACAGATTTTAATGCGGTTTGTTTTAATAGATAGATTGATTCAAGAGGATGATTTTTCATCAGCATTGCACCCGTGCAAGGCCAGGGCCTGTCGTAAGTATGTATATAACTCAATTACTAAAACAAATTTAGTTGCGTTTTTTTTCAATATGTCGGCAGTACAGAGGGCCTAAATAATACGACATCATTGGCGATACTGAAATAATACCGTGTAAGTGACAGTTGCTAATTAGGTGTAATTTCATCTGTCAAGAAATATTTTCTTTTGATATGTTTTAAAGGGAAAAAACATCAATTTGCTACATTTGATTTTCAAACTTATTAGCTATTGTTACTTACGCGTTATTACAGTCACACCAATGACATGACTGTGGAATGATCGCAAACACTTTAGAAGCCGATTTTTTTTGGGCTAGCTTAAATGACTAATGCTAAGCGATCGTGTTTACTATATCTATTTGATATGAAAATGATGCTAAAAACGTAATATTGATCACATTCCAAACCATGACGCACAACATTAAACTCAAGGGTAATTGATTCTATTCGGTCCAAAATATAATATATAAATAGCCACTTATCTAAGGAGGCAGTGTGGACTAACAGTCTTTTGATATTTCAATTTTTTGTTTAATAAACTAGACATATGAAATTAAAAATGTTTATTGATAATACACAAAAATTGTATTCATTTCTTTAAAATAACATCATCTGCACACCTACTGCTGTTGTAATGGCACATATCTCCTAAAATGCAAAATATTTCACTAAACACTATATTTATTTTTTATTTTTATTGATATTAGATATTTATTGAAAATGTTCGCTCCAGATTGCACCAGAAACAAAATAATCAAGGATAACGTACAGATAATAATAATAATTATTATTATTTATTGTACACACATAAATACATAATACAAATTAGGAACATAAAAAATTACACAAATTGATGATTCCTATGGAAATAGCAGATGTTGACGCGCGTTGAATCTTGTTTTTTTAATGTTTTTATTACTAAGTTTAGTACTTTGGCGTTTTTCGAATTTGACAGCCACGCTTCTAGTCGCGTTTCGAGGGTATTTTATTGGAAGATAACTTCAATAGGAAAGGAGAATGTTATGTTTACTATGAGCTCTAGTCCAAAAAAAAATCTGCGGTCCCCAGGAATAAAACCTATTGTGTATCCACTCATTCATTTGAAGTTACGATGTGTGCAAAGACGCAACAAAATCGAACCTGAAGTTTACGAGTTACATTTTTAATGATTTTTGTTCTAAGGACTAATTATTTGCTTATATCTAGGACAGATTTTTTTATTTTGTATAAAAAATATCGTATTTTAAATAATCTTTCAAACTAACCATGTGGCAGGCTTAGGGTCATACTTTTATTTTTTTTAATTATTTTTGGACCAAAAAAACATTATCCTTTCTCGTAATAATATAAAAATAAAAAATGAAATGGACTATTAATTTGAAAGTAGATCAACTGATCGTGTTCTGGCCATTTTTGACGAGATTTTCATTAAGAGCTGGCTTTTATAAATTTAAAAAAAAAATCGCTCAAAAAAAAAAGTTATTCACGGAACAGCTAAATTCGTCGTATGTGCCTTTATTGTAAACTGGCACTTACGACCAAATGCTTCTGAAGTATATAGTACATCCCTAAGCCTATTTACAGCAAAATAAGGTGTAGTAATACAATATAGAGCATATATACATAGAAATTTGTTACACTGCAAGACATAATATCCTGTACCTTGATATGAAAGCTGAGGTGTGTGACCACAAGTGACCCATGTGAACCCTAAGTACCTAATACGTATTCAAACAAAAATATCAATAATAAAACTAGGCATCTTGTTTCGAAAGTATAAAGTCGATTTGACCGCCATCTTTTAATGAATCTTGAAACGTTTTGTGAGCTGCTACTTTAGCGACATATTTCGACAATGTTAGACAAAGGCTGGAAATTGATCTGTGTCTTTAACCCTTGAGTCATGAATGAAAAATACAAATGTTTTAAATTATGAATTAAGGAATGTAGAGATATATTTAGATACCCAAACTATCGAGCTTAAATAGCTATCTAGATATTTTATTCATCTGCTATTGCTCCTACAGAATTTGTATTATGTTTATAGAATTAAATAACACAATGTGATGAATCATAACATATATGGATTGTATCAAATGTTATAAATTAGGAAATAACGTACTCAACACACTTGATACAATCCATATTTGAATAACAACTATTCATTTACAATATTCATAAACTACATAACATATAATAAGTTCATAAATTTTGG
The DNA here is from genome assembly GCA_947037095.2 of Nycteola revayana. Lineage (NCBI taxonomy): Eukaryota > Metazoa > Arthropoda > Insecta > Lepidoptera > Nolidae > Nycteola > Nycteola revayana. The sequence continues at coordinate 6,209,531 of OX344845.2, forward strand.
TAATCATAGAAACCATATACCAGTGACCCTATTTTGATGTTTCTTTTCTACATTGTTGTTATGTATATAAATATATGTATTCAATGTTATTATCGAAGCATCTAAGTTATTGGCTTAGGATGATAACACCTACGCGGTATTTCTCTTGAAAATGGCACGATACGAAGCCTTACAAGCTAGCACTCACCAGACTTAGGGGCATGGGCGCGGCGCGGCGCTCAGCACCCACCGCACTCCTTAACTAAATGGATCCACGACTATTTACTGCTCCAATGCTCGCCATTTTCTCAATTAATTCACCGTACATTTAGCTATAGACTTGAAAAGATGGTCGCATTTGCCGCCGCCGCTGTTGCTAGGTGCAGATCAATTGCCAACCCTTGTAGGTTACATGAATGAAACCTATACATTTTTGGAGTATCGCGACTACCATAACGCTCGCACTCGACACGGACGTTCTTAAATGACACGATTACAATTAGAGTTTAGACTATTGGTCAAACGTCTTCAGAATTCAGTCGTATGAACGTTAAAGTTTCGTTTTGCAATGAATTTGGCACGTAAGAGGGGCGGAGGGTTAATGTAGAACCTGACGTGTTAGTGTCGTGTGTCGAGCGAGTGGTAGACGGCGGTGGAGGAAGGTCGGGGAAGCCGGGCCTCGGCCGGCGCGAGCCCGGGCTCCGCTGACGTCAGCGACGGCTCGGCGCCGTACGGCGGTGCTCACCACCGGCCTGCCAATTATTATTTTATGTACACGAACGGCGCGAAACAAAAGGCGGCGACGGCGACGGCGGGGCGCGGGCGGAGAGCGCTCGCCGCAGGAGCGACTCCAGGCGCCATCTAGCGGGGCGCGCGGCGACCACTCGCGCCTACTCCTTTCGGTCTGCGGACGATCGAATCTAGACGAAACCTTTGCGATGACCGGCCCTCACTGGCCGGTCAGACCCCGGTAACACTGTCACTGATAGGGAGAAGTGCAGAGCGCGACCGCCAGGAGCGGCGGTGGCGCGCTGCGGGGCAGGCTCTTGGCCTCCAGGCTACTTTCACTGATGCGTACCGTCGTCAGAGCGTGGCTGCGTGTGATGGTGGCGGTCGGGTAGGCCATGCTGTCAGGCGGCGCGGTATAGGCGCGGGCCGGGCATGGCGGGCTCCTGCTCGACACTGCGGTGCGGGCGTCCGCGGCGCGCGCTGCACGCCACTGACCCGCGCACCGCCCGCGCCCGCCGCCGCCGCCGCTGCGCGCGCACGCCCGCACCGTCACCCACCGCACCGCGCCGACCGAGCCTCGGCCTCCGGCCTGCAGCCGCGTGCACCGGCACCACACCGCACACCGCCCACGCAACACAACACACTACACCTATCGATTGTACACTTTGATTCTGCACCTTACGAAAGGTCGTCTCTGTGCACTCTCACTCCGAGATCAGATTGACAATTGTAAATAAAGCCATACATTGACAGCCCGCATCACGTGACAGTTCATCGTTCGGGTGCGGACTCCGAGTCACTGGCGTCGATACGACTCGAAAAATATTCGGTTCATTATTTAATGGATTGTGCAATGAACTTAAGACGGCCGTGGTTAGATCATTGATTTATTTACTGACGGTATATGTACAAAGAGTAGATGTTGGTGTCTGGTAGTCGCTCGGTTGCAACGAGACACTTTGACGCCGTGTCGTCAAAATTTTACGACTCTACTCGAGTGAGTCTGCCCAAACAAAATCTATTTGCGATACGATCCGATGCAGGATTTCCTTCCTCATAGCTACTGCTTATCTCGTTCGGTTATATAACTCTCCTACTTATCTAGTTTTTGGTTTACTGTAGATGAGTGTACGAGTCACATTTTACTCTATGTACATATTGTATAAAATTCGTTTAACAATATAAGTTTTATTCAAACTTATATTTTTAACCAAATAATAAGAACACTGAAAGATAGACTAAAAATAATCTTAATAAATCGTTTAATTTGAGTTAAGTGTTGTATTCAATACGTGTGTCTTAAATATATCTACAGGATTAACGTTATTAAACACAGTTTTTTAGATTTTATAGATCATTTATATGATTTTTTTATCCTACAGCTGGTTCGGCTAGTATCAACAATAATTTTGAACTGTTGATAGCTAAAATACCTGTTGCTAATAAATAACATACAACTTAAATATATGCCATCCATTTAACAATTGATAGTATTATGTACGTTTAATAATTTCGTAAGAAAAAAAAAACACCGTAAAAAAATTGTCAATATCAATATTTCATCATCAGCCCGTAAAACGTCCACTGCTGTACATGGGCCTCCTCCCGAGAGAGGGTAATTGCCATAGTCACCACGCTTGGCAGGCGGGTTGGTGACCGCAGTATTATGTTGTACCACACAAGGAAACGCTGCTGCCAGTTCCTTGATATACGATTATTATAGATGACGTTGTAACAATCGGGACCAACGGCTTAACGTGCTTTCCGAGGCATGGAGGGTAGTCCCTCAACCAACCAGACCCGGAAATAAATCATAGAATTTTCACACAGATTTTCTTTCCGGCGTGGGGATCGAACCGACGACCTCCGAGATTTAAAGCGAGCCAAATACCGCTACGCTACGGAGGTTAATGTATAAACATTTATTAGAAATAAAATCGTTACCCTATACTAATTAGGTTGGCCGCACTTCTCTGCCTATAATAAAGTGAAAGGGCACTCATCTAACGCATTGTATTATTAATTTTTTCAAATATTTTTTTTAAGGAACAACCTTTTATAAAAAATTATTTACTAACGTAGGCACTGTACATGGTGATATTTACTGTTAAATATATTTTGGAGACATTTTATTTAAGCTGTAATACTTACAAAATAATTGCTTAATATGAAATTGACCTCTGTGAGATTTTTTATTTTTTATTTCTAGTAGAGTTTTTACACACTACTAGTATTCTTGTTAAATCCACGTGCTAAGCTAAAATGCTTGTGTTACGACCGGTTCCCGTCGGTAGAGCAATAGGTGCGGATCGAACCTACGACCATATCGAGGGGTGAAAGGCTATTTGTTTGAAGCGACATTTTGGACGATATGGAGTTATATACATATTCGGATTCAGCGAATTTTTCTGCGTCGTCTGAGCCGGGTTTCGTACAATTCTGAGCACTTTTATGGCGCTTAAAACAATGCCATTTTAGTGCATAATTCTCAAACATGATGTATGATCCGACTTCAAATTTGCCTTATTTTTTTAGTATATCATTTAAGCTGTATACAAAAACAGAGAATCGGATCATAAGCCGTTATTCCCTTCCTAAAATTTTAGTTCGATGGCAGATAAATCGTTTTTCGATGTAGCTATCTTTAGATGAAAAGTCCCTTCAAACATTTTGCTTACGACTACTTACTCTGTGCAATGTCGCTTCAACCAATTTGCCGTCAGCCAAATTCATTTAGACATGTCGTCGGTTCAACCCTTTTCGCTACAACTGTTTTTCACTGTTTAGAACAACCAAGTTATATAACTCCTTTCAAAATCTGAGATATCAAACAACTCTTTAAGAATGTTCATCGTTGCTTAAGCCAACTTTCCTGTATCGTTAACAAAACCCAAAACCCAAACCCAAATTGGTAGTTAAACAAAATAGCCTATTCCTATTATTATAGAGTAACGTCGATTCAATCATTTTGCTTTCTCCTGCATAAGTACTGTAAAGTCACTTAAACCATTTTGCCTGCTGCTGATTAGTGACAACGTTGGAAGTTGAATCATTTTTCTTTACTCTAAAAATAAGGCGATACAGATCATTTTGCATTAAGCGACAATTTATCTTAAACTCATAACTGTTTTTTAATTGAAAATTATACCAAAACATTCAGGGATTTTTTTTCAATAACAATTTGCGATCACCATTATAGAAAGAGCACTAGTTTTTTCATAACGATTTTTTTTCCAAATTTTGAATCTTTAAATGGCTCTCCTGTAAAGTTCGTAAAATGTCGCTTCAAACAAATAGCCTTTCACCCCTCGATATTATCGCAAGCCCAACGCATTGGGCTACGGTCGCTTCAATTTATTTATATACTTGTACTGTCTTAGTACAAGTTCCACAAAACTACGATACAATCATAATAAATAATAGTTCCTTTATATTAGTAGTTAAACTTGTTTCATTAATAACTTCATTCTCTGAAAACTAATTCTAATTATAAGTATTGGAAAATAATTAGCACATGTATCTACGGCGTAGCGTGCTACGAATTCGCGTAGTACCCATACTACGGCAAGTGAATATGTTACGACCATTGGTGTTTACGATGGCTGTAAATTCGACTTTGAATACTGTTGAATGAAGTAGTAGTTAGATAAATTTATATCGAACAAAAAAAATATAATTATGTAAGTGTTCATTTTCATTTAAAAAATGTTAAAATAAAAAAGGAAATTTTGTTAACCTGTTTTATATATAAAAGGCAACCGTTACTGACTCAACACACAAGTTAGGCTACTGAATGAACTAAAATTTGGTATGTATACAGTTATTATGTCATAATTATCCTCTAAAAAATTATATTATAAAATTGACTAGTAATGAACGAAACGCGGGTCAACATCACTCCAATTTTTAAGCGAGGTCTCGAGGTCTCGAGATCTATAATATAAAGTTATAGATCTTATATATTAAGTTAAAGATGAAAAATATATCAATAACTTTATAGTGATAACAATGCTAGTTGCAGTCTCTAAATAGCATGGATTCGATAACCGAACTGGGAAAAAGTAATTCGACTACCTCCACGATGGACCGACGACATCATAACGGTCGCAGCGAGTTAGTGGATGCAGGCCGCTAGCAATCAGTCCCGCTGGAAATCAGCTGATGAATCGCAGGCTGATATGGTGATAATATATACATAAAAAACTGTGTTTATTGGTGTCCACCTAGCTATGATTTTACATAACTTTTAGTTCTAAAAAGTGTTCGATTGAAAATACACCTATTTTTCCGATATGTATTACAAATCGGCAAAATAGGATTGATGTAGGATTCTCCATAGCAATGATATGGCAACCTCAAGGCTAGCTTCGAGACTAGCTTTACAAGGAACCCAGTACCACCATCATCATCAGATGTAAGTCAAGCAACAGACTAGAATGTAAAACCACAGCTACACTAGGGGACAACTTTCCCGTGACACGAATGTTCGTAGGGACAACGCACGTCGTGCGCTATTGCCAGACATATCGAGCGAGATCGCCCGATTTCAGTTTACATGTTGTCAACACATGTCGTAGGATATTTCTTCCTTAGTGCATCCCTGGCTTAAACTTTATGTAAATAAATACTCCGAGAAAAAACACGAAAATGGCATATAAAGTCAGGAAAAGTATAGCAATTAATTGGAAATTGCAATAATCCGCGATACTGCAGTACGGCGTAAGTGACAATATCTAATAAGGTTGAAGATCAAATGAATAAAATTGATATTACGACCTTTACAACACATATAAAGAATATATTTCTTGACGGATAAAATTATACCTTATTAGTAACTATCACTTACTCGGTATTCACCTACGATACATCTGACTAAGAACAGTTGAAGAGGGAAACAGACTAGATCAACCTTTAACCATTCAAATACCAACTTTAAGTCGAAGTAGCTAAACTCCAACATACTTTCGTTGCTGGTGTTAATGACCAACTGACAATAACCTCCACAATAATTATTTTACATGAGTTTTTAAAATGAGGGTTATGCCGCAGGTCAATTAGTTCGGTCATTGACAGCCCTGACCCATTTAAAAGCGTTGACTTTCCGTTGTACTGTGTACGTGGAAAAATGAATAAAAGGATATTAATTTATTCATTTTTTGGGAAGACAGTGACCAAAGTGAACTGATTTAAGTCTTACTGTTAAAGGAATAAAGATCAATTCTTATATGCAATGACATGGTCAGAAGGAACCTTTAGTAGTTTAATTTGACGAGAGTTGAAATAGAACTTATAGAATGTTTTGATTATGAGAGAAAAATAATGAATTGTTTGTAACTTGGTAAAGTCATAATTCATTATCATCATCAATAGCCCGTTTACGTACACTGCTGAACATGGGCCTCCTCTTAACAGACCTTGGCAAGCCAGTAGCGTTGAGGGATATTGCCATAATCAGCACGCTTGGCAGACGGATTGGTGATCGCAGTAAGATGTAAACCTTGAGCTAATAGATGCTGCTGCCCATCCATCAGCCATATGTCCCTAGTAGCCTTTTACGACACCCATGGGAGGACATGGGGTGGTCTATTCTAAGCTGGAAACCAAACGGTCATAATTGATATTACGTAAATGATTCTAATTCATTCATTCACTTTCTTTACTTTATCTGCCCATTTACGTTCACTGCTGAACATGGGTCTCCTCTCAAACAGACCTTGGCAAGCCAGGGTCGTTGAGGGATATTGCCATAATCACCACGCTTGGCAGGCTAATTCGTGAACGCAGTAAGATGTGAGTATCTTTTTGCTGTTAGATGCTGCTGCTTAACCATCAAGTGTAGGTCGCTTAGTCGCCTCTAACGACACCCATGGAATGATATGGGATTATTTATAGTAGGGGAGCCCATGCGGGGATTTCGGGATTTACTAAAGCGCGGCAGATTAATATACAGGGGGATACCTTGTACCCGGTTAAGTACCTCCACAAAACATGAGGCCCATATATAAGGCCGCCCGTGAAGGATACAGGATCAGATTAGTAAAAAAAAATTGACCATCAGAAATTCTCGAGCGCGTCAGATTAAGGTAGGGTGAGTTAATTACATCCTAAAAAGTGTATATTCCACTAATCTGACAATTTGAGAGTGACGTAAAAAAAGGGGAGGGCAACAAAGTTGTAAAAAAAAAACGACATCTCGACATTCTCGAGCGTAGCTAAATTTTTTTTTATTTTGAAGGAAATAATTCAAGAATAATGAAAAATATCTGACGATTTCCGCAAGCCGAAATAACAAAAATTCGTCGATAAAGTTAAATGCGTGCAGCTGCGTTATGCCTACATTTCCTTCTCCGCGTTTCTATTCCTCTCTCACTCTTTCTCTATCTATTACTCTCTCACTCCGTCCCCACTCTGGTTTCTGTTGCCATGACTCCATCACAGCTGATCATAAAGACTCGTTCGTGGCATACTGTTTACAACGTGTTTCCAACGTTTTGGCTTTTAAAATAATGTGAAATAATGAATTTATTCAGCACTTAGGTATTTACATACACTTGTACTTGTTACAATTATTCTTATTATATTAATTAAACTAGATACTTAATTAACCGGTAGCAAATTGTAGGATATTACAGACAAAGTAGTCCGTCCGTCAGCTGGTCATTAATTTCTCTACTCATTATACGTTTAAGTTCATATTAATTATTTTAGACTTTAATGGATCAATATAGAAAAAATTGGCAAAAAAACATACAATTAAGTGGCACACACCTGGGGGCACCCTTAAGGGGTTAGGACCATGACCCAGTGGTACCACTGATACTGATGATTTTTTTGCTATTTTAATATTATTTGTGTGAATTAAAGTTTATAAATATTTAATATGAGTGACATTAATTTGAAATGTGTATTTTGTGGTGAAAGTACCTTACAAAAAACAATTAAATTTACGGTAGAAACATTAAAAAAATGTGTAAATATTTTGGAATATCGTCGGAGCAAGCCGGTTATCCGAAAGTCTCGAGGATCATATGATAACCTCGAATTGTCGATGGAATCATCATTAAATGATTTATATCACGCACAGTGCTATAAATTATAATTATGCTATATTTAATATTACTCGCTTATAACTTTTGAACGACTAAACCGATCGGAATCTACTAAACGGCGTTCTAAATATTTCCCTCAAAATTAGATTTCCTGTGAATTTGAACCGATTCGGACCGATAGATTTTGAGAAATGGTGAAAAATCTCAAAAAAAATAAGAAAAACATTTTTTTTGAAAGTGTTTTTTTTGGAATAACTTTTAACCGGCTTTATTGATCAATTTCAAAAACTAATCCGCCTTTGAGCTTGAAAAACCACGTCGATCGCCACTAAGCTGGTCAAAAGTGGTTGATTCGTTCGAAAGATATCGTGAACGAAAGAAACCCGAAAAAGTGTTTTTTCGGGATTACTCCGAAATTTGTGGTTTGATCAATTAAAATAAAAATTACTTATGAGGATGATAAAACTGCGTCGAATGCCGCCAACCGCGCGAAAATTGCTTGATCCATTCAAAAGTTATTGCGGTTTGAAAATTCCAAAAATAGTGTTCTATGAAACTTCTATCAGACTTTCGAGCTGGGAGAGCTCAAATGCATAGAAATATTATTTCTTTGAACTCAGCGAGCTCAAAATATCACATAAATTATATTTTGAGCTCAAAAATGTCATAAGTACAATTTTAAGCGCCCAGGAATGGAATTAGCGGGAAGTTGCAGGGATGGCCTTTAAGGTGAACCGTTTTTCTAATTTTTTTTTTGTCAGATCAGGCGAATCCCTCTAGTTAATCGTCAGATTATGAGACAGTACGTTTAGAACATAAAGATGAACCATATATATCTTAATCTGACACGCTTGAGTATTTCAAAAAGGCAAATTTTTTTTGCACATTATGAAAATGGCCGCGCCTTTGCGTCCCATCGAAATCGTCAGATTAGTGAATGAGAGCTTTTTTTTGGTGTACTTAACACTCCCTTAGAAAATCTGACGCGCTCGATAATTTTTTTTTTTTTTTCATTTTCATCCCTTAAATACAACCACCCGCATCATGCAAACGATCAGATTAACATACGTACATTATTAAAAATACGTAGGTCATTGATGCTATCAATATCTGACGCGCTCGAGGATGTCCATGCAACAGTTTTTTTTTACATATTTAAAAATCTATAGCCGCTTCCCCCACCGATGTAAAGGTATATATCATATAACATTTTTTTCTTCTTATCATCTAAGCTTTGCATCCCAATAGGTCTCTACGACGCTCGAGTAAATCCCCATTTAGCCTCGTCGGCTCCCTTACTATTAGCGATTGATTAATTGATATAATTTTAATAACGAGGAAATAAAACCAAAAAAAAGTCGCTATTACTTAACGTGACGCTGGGTATATCTAGCTGATAAACTAATGAAATAACTATTTAAAGCGACTGCATTACTGTAATGTTCAGCGGTGGACGTTATACATGTTTTTACAATTAAATAAAAGTCGTGTAACATCGTGTTACCAGGTACGAACAAAGTTTCTAACGGTATTCAAATGATATTAATTATAAATTTAGGTCAAGGAATTGTGAAAGCAAAATGATTTGCATACCAATTCAATTTAATTAAAACAATATTTCTTATTATAGAGACATTTTAAATATCTATAAATAAATTTCTTATGATGCGTCGCTTTTTTGTAGTTAGTTCTGTACAAATAATTTGAGAAGGAAAGGAAAGAAACATACAAAAGAAATTGATTGATTAAACTGATTAAAAATAAAAAAAATTACAAATTATTATTTTTATGAGTATCTTGCTAGCAGCAGATTTTTATTATTTTTACGAAATTGTATAAACCTGAATCAAAGCAACTGACAACTACCGAGATTTTTTTTAAACTGTTTATATTAAGTTTAGTAAAACTCCTACATTACAATACTTTCGTATGACGTTTTTGGTCGCCATTTGTGCGAAACATTGTTTCAAAAAGTCAGTGGGTCATGAAGAGGCTGAAAATAAAATGGGATGAGGACAGAAATAGTCTTCGAAAGGCCTGAAATTTATTCCACCCAGATCTTTTTAATCCCTATTACGGAATATACTGTTTGCCGCCTCCTATAAACTTTCTGATTGAATTCGTTGCGGGATCCAAGACATTTAAGTCTTGGGACCAGCCTGTGCCTAACAGCCTAGAGCTTTCTCTTCTCTTCGCTCTGTGTGCCGTTGTTGATCTTGGCCTGTAGAAGTCACAGTAGTTGGAAGGTAGAAGGAATAAACCCCAAACCTAAAAATGAAGTAATGTAAATGATTTTTTCAAGATAAATAATATATAAACTATTGCTATACTTAAAATATATAGTAATATCAATAGTCAATAGAACCTTTAACTCGTATGGTGCCAGGCTTCATTTTATAAACTAGGTAATGCTGAGTCATCATTATCCTGAATAAGATTCACAGTTATAGACTTCTCCATAGTAGGTTTTGCTATAATCTATAATAATACAATATATTATAATATACAGGGTGTCCCAAAAGGTTAAGTAGCTGGGAAAGGGGGTGACAGGGGTGGACACAATGGTCACTAGAAAAATAAAAAAATATCCGCTCTGGGTATTTAAAAAAAAAGGCCATTTTTTAAAAACTTAAAATTTTACACCTTGTTATTTTTGATGTTGATGACCTTGTTGTTATTGAAGATTACATAACAGCATTTTTTTTAAATACAGCCATATTTGTAGGTACAGTTAGCACAAGGTGTAAAATTTTTAGTCTTTTAAAAAATGCCATTTATTTTTTTAAACACCCAGAGGGAATTTTTTATATTTTTCTGGTGACCCTTGTGACCATCCCTATCACCCCCCTTCCCAGCTACGTAATCTTTTGGGACACCCTGTATATATATATATACATATATATATATATACATATATATATATATACATATATATATATATATATACATATATATGGTCAAAGGAGGGGCCAAATTAAGTATCAAACGTTAAACGGGGTGATGGTGATGCTGAAACAGTGCAATATTTCTTGGGTCTCTCAAACAACTATCAAGTGACTTTGGCTGAAACCTTTCTCGCGTGGACTTCGTTCAGCGGTGAATGTCTTAATGCATAAAAAGTGGTCAAATAATCATTAAAAAAAAGAAGTGTTTGAGCCGTTAAGAGAAAATGCTATGACGCCCTGAGTGTGTACGACCATTGGCCAGGTAGCGGAATGGGTTTTGACACAAAGGGAAGGTCTTAAACATTAGATAGACTTAAGTAGCGTAGTGCGATTTCCTATTGCGCGATGTAGGATGCGTGTCGTCATCTCTCCTTTAACATCTGTCACAAACCCGACATCAAGTTGCAGACCTCGTCAACACAAAGGCTACTGTATTGCCATTCAGTGCGGCAATGCTGACAACCTACTGGGTATTCAACCGGCAGTCAGCTATTTTTGACGTCCTAAGTAACAGTTTCTCCTATTGCTAATTTACTACGCTGAGCTTAAAAGAAAAAAAAAACAATGAATAAGTCCCGTATCTAAAAAATACTTCAAATCCATGGTAATTGATTAAAAAACCTACGTAAAATATATCTCAGTAACAATCATACAGTCTATACCGTGCTATGTCCCTAAAATGATTCCAGACCGTAGAAACTCCGCATCATATTGTTTTCAGTTAACTAAGTTATCTGTTCCGCGGAAAGCTCCGGTTCCGTTTATTATGTAATTATTATTTAATTTCCTACACGTGGGCCTGTAAGTGGTGGTTGTGTGGAGAAGCAATTTTATTACTCTTTCAATGCAGTCAACATATTGAATAGTTGGAAAATTTTATTGAACGAACTTACAACATCAATAGAAGCGGCCGCAGCCCAATGGCTAGGGCGTCGGACTTGTGATCTTTTGGTCGCCGTTTCGATCCCCACTCATTGCACTACCGACGTGAACCCACTCGTAACAAAAACAAAGCATTTTAGCTTACCACGATGGGGTTAACAAAAATACTAGTAGAATGCAAAACACTGCTCGTAATCTCTTAAAAAAAACGTTGACTCTTATTTTCGTTACTTGGTTGATAAAGAGAATAAGAAAAAACCGGCCAAGTGTGAGTCGGACTCTCGCACGTAGGGTTCCGTACCAGTTGCAAGTGCCTACCTATTTTTGATATCAAGAAAACAACAAGTAACATAGTATAAAAGTTCTTGTAGTTCGTTGTAACTTTGATCGATGTTAATAATAGTTGATTGAATGAAAGGTAAATTGCGGTTTACGGTTTATGACGTATTAAAAAAAAACTACTTACTTGATCTCGTTCAAACCAATTTTCGGTGGAAGTATGCATGGTTATGTACATCATATATTTTTTTTAGTTTTATAATTCTCTTATTTTAGAAGTTACAGGGGGGGGGGGGACACAAATTTTACCACTTCGGAAGTGTCTCTCGCGCAAACTATTCAGTTTAGAAAAAAATGACATTAGAAACCTCAATATCATTTTTGAAGTCCTATCCATAAATACCCCACACGTATGGGTTTGATGAAAAAAATTTTTTTGAGTTTCAGTTCTAAGTATGGGGAACCCCAAATTTTTTTGTTTTTTTTCTATTTTTTTGTGCAAATCTTAATGCGGTTTACAATATACATCTACTTGCCAAGTTTCAACATTATAGTTCTTATAGTTTCGGAAAAAAGTGGCTGTAACATACGGACGGACAGACAGAGAGACAGACAGACAGACATGACGAATCTATAAGGGTTCCGTTTTTTGCCATTTGGCTACGGAACCCTAAAAAGCAAGATTATATTTTAAATTTCGATAAAAAATTAACAAAACCAGCGTTTACTGTTAACTAGCTACACAGTTATACGTAGTAAGTAGCTTAGGTAAAATTTTGATGAGATTTAAAATGTATTTTTGTGAAGGGACTCCATGTGACGTAATGTAGTGTTAACACAATCCAATTTCAAATTATATCACACTAGTATTGATATAATTCGAAATTGGATTTGGCAAAAAATAGGAAAAGTTTGTATTTTTGCAATATTGTACCTATGTTTGTCTCGAATAAGCTCAAAAACTACTTAATGGATTTCGATAATTCTTTATGCATGACAATGCTACATTATCCCAGAGTAACAGGCTATATTTTATTACTAGAAATATGCACCATTGCGAAGGTGGGACGGGCCGCTAGTCTTTAATATTTTTCATTTATTACACCTATAAAACCTTCACTGTTTAATTGTGTCAAAACAAAGGCGGAAAATAGGAATATTTTTACTCGTTCAGATACTTAAATATATGTACAATACCCACATAAATGTACTTGATATGTGTTTGGATAAATTGTAACGGCCCCATAAAACCATCTGGCTACAACTGGTTTCTATGCTGTAAGAAAACACTTAAGAGATAATCTATTAGGTATATGTGCTTGTGGTAGAGCATCGATCAGATATAATAATATCATTCAGTTTTCTAAAGCTGAGAATCGTGTAATATTCATTTTGGACGGTTTGGAATTGCTCATGAATTTCAAGTTTACTGTTTCATATGGGCCTGTCTGTAGGTTTCCTATATAAATTCCACTTCAGTTAGTGTGTTGCTGCTCGTGATATAGTAATAGTTTATAGCTAGGTCAACTTGCTGTCTATTTGTTGATATATGTTGGTTGGACCTGGTTTTTGTAACACTGTCTATATATATATATTGGTTTGACAGCCCTGATCTTACGGTTCACGCATTGTATGACTTGTAACCATCTTTTTCTGAAGTTGGGAAAGTAAATATACAGCTAATACGAAATTGTATGTATTAAAAAATCTTTCACCTTAAATTCCAAACTTTGTTGGTATTTCATTTATTTTCTCTGTTTTTTTATTTTTTTAGTCACCAGATAAATAAAATCTGGGAACTAAGTTTTAATTGTGACAGATTTGAATGGAAATTCTGTATTCTACTAATAACATTTATCCGACGATTAAAAAATTTGAACAATATTATTAATGTTCCTTATACAAACACTTTACCTCTACAAGACAATAAATTCGCCTACTCACTAGAAGATTACTCAAATTTTAATAACTATATAATATTCAAGTCTGCATAACAAGACGCGAACAAAGGTCTTCCCTACCGTGTCGCAGACCTTAATATTGCATGCAGATGCCTCCCTTGCCGCTCTGGAAAGGGGCCCGAATAATTCGTTCCATATTTAACAAAAACCTTAGTTATATGTGCATAACAAAATATTTTTTTAGAAACATGATTTTGGGTCGTGATATAACAATTGCTTGGTATTTAGTTTAATATTTCCGACCATAACTTGATTACTACCGAGGGATTGAATTCTGGATCAAACCACAATACTACAATACAATACTTGCTAAAATGTCTGATTCTGATTTGAATCACCAGCCCGGTATCGAAATTGGTGGTGTTTTACCCGTGCATTAGTGAGCACGTTAAGCTGTCGCCCCTGTGTCTAATAACTCACCATTCGTGTTGGCAAAACGACACCCACCGGATTTTACTGGTAAAGAAATAGAGAGTGCACCTGTTCTTGCGCACACACTTATTGGCTATAGTATTTTCTGCGCAAATGGCCTTAATGGCAATCGCCTTGACTGAAATCGATTGCAAATACAATATATTGGTATATTATAGTGGATCGGTTTTTTTATGTATCTCAAAAATGAACAGGATCTTCCGACAGTTTTTTTTCTACGCGTGTTTCAGCTGACGAAATGAATTCCATAATTAATATCGATTACCAACCGAATTATGATTTAACAAATATTTGATTGTTGCAACTTCGTCGTTGTATAAATTGAATGAATACATTCATAATACTATAACTGCTTGCTACTATAACTACAAGTAAGCATAACTAATACAATGATAATAAAATAAAAAAAAACAGATATCAATTCCTGATTAAAACCCTTGTATTATATTTCATACAAGAGTTTTTATGAGGAATTGATATCTGATTTTTTAATAGGACTCCCACATTCCCGCTATTGTTACTGCTGTAAGCCCAAAATCCCGCATCGAATTCTGTTCTTGAATACTGCATCTACAAAACAATCTTGGGATCTATATTTTAATTATATAAATCATATTCAACCAGTCATTCAAGTCAAATATCCATTCTTAATATTTGAAACAAACCAAAACATTAGCAACAAGCAAACTTAGATATTCAACAAAACTTCTAGGTATATAAACGCAGAAAAACAATATTCAGTCCAGTTCCGAAGCTGGCGAGTTACATCTATTAGCGAGAAGCCATAAAAGTGACGGTAGTTGCAGCGATACTTAAGTGAGCTCGTGGCCTTATAGCGTTAATATGTTATGCAATTAAAAGACGTGCGTAACCAATATTTTGTTTAAGCGTTTGTTATTTTGTAGTCGGATCAAAATGTTCCATCGTTATTTTGATACATACATACATAAGTTCACGCTTGTTTTCCAGCGGGGTAGGCAGAGACAATGGACCTCCACTTGCTACGATCCCTACACACATCTTTCGCTTCATTCACTCTCATAACATTCTTCAAACAAGCACGTCAGTTTAGGGTGGATCTTATTTGACCTTTTGCGAGGATGTCTCCAATTTTGTCAGAGAACGTTCGTCCCCTACCGACTGTGCAAATGGTTATTTTGAATACTTTGAATATAGAGTATTTCGGTGATAGTTCACAACAAGGCATAATTAAAGAAAGGAAAGCATTCATGTAAGAGGTTACAATCATATCAGTTCAAAAACATTTTTATAAGTAATATAATAATAGGAATACTACGTAAATAGTGCACCTATTCTAAAATCTAAAAACTTGATGTGATGGTGCTTTAAAAAAATATAAATAACATTTATTTCGTTTATACAACTTGTTAATTAAATAACGAAAAACCTCTTGGGTGGTGATTGTGCTCATGAATATGAACAACTTTTTCCAAGAGGCCAACATTGTAACTCGAAGTAAAAAATCAGCTGTTCCATACAAATTGTCATACCTACTCGACCAAAATGTATGAAAAAGTTTTTTTTTTTTCGAGTTACAAAGTTGGTCCCATATTAAAAGTTGTTCATATCCATGAGCACAATCACCACCCAAGAGGTTTTGCGTTATGTTACACGTTGTATTTTTTACGTGCAGTACATTCACGCATTTTATTTATATATGTAACATATTTACGGTCTCTACACTAATCAAATTTCGGAATATCACCGCTACTTCACTGGCCTGCCGCGGCTGTTTGGCAAAGATCTGAACTAAGTTTTGTCGACCCAGTTACTCGCAGACTACTTCAATATGAATGATTATTTTAGTTTATACAAGATGTTTCAATGCAGTAAAAATATATAGTAATTTAATAAAAGTCATCGTGTCATCAATATTATGTGTAAATATACAAAGTTACGTGAAGAAAATGTTCTAACACTTAAAATTATTATTCAAATCTCTATTAGCTTAACATTTAAGGCAATAAGGACGCAAACTATTAGCTCAGATCAAAAAATAAGGATAAATGATATAAAGAAAAAAAATACTACCTATGTGGCATCGTGGCATCATTCTCACACCCACAACGTAAATTTTGACAGATCGTAGAATCTTTCAAATGTTATTTTGAAAGGTTAAAATAATAGAATGGAAGAATAAATAGTAGAATTACAGATAATAATTTTTAACCAAAACCTTTCGTGGGAGTAGGTGTTCTTTTTTATGCACCATTTACTTAAGGTAAAGCAAAATTTGGATATACATTAAATTCATCTAATATCACTAATCTTTAAAGACATTAGAGGAATAAAATTGAATAATATTTTCTTTGGTTTATTAGAAAAGTAGCTTTGGTAATGTCTGGTTTAATGAACATGGTTTCGGTGACATTATAGGAACAGCGTAGTAATGTACATCGTGCAATCCATATCGTACAGGTATCTATTATACAAGTACGTTGTCTATAATACTTGCATATTAATAATAATATATTTGCAATTATTTTCGTAATTTACACAATGTAGATTAAAATACAATATGTATATTATAAATATATAAATATAGGTTTTGTTTTATGGGTATATGTTCAGCCATTTATGAGCGGAATTAACACGTAATTTTTTGTTTATTTAATCTAAATTAGCTGCTTTTTAACTTTAACCGCATAAAATAAAGCTTTTTTAATCTATCTAACAATAAAAGTCCCATCTTAACCGATACTACCCTTTATGAGATAAGGCGGAAAAACATTGACTATAGACAAATACACAAAAAGACAGACAGCGCTGTATTATACGTTATAAAAATAGCTATCTACAAATAATATTAGTTATATATTACATGAGATTGTCACGACTCACTGGCATATTTCTAATTGCTACAGTAATAAAAATCATCGAAATTACACATAATCATCACTCAAGGCATGTGACACTGATGATTATTATTTTACCAAATATATAATTAGCCAAAGAAACGCATCAATCATCAGGACGGGCCTCCAAGGATAATCTGTACCTACTATCTATACGCGCTAATAAAGAAATACAGGTTTGATTAAATAAATAGTTCAGTGTTAGATAGCCTATTTATCGAAAAGCCTAGAGTCTTTATTTAATGGTTTAACTACGGCGACGAGAGTTACGCGGTTGAAACCGGGTGCGGGAATCTAGTACATACTAAAGTAACATATCATGCAATACGACCTGCCTAACTACAGACTTAGAATACCATTTGTGCCCAATAAAATAAGACAGTCAGGAACCACAGTAAATAGCAAAGACTAAACTTTAAAGCATGTTAGTTCGCTTGGAGAATAACTCCCGATCCAACTTGGAGGTACTTGACCAGTGGCACACGGACGCAAAGTAGAACGTCGCAAAACAGGCCGTTAGCCGACAGACTCACGGCGCGATTAAACCGGGCCCCAGTTTACATTACACGGAGTAGAATATTTTGGTAATGGGAGGTGATGAGTTGTTTATATACTAATAACTTATAATACTTACTTGCTGTAATTTATCAGTCGTTATCAATGTTGCTATGGTTGGGAATCTCATAAGTCATTTTTGGAATCACTTTTGCTAAAGCAATAAATAAATATCCAAGGCTCACATGACATTCCCAAATATACAGTAAAATATTTGTAATAAAGAGTAAAATATTTGTGATGTTTTAAAATTTCTATCTGAGTATGGTTTTTTGAGGGATTACCATTTATTCATCGAAGAGCACGGTCAGCCATGGGTCCTCCCGATGTTATAACATCCTCTATAACAAGCGTATAGCAGAATAATTACCAGCGAGTCCTTGTGTCACGAACAAGCATGAACCATCACTCAAGAGGAGGCCCATGTTTAGCTGTGGACGCTATACGGGCTAATAATGATGATGATTATTTGAGATATGAGTCAGAAAATATATTTTTTGCAGTGGGTTTAATTTATCCAAATTTAAATTTCATACTGGTTTTAAAGTTATAAAATGTCATCAGATCCAACAAAATTGAATTTCATATTTCATTGTATTCGTAAGCCGACGTGTATGTAGGTACCAATGCAATGAATGTATGATACCGCTATGTTCATTGTGTGAAACTACATGTACGTACACTCAACAAAAGATATAACGAGATTCCATAACTTTAAATGCCGTATTTTTCGCGGAAAATAATACCGTTTTAATATGCGAACATTCGTGAGTGTGTGTGGATGGAAGGTATGTGTGTTATTCTTTCAAGAGAAAGCTACTGGAGGGATGGACTGAGCTGCTCAACTGGGGCAATACACATTTCAGTTGCTATACCTTAACCTACCTAGGCACCACAGCCAAATAGTATTTATTAATTATGTTGTGTTTCTGTTCCCTAGGAAAGAGTTTGGGTTAAGCACTGCGTGAGTGATATCTCATGTAGTACAAGCTTATAGCCTATGGTAACCGGAGATTCTTCTAGCAGGCCTTAAATTTGTTGGCCAACAATAGTTATAAATAATAAAACAATGTGTCATTTGGCATGTAATTAACTTTTTAAAAGACTACTAACAGAGCTTTGCAGTCTACTAGTATTGTTGTTAACCCTAAGCTAAAATGCTTGTGTTACGAGTGGGTTCACGTCAATGTTCAGTGCAATGGGTGGCGTTCGAACCGGCGAGCTCAAGATCACAAGTCCGACGCCCTAGCCATTGGGCTATGGCCGCTTCAACTTCAGGATTAATACATAGGACATAGGATACTTGTTATCATGAACAAGATTTTTATATATTTTTATAATTGCAGAGTTCCCATGGACTTGTGTAAAAACGACCAATCATAGTCTAAATAAATTGTGGTCACCCAGTGGTCGAAATTCGACCATAATTAAAAGAAAATATTAGCTTTCTACACTCTTTCTCTATTTGAACTATAATTGTGCAAAATTTCATACTCCTCGATCCAGAATAATTATTTATGTTTACTTTGTATCCGTAAACTAAGTGTTTGTAAAGTCTCTAACACTCAAGTGTTCATTATTAAATAATAAAAGAATGGTTTAGTAATGGTATAATAATTTGTAAAGGTCCGTGCAATTTTCGTAAAAAGGGATACAAAGTATGCTTCGTTTTAGCTTCACGTAGATACACTTCATATAGATAGCTAAAACAAACACCGATCTGAGTTCCCTCGCATCGACTGTAGCTACGTATAAATATTTAGCGCACCGTGTCCGCGATTCCGAGATCCATGTCCGGCGAATATTGCACTTTACAACCGGCGCTTTGTTCATGTAGGCCCGCTATTTTTTAGGGTTCCGTAAGCGCTTTGTCTGAACGCTTGGTTGAGCGTGTTTGCTGTCCTGTTTGCTTATACTTATTTTTGCTGTGGATATTGGGTGTAGCGCTTAAGTAAAAAATTCCGTTGTTTTAGTCAACGAGTTGACTGTAAAGGCGTTTGAAAAATTTAGTTCATTAAGTAAATCAAGTAGTTAATGGGTAACTTAATTAAGACGGGTCAGTAACGAAGTGGTTATGTGTTAGTATATATTGCTAATATGCAGTGCCTTTATGAAATGAAATATTTTATTAGTAACGTAGACGAATAATTCGCGCTTGTTATACGTCATTTACAATGCGTGAACACATCTAAGTACATTATTTTGATTTACTTAATTAAGAACAATATTTTTAACATTATATACTTACAGAAGGTTTTCAGTAGATGTTTGATGATGTTTTATGTATTGTTTAGGCATATTGGTGCTTATTAATTTTTTTTTCTTATTTATTATTATTTGATGCGATATCGTTATATCGTATAAAAACCGTATATACCTAAATTGTACTAAATACACAAGTCGGAACTTGACCTTTACTTAATTTTTTGTATGACAGAGATTCTTGTATAATATGTGTTTAATACATACAATACATTCGAGAAATCTCAAATGAAACGCATGAAATAAAAATATATAATAAATAAACTAAAGTAGCTGATACAAGAGAAAAGCCTTTACATTGAAGTAATTTAAATTATTGTAATATAAAAAAAAACCTTTTTTTACATTTTTGTAAATCTATAGCCGCTCTCTCTCTCCTCTTCAAATGTCATATAATATCTACCTTTTCAACGGTGGGGGAAAAGGTAGATATTATATAACATTTTTTTTCTTTTTATCATCAAAGCTTTGCAACCCAATAGATCTCTATGACACTCGAGTAAATCCCAATTTAGTATCAAGGGCTAGCATACTATAGTTTTTAAAAGTGACAAGAGAGCATCGACATAAGTCACATTATGTAGTAAAACCCAAATACAACATTGCAAAGCGAAATGTATTGGTTGTATCTATTGTTGTATTTAAAACCTGTTTTTTCCATACTTTTGAAAACTAGCTCGTGTTTACTTTTTTCTTGCTCACCGTACTCTGTCTTCGAATAAAGTATTTCAATGTATAGTTGGAACGTTGGGAGCGGAAAGTTTCCTTTTATTATTAACCCACTTTATAGTAACAGTGTTGATAGTAAGAAATGTTCTACTAATATTTGTTCTGTAAATGTAGATTGTAATGTTTGTGATTTATTTTTAGATAAAATAGCTTTTGAATAGAAATACTTATGCAGCACTATACAATATATCCTATCTGGATGGATGGATGTTTGTTACTCTTTCACGCAAAAACTACTGAATGGATTTGACTGAAAGTTTGCACGCGGATAGTTTATAACCTAGATTAACATATAGGCTACAAAACATTACGCTCCGACCCACTGGAGCAGAGTAACACGGGTAAAACCGCGGAGCACAGCTAGTACGGTATATAACCATATAAAAGTACCTAATCTAAGCTAAAACTAACTTATAAAATACTAACCTGAACTACTTACATACCTGTATTCAAACAAATAACTTAATGTTTGTTCAACATGATATAACTATTGTAGTTTTTGAATATTTAAAAAATATAAATAAATTAAATTAAATCAACTTTTACTTATACTTTGCATATAATTTTGACAAGTACAAGTGTATGTAAATAGTAGTACTTAGTGCTGAATAAATTTCATTATTTCATCATCATCATTTCATTATTTCAACAAATAAGCATTGCTATTCAGCGTGGCAATGCTGCCAGCATTCTGGGAACGCTTCCCAGTGACGCCATTTTAGAGTAGCATTTAGTTTTACGTTAGTTTTTTAACTTTTGGTAGTTTTTAATTTTTAGTTAAGTTTAATTATAGGTTATTTTTATTTGTTAAGTTATGTTTTAGAATTGTTCTGCTGTTATTAATATATGTTATTACTTTTATGCCTGCAAAAACACAATTAAATCATAACTTGTAATATAATTCTATTAAATAGAAATAAGATGAAAAAGAGATAACATGTAATGATTTGATGAGAGATTAGTCATAATGGATTATAAAAAATAATTGTAATATATAAAAACTTCAATTTAAAATATTATATTGCATTAAACGGCACCTATTTATTTATTTTTTTGTTGTCCGGGGGGAAATGCATTGACGCATTCCCACCGCCGCTGCAGCGTATTCGCGCGCTGGCGGTGGGATATGTGGGACTCGCCCTCTCCATAGCGTGGTATGCTAAACTAATACCACGAGGAGAGAGCCCTACACCACTAAAACCCCCCGAGCACTCCTTCGATCCGCCGTTGGCCGGGTACGCATAAGCAATCCGGCCCCCGCATTAAACGGCACCTCGGTAAGTTTATATTAAGCTATATTTTATCAAGAAATTCTCATACTATCGGAAGCTACGACGCCGTCGGTGCTTTAAGTATGAAATAAAAATATTGTTTTAAAGGTAACACGAGAAAAATGTTAAGCCACAAAATGAAAAGACACGGCTCTAACGACACACACTTTACAAAAATTCAGACAGAATTTCGTCAAAGAAGTTCCTTTATTCGAATTTACTAATGTCATTGGAGTCAGAAGAAACATATTATTGCTAGGTACGCGGTACCTACTACTATTTCATATTTTTTATGTATTATTTACACGAGCCATGAGCTTACATATTAATATTACTTAAGAAGAAAAAAAGTCGGCAAAAAAAAAATTGACTACATTTATTTGCTCTAAAAAGTAAGGCATCCTAAATCGATTTGGGTATTTTATCGGAAAATCACCTTCCGTCGTTTCATTTCATCCTACAAAGATGCGCAGTGGTATTCTGGATCAACATTTCATAAATCTCCTTTGGTAAATAAAAAATAGAGTACTCTAATTTAGTCATAAAATTTTCTTCTCATCAAAATAAAAAAAACATTTCTCATTGTACCAGTTCCAAACAACTTTTGACGTCATCAATACAGTCCATTAGAGTAAATACCTCCACACAATCCTCTGGGATCCGTAAAAGGCGAGTATCACGCAATTTCTGATCGTATTTAGACTCAGTGTATTTTCAATTTTTTATTTCAAGGTTTATTTTTATATTTTTTTTATAACAAGTATATAATTTGGTTAGAATCTATTATACAATTTATTCCTAATAATTATCATGTTGATTATTACGGTACCTACGTACAAGATGAAATGTGGACACCTATACTCCATTTCACTTGGAAAGAGATCAGTGGTTGTAATAGAAAATTAAACAATTAAATTATTCAAATTCAAGTCTTTATTGCCTACATGATAGTGTATACACACAAGGTCTTAAAATGTTAATATATAAGGTTCAAATAGACCCTTTTGGGCACAGCAAAATAGGACAGAGGGAGGTTTTTTTTTATATTCTTTTTTAAGATGTCTTTCAAATATTCATTTACGCTTTAATAGTATTTGCTTGTCAGCAGAGTTTTGAGCCTTTTTGTAAATATATTCATTTTGGATTCTTTTCTGATAATTTCTGGTAATTTATGAAATATTTTTATGGAAATGGCTTATTATTCAGTGAGCATACGGTTTTCGAGCTATATGCTACGTTTTTTGGTATATGTCATGTGAAAAAAATCGTTTACTTCAAAAATATGTACCTGGAAATTAATAAAAAAAAGTAAGTAAAGTCTTCAACTTGTTTATCAATTTTCGCCCTTAAGTTCTTTACTAAAGTGAAAAAATTATAGTGTAATTCAGTTAACCTAAAATTAAAAAAAGTCTCATTCGCAAATACTTACCCAGTTACAGCTTTTCAAACACAAATGTGAAAAAATGTGCAACATGTACGTTGTAAAGTCAGTTAAAAACCAATATAATGTAAGTACATGCATATGTTAGCATGTACAGTAAATGTTCTTCAAGTAGCAGGAGCCCATGTTTCGCGAAATATCGTAAAAGTCGATGCAAGAGTTATTGTAGTAATAGCTGAGAGGCGATCGTCTGGAAACTCTTCAATAGTACCTACAATTTTCTGCACTTTAGTTCTAACGTTTATTTTGTAAGACGTTGCATTACTACAAGTTTATTCACCGTTTTTTTTTATATGAGCCACTGGTTAATTATTTTAAGTTAAAAATTTGGTTAAAATACGGATTATGCCAAAAATATGGAAACCAATAAGTACACATTGAAAAACAACGAAATAATATTTAGCGGCATTAAAATACCATATAGTTTAAAGACTTTGTACATCGATTCAAGTTATGTATACTTATACATACTACTTTGTTAACTGAGCCATCCTTTTTATTCACTCTAATTCTTCTTCTCTTATAATTTTGTCATATTCATTTAAGTTTTGGTAAAATATAATATATTTAATTATATAGGAGTATGTTATTTTTCAACTAAGTGCTAGTGCTAGTTTAATATTTATAACATAGTAGGTAATTATTACATTAATACCTATCTACATTTTTAAATTAATTCCCTTAAATAACTTTAACAAGAACAAAATATCCACGATTTATCAATTTAATTGACTAAAGTCACGTTTATCCATTTCATGCCTGATATTGACAGATATTATTGCCATTATAATTATTAAACAAACGAAGAAGAGCTAGTTATGACCAAAGTTAGAACGACTCCTTATCCAAGTGACCCTATGAGTATATAATTGAAGCCCGAAAACAATATTCAACGATAATTGAATACTTCTTCAAACATTGTCACCGGTAGTATGAACTATTAAAGTTCAAGTGTAGGTACGCCTGGGTTGCAGTAGGTACGGGTCCTGCGGCTCGTCGGTGACCTACTGACCGAGGTCAACGCCCGGTGCATCGGCACCCCCTCTTGTTTAGGCCACTGCAACTACGAGTATGCGTTTGAGCGAAAACTAGTGTAAGAAAATTGCTGCAAGTAGGGCGAAAATGTGTACCTTATTACTTGTGTTAATGGTTTTATTGTTTATTTGTTGCATCTTTAATTGTTTGCATTGAATAGAATCGTGAAATATTGGACCGATTTCAAAAATTCTTTTACCATTAGATAACTTCGCTATCAAAGAGATAAATAAGCTTTATAATGATAAAGTTCTAATGAGAAAGGGCTTTCTTATATATAAATACAAGTTATCAT
Source organism: Nycteola revayana (assembly GCA_947037095.2). NCBI lineage: Eukaryota > Metazoa > Arthropoda > Insecta > Lepidoptera > Nolidae > Nycteola > Nycteola revayana. The sequence continues at coordinate 6,234,251 of OX344845.2, forward strand.
CATCATTAAATTACATCCACTGCTGAACATGGACCTCCCTCTATAAGGGTTTTACTATAGTCACTACACATGGCAGGAGGGTTGGCGACAGTTGTAATATGTTGTCAAGACACGGAAAAATGCTGCCGTCCGTCCACGTATACAATTGTTCTTATAATCGGGAACAATGGCTTAACGTGTTGTAACGACATCGACATGAGCCGCACAAAAACTACAAGATAACTAGCATCTTCTACAGTGCTTTCCGAGAAGTATAATAAATAAAATATATAATTATTTATTGTGTATGCTTTCCCTCTCGCAGGTCGTGGGTTCGATCCCAATGCCGGACAAGAAATCTTTGTGTAAATTCTAAGATTTCTTTCTGGGTCTGGTTGGCTGAGGGACTACCCTCCGCGCCTCGGAAAGCACTTTAAACCGTTGGTCCGGATTTTTATAACATCATCTATATCAATCATTTACAAGGGAACGGGCAGCAGCGTTTCCTTGTGTGTTATATCATAATACTGCGGTCACCAACCCACCTGCCAAGCGTGGTGACTTTGGCAAAAACCCTCCCTCGGAAGGAGGCTCATGTTCAGCAGTGGACGTTATACGGGCTGATGATGATGATGATGTATGTTCATCCAACCATCCAGACCGGGAAAGAAATGTTAGAGTTTACACAAAGAATGCTTGTCCGGCGCGGGGTTTAAACCCACGACATCCGAGATTTAAAGCAAGCCTTTTACCGTTCCGCCACGGAGCATATAAATAAAAGTAATTGTCCTAAATGTATGTATGTACGCACTTAACTTGGTAACGACTTGACCGATTTGTAATTATCTCTGCAAGAGGAAAAGAAAGTTTAAAAATGATAAAATCAAATTTTGGAAATATTTATTAATAATGTAGTAGAAATGATGACGGGTTCATTCGTCCACGGGCTCGGTCAAGTTTAAGTTCCTCGAGTGCTGGTATTTACTTGCACAGCAGATAAGCATTGCCATTCAACGGAGCAATGCTGTTGGCATGCGGCATTATAGTTAAGAACGTTGCCAAAAAGCATAGATTTAAAATAGTTTGTATTATATAATTACTTTTAGTTTTATTTATTTATTCATGGTGCATATGTGTTTAATATTCAAATAGTCCAAAGTACACAATGACTTCTTATATGTGTAAATAGTAGCTTTAATCTGGAAGTCGTATGAAGTATTTAAGTATTCACTTGAGTAAGTAGTGGCTCACTGTCGTGGTCTCTATTGCTATGGTTATAGAAATCATCAAAGTGACACCTGCCCGGCTAGCATAGGCAGCGCGAATCGAGTCTACTCTACGGAGGCCGACCAATCACATTGCAGAAAGTGTCACGCGATAGTGCGTTTCTGCAATGTGATTGGTCGGCTTACTTTTATTTATATGCTCCGTGGCGGAACGGTAAAAGGCTTGCTTTAAATCTCGGATGTCGTGGGTTTAAACCCCGCGCCGGACAAGCATTCTTTGTGTAAACTCTAACATTTCTTTCCCGGTCTGGATGGTTGGATGAACATACATCATCATCATCATCAGCCCGTATAACGTCCACTGCTGAACATGAGCCTCCTTCCGAGGGAGGGTTTTTGCCAAAGTCACCACGCTTGGCAGGTGGGTTGGTGACCGCAGTATTATGATATAACACACAAGGAAACGCTGCTGCCCGTTCCCTTGTAAATGATTGATATAGATGATGTTATAAAAATCCGGACCAACGGTTTAAAGTGCTTTCCGAGGCGCGGAGGGTAGTCCCTCAGCCAACCAGACCCAGAAAGAAATCTTAGAATTTACACAAAGATTTCTTGTCCGGCATTGGGATCGAACCCACGACCTGCGAGAGGGAAAGCATACACAATAAATAATTATATATTTTATTTATTATACTTCTCGGAAAGCACTGTAGAAGATGCTAGTTATCTTGTAGTTTTTGTGCGGCTCATGTCGATGTCGTTACAACACGTTAAGCCATTGTTCCCGATTATAAGAACAATTGTATACGTGGACGGACGGCAGCATTTTTCCGTGTCTTGACAACATATTACAACTGTCGCCAACCCTCCTGCCATGTGTAGTGACTATAGTAAAACCCTTATAGAGGGAGGTCCATGTTCAGCAGTGGATGTAATTTAATGATGATGATAACTTGTATTTATATATAAGAAAGCCCTTTCTCATTAGAACTTTATCATTATAAAGCTTATTTATCTCTTTGATAGCGAAGTTATCTAATGGTAAAAGAATTTTTGAAATCGGTCCAATATTTCACGATTCTATTCAATGCAAACAATTAAAGATGCAACAAATAAACAATAAAACCATTAACACAAGTAATAAGGTACACATTTTCGCCCTACTTGCAGCAATTTTCTTACACTAGTTTTCGCTCAAACGCATACTCGTAGTTGCAGTGGCCTAAACAAGAGGGGGTGCCGATGCACCGGGCGTTGACCTCGGTCAGTAGGTCACCGACGAGCCGCAGGACCCGTACCTACTGCAACCCAGGCGTACCTAAGTGTCACGCGATAGTGCGTTTCTGCAATGTGATTGGTCGGCCTCCGTAGAGTAGACTCGAGTCGCGCTGCTTATGATACCTGGGCAGTCATTGCCAAGTACACTCAGTAGTATCAAGTATTGTTCTTGCATACAGCAGTTAGTGCACAAATATATTTATTTTACTAGGGAAAGTTAAACGTAAAAATCATGAAAATAAAACACATTATACTTAGATAAACTTGCAGAGGAACGGTTGGTGGTGTTCCTCCACAGTAAATGAAGATCTTCTTTGCCGGGCGAGGTGGTGTGCCCGGCGACCGACGGCCATTTGTTGATATTCAGAACTTGTATCTGTTCGAATAGGCTTGCGAACTTTTATTGCGCGATACAGGTTAGTTGGGATGCTAGGTGTTAGATGGCGCTGCTTGTCTTCTTGTGGTTTGTCCGGCTACTGTTGATGTCGCTACAAACTATTCATGGTTTGCAGAAATAGTTTTTTTTTTTTTTTTTTTTTATTAAGACTAATATTACTATCAGAGTTTTTGCAGTCTACTAGTATTCCGGTTAACCTTAGCTTAGTTAAAATGCTTGTGTTACGAGTGGGTTCACGTCGGTAGTGCAATGGGTGGGGTTCGAACCGGCGACCTCAAGGTCACAAGTCCAATGCCCTAGCCATTGGGCTACGGCCACTTCTAATGTTCTAGTTGTATCAAATGTGAATCGTACCAGGCCTCCGAAGCTACTGACTTATTTAATCTATGAATCACCAATTAATTCCTTAATGCATCGCCAAAATGTTACATTGAAAGAAAAAAGTCTTTTGTTTTTGAAAATATTATGTTAAAAATTTGTGTTATTATAATAATAAACTAAACACGGCCACTTATGTTCTTGTAGTCATAGTAAAACAGTCGTTATTTTAAATGTAAACTTTCTTTAAATTACATAGCGATTGCTTAGCTAGTGTTATGAGCGTGAAACTGAAACTTTTATCGTCCATATAATGCAAGTAATTTTCTTTGATATGGGAAATACACAGTTTACTAGGTCAAGTAAAACTGTAAGAGTTAACTAAAGGAAATAGGTCACTTTGAGACGGTAGTTCGCGTTTAATCTACGCTGTCGAATTTAAAATCCAAATTTTTATATCAATCTCTTTGTGGCTTAGGTACGTATAAGTTTTTTTATATATTGTCTATACTAATATTATAAAGAGGAAAAATTTGTATTTTTGTGTGTATGTTTGTAATGAATAAACTCAAAAACGACTGTGCCGATTTCAAAAATTCTTTCACCATTGGATAATTACATTCACCCTGAGTGACATAAGTCATATTTTATTATGAAGTTTCCACGGGGGCGGGCGTTACGCGGGTGAAACCACGCTCGGGAAGCTAGTTATTAATATATTAGCGAACGGACTCATGGATAAATTGTCTAATCTGCAATAATAACAAAATATATATTATTGTAAGCTACTTAAGGAATGAGTTCTATAGAATTCGTTTTTTTTAATAAATTGTGATTTCGATACGTACAAATACCTACCCGTATTGAGTAGAATACGTAATGTCGACGCACAAAATATCGATAAATGCTAATACGATGCTACAAAATTGCGATGCACGTTACGGTGAAAGACTGTCTCTGCGAAGCCACTACACTTCGATGCACGTTACCGCGATAGATCCTCACTGCGATATTACTTAACTTCGATGCACATTACCGCGAAAGATTTTCACTGCGATACTACTTAACTTCGATGCACATGTAGTACTGTGTTTTTGTTTTTCCTTTTTTTTCCATCAGACCAGCTAACCTCTCTATTAATAAAATAAATATGATTTATTTATATGATAATATATACTACAAAAAACTCCAAAAGCATATTAATAAGAAAGGTGATATGGATATGTTAACATATTTAGATGGTCTTGCATATATATGCTACATAAAGAAATAAAACAAATTTTCCTCTACGAATTCTTTGATTCTTTTATATTTTTGTATCAATCAATAACATAATTATTAAAACTTTGTTTATACATATTTTGTTAACATTTTTGTTTTATCTAAGTCTGTATTTTTGTCAAGTTGATTAAATATACTAATAATTATATTATGATTGTTTATTATGTACTGTACAAACCATTATGGAATATATATTATTTTGTTCACTATGCGTTTTGGTTTATAATTTTTTAGGCTCATTCAAAACATATGAATATTAATTAATTATGTAATAGTTTCTTAGGAACGATGTTTCGCAATAGATTATCGAAGTCAAGTCGCTCCGTAGTTTTTCGCGGTAATGTGCATCGAAGTTAAGTAGTATCGCAGTGAAAATCTTTCGCGGTAATGTGCATCGAAGTTAAGTAATATCGCAGTGAGGATCTATCGCGGTAACGTGCATCGAAGTGTAGTGGCTTCGCAGAGACAGTCTTTCACCGTAACGTGCATCGCAATTTTGTAGCATCGTATTAGCATTTATCGATATTTTGTGCGTCGACATTACGTATTCTACTCTATAGTAAAAGAGGATAAAATTATAGGGAAAAAAGAAAATCATAGGTACCATAACATTTTACAGCTTAATTTTGACAATAACAAGCAGCCATAAGGTTTTCTTAAAGCCTCCTGACTAAAAAAATTACTTGTTTTCGTCTAAATAAGAATTTACTAAAAACACTGATTGGGCTTAACAAAACCCAAATACCGTTTTATTCACGAGCAGAAAATTATACTATTCACCATTTCGCCAAATGGCACGTTGAACCGTACGAAAGCGAACTAAATTTAATTACTTGCTACATTAGACGATCGTACGGAAGCCATCTTGCTATAGACGTGTCATTTGCAGAACCTTCAAAGGGAATTAATGCAAATTGTATGCACTTGCGGAAGTCAATGTGGCGTTACTTGCTAGGTGACTGACTTAGTCACTTAGTTAAAATCTAACTTGGTGCTATTTGCGGAAAGTGGGCTGACACCCAATTTTAGAAAGAAGATCCTAGCTAAAATTTACTAAGCAACTGTCATAATTCTTGTTCAATGTTGGAATGGACTTAATCTGCACGTAAAAGGTATGTTATGAATTATGATATTCGGTTTAACTTCGAAACTACTATGTAAAGCTGAAGAGTTTGTTTGCTAGAACGTGCGAATCTCAGGAACTGCTAGTCCGATTTGAAAAATTCTGTCAGTCTTAGATAGCCCTTTTAGCGAGGATGGCTATATGGCTATACGAGAACGTGTCACGTGGGTAAAACCGCAAACGGAAGCTAGTTTTAATATATTATTTTTAGTACAAGGACGGATATTTTTTAAAATTTTAAATTCAATGATTAATGGAATTAAACCAAAATCATTGCAGCACGTATTAAACGACCTTGACTATAATAATTGCATGTCGCAGCCTGTTTATCGTCTTAGAGTATAAAATCAAAATAAAACAATAATGAAAAAAAAATAATGTAAAAAATATGTACTTATTATAATTAGTTAGTTAGTATTAATAGAATCAGGCAAAACTTGGCGGACATGCATACTAATCTAGAACCGAAAGCCAAAATATTTAAGCGAAATTAACATTAGATATTTTTCTTTTCTGATCGAAATATTTAATATATATTTCGATGTACATATAGTTTCAGCTTAAAATTAGTTCGTAGAAGTAAATCTTTCAATGAATTGAAAGTTTATAGAAACAGTTATCTATTATCTATAGACTTATATACAAAGTTATTAAAAAAAATTAACAACCTTTCAGGAAGTGTAAGTACTGATGATTACAAGCAACTTTTACTATGGGTCAAGCGTGAAATCGAGAAAAAAAAACAGCTGTTCTATACATTTTGTCGAGGAAAGTGAATATACATTTTTTTTCGCCTTACCCTGTATAAAACTAAAGAATTAGTTGGTCAGCGCACAAAACGCGCGTGACAAGCTAGTTAATTACCATCATTGTAGGTTACGTTGTGAGGTAAGTATATATTAATAGAATCAAACAATCATTGTATTTCTAATAAAAATCGGAATATATAATGTATGAATAAAAGTTGATATATCTATATATATTTCTCAAGAACAGATTAGTTAAAAAAGAACATTCTACGATAAGATGAAGTAATAACACTCAGTTATTTGACTGCATCGTGTTCTATTCATGTGCAATAGAATAAATTAATTTGTTTTAGTAATATCGATCGAATTCCTCTTCTGGTGTTTATTGAGGGCTGCAGCTTGACACCATTGCAATTGACCCGCGGACCTAGAAAACTCCGAACAATAGACTGAGCCAGTCACAATGCAGACGACAGATACTAGTGTATTTCATTCGGAGTTACTTAATATACTACATAGAGTTCGATGACTTTATTTTCTTGATTGTTACCTATATTTTATTATCAGACAGTAAAAGGCTTTTAAGTCTTGGAGTCGTGTTTTTGGCATAACAATCGTATATCAGGGAACAGGCAGCAGAGTTTCCATAGATACAACCATGGTGACTATGGCAAAAAACCACTAAAGGGTTTTTTTTCCGACTTTAAATAAGTAGGAGGTTTCTCAATTCGACTGTATATATATTCTTTTTATATTTGTTTGTTATTCTTTTTTTTTGCAAAGAAGATATTTCAAAGGTGGTCCCATGATAAGGAAATCAGGGTTTAATGATAGCAGACCAGAAAAATCGAGGGGAAATTGTAGGGGCGACTAGTTTGTTATTTTTTTTTCTTTTTTAATATTGATAAGAACTTAACACCTAGATGAGTTGTGACTTTCATTAGGGACTGATGACTCTGATGACGAAGGACAGTTCAGGGAACTCGTAGTTTACTGTTTGAAGTCGGTTTTTTTTTGTTAAAAATTATATATTATTTTATATTACTAGCAGAGTTTTGCCATCTACTTATATTTGTTAACCCCTCGTGCTAAGCTAAAATGCTTGTGTTACGAGTGGGTTCACGTCGGTAGTGCAATGGGTGGAGTTAGAACCGGCGACCTCAAGATCACAAGTCCGACGCAATAGCCATTGGACTACGGCCGCTTCAGAATTTAATCTGTCAATAAACAGTAATCATACTAATGACTTTATATATTTAAATGTACTTTTAAGGCGGAAACATATTATTAAAACGCCACGCCACACATGTTGAGTCGAATCAAATGTATTGTTTTCTATAGACCAGAAACACACTATGAACACCCGACACGACGCCATGCGCGTACTGATTTACAGGTGTTGACACGTGGCGTGGCGTTTTAATAATGTGTTTTCGCCTTTATAAGGTTAATGTTGTATGTGAAGTGCAAAGCTGGGGCGGGTCGCTAGTAGAAACATTAAAACCAAACATAAATAAGTTGGTACAGCATTTGAGTGCGCCCCGCTAATTCATCCTGTTCCCATAACAAGGTTTTCCTCGACGGAGTTCAATAGAAACTGCGCTGGCGTGTGTTATTATATTAGTTTATAAGTTTATTGAGGAAATGTGCATGTGAGTAGATATTTGCCTACGGCGTGGAAACGTTTCTACTACGAATTGTAGAATAGAAATAATCGTGAATTGGTATTTATGTGTAATAAAGCTATTAATGCTACAATGCCGAGTGGTTTCCGGCTTAGAATATACCACCCCTTGTTTTCTCATTAACGGATATACAGCTGTTAGATGGGAAGCAGCATCAATCAGCTCCAAGTAAGTTACCATTTTACTGCGATCACCTTTATAATCCCTAAATCTCATCGCCAGCGACCGCCCTGAGCCGAGGTTCAAGCCCCACAGGGGGCGCAGGTTGCTTAGTTTGTAGTTTTTAAACCATTTATTAAGGCTGGAGCTCTACTCGCCTTTATGCCCGGTGAAGTAGCAAAAGCCTCATGGCTACATAAGTAAGTCAAACCGAAAAAAAAAAAACACTAATCCGTCTGTCAAGCTTGGTGAACATGCTAATAACTCTCAACAAACTTAGGGTGCCAAGGTCTGTTAAAAAGAGGCCCTGGTTAAGCTGTGGATGTAAACGGGCTATTCAAGTGAAGCTGTAAATAATTTTCTTTGTAATTATTAAAATCTATTTTTTTAATTATTATATTAAAGAATAATAAATAAAAAAACATCCGTTCGGCCGTCACCCGCAGGCAGGCCAATGATGTCCAAAACACTGGCTACATTACCCGGCTGCAAGCTAAGCAAGCCCTCTGGTCACCCGACTCCTCCACCGCGTCTGAATAGCTCCTTGAACAAAAGGAGTATGGGCTCCATAGACCCATAATTGCGACCCATTGTTAATAGCGTTAAAAAAAATACTTCAAAAGTAACAAACTATATATATTTTTTATATTTTGATAAAATGGTATTCGCTACTTAGCGTTTACTATTCATATAAATATTTTAAATATGCCAATTTATTAAGTTAATGTAGCTTCCATGATATAGTTACAATAACATCATCATCATCATGAGCCATCATGAGCCTCCTCCCGAGGGAGGGTATTTGCCATAGTCACCACGCTTGGCAGGCGGGTTGGTGACCGCAGTATAATGTTGTACCAGACGAGAAAACGCTGCTGCCCGTTCTTTGATATACGATTATTATAGATGATGTTATAACAATTGGGACCAACGGCTTAACGTGCTTTCCGAGGCACGGAGGGTAGTCCCTCAATCAACCAGACCCGGAAAGAAATCTTAGAATCTGCACAAATATTTCTTTTTCCGGCGTGGGGATCGCTACGCTACGGAGGTTGTCAACAATAACACAGGAAATGTGTTTATTGTAACACAATTCGTATGTTATGGGGTATACCATACTGTAATCAGGACGATTTTATCTAAGTCATAATAATTATGTAGCGACATCTACAGTAGCCGCACACAAACTACTAGTAGACGAGCAGCGCCATCTACCACCTAGCATCCTAACTAACCTCTATCGCGCAATACAAGTTCGCAAGCCAATTAGATCATATACAAGTTCCGAACAGTACCAAATGGCCGTCGGTCGCCGGGCACACCACCTCGCCCGGCAAAAAAGATCTTCATTTTCTGTGGAGGAATACCACCAACCGTTCCTCTACAATTGGTGACCCCGTAGACAACACGCAACCGGCTACTCCAGCAAGCTACTCCTCATCCAGCTCAACCACAACCAACAAAGCAACTAGCTTTCCGCAACACGGCTCCACCGACTCCAGCTACAGCACCACGGCACTCTGCGCACACGACCTCACACGCACCGGTCTGCGCAGCACTGCCAGCTTCGCCGCACGCAGTCACATCCACAACGGTCCCGACTCACTGGGACCCGTCCCGACTCACTGGGACCCGCATCGATTCCGACTCACTGGAATCAGTTCCGACTCACTGGAACTCCAACTCAGCAGAACGACTGGAGGGGACCGGAGGGGAGTACTGTAGCGACATCTACAGTAGCCGCACACAAACTACTAGTAGACGAGCAGCGCCATCTACCACCTAGCATCCTAACTAACCTCTATCGCGCAATACAAGTTCGCAAGCCAATTAGATCATATACAAGTTCCGAACAGTACCAAATGGCCGTCGGTCGCCGGGCACACCACCTCGCCCGGCAAAAAAGATCTTCATTTTCTGTGGAGGAATACCACCAACCGTTCCTCTACAATTATATTGTTATGTGATTAGAAAACTAACGAGGTAACGTTTCGTTGAAGTAGGAAGTAAAAACAGAATCGGGTGCTATGTTTTTTTTTTTGTGGCCTATTGTGGTATATTATGTATGTTTTCTTGAATACAATACAAAAAAAACATTATTATTTAAGTGACATTTTTTTTAAATCTGTGATTAAGTACTTTGCTTATATTTCGTGTCACAACCAACGTAAGAACTTAGCAAAAAGTTTGTCGCATTGTTTCGCGACTTCAATTATTTTAAGCTCCATTCGCACCGATTTATTCGTCCTCGCAAACTCTTTCGCTATCGGGCCGCGTAAAGAATTGCATGCATTTCCACGTCTTGACTTGTGAAAGTGAAAATGGGAAGGTATTACGTTGGAGGCTTCTTTGGTGTTTTCTTAAACAGTATAATAATATGGATATTAGACGCTATAACTCGTTTCCGTGGTGTCATTTTAGTTGTAAAACCTGAAGCCTAAAAACTATTATATTTTATTTTATACGATCCATGTAAATAAAGAAAATAATGTGTTCGTTCGGAAACTAACATTTCGAATACATTTTTTTAATATGTTGTTTACAGAACAGCGTTCCTAATTTGAAATATCTAGATATTTCAAATTAGGAACTTCTCATTCTTCTCAATACAACACGAAACGTGTGATTATTTACTTTATTATTTTTGTAATTTATTTTCTTAACTAAACTATGTAAGATTCAATACAATAATATAATATTTACCATTGCAAAATAAAAAAAATAAGTTGTTCCATGTAGACTTAAAAAATAAATCTAATTCCTCTATACCCACTGTTTAGGTCATGTTTATTGCCAGTTACATTATATTTATTAGTAGCGTAGTCATTTAATGGTTATTTACACGTGGCTGCAACCAGGTGCGATACAATGCGTTGCGCTTGTAATGATCTCATTTACGAAGTACCATGCAGCGAGTATTGTATTGGAATAATATTAAACGGGTCTGAACAATGGAATGTCTGTTCTCTAATAATAATTCGTTTGTGAAAATGTAATATAATTAGTAAGTACAGTTTATAAAGATGTTTGATTTGTCAGCGGTCGTACCGGTAGAACTCTTCTACTAAATTTTAAGACTAAAAATACATAATACGCTTAATAATAAAATATAATGAGCTGGAGGTTAATCGCGTAACGATATGACTATGATTTCGAAGAAAAGGCTTCATTACGGTAGGATTATTCTAATGCATTTTCTATGTTATTGTTACCTTATTATTGACGGTACATTATCTTAATAAATTGCCATGATAACATTTTTTTTTGATTACATAGCAAATTCCCAGTAGCGAAGGCATTTTTATCAAAGCCATAGTAATATCGTAGCCTCCAGGATCACCTCCTAGTACATTGTCTGGAATCTAGTACCTACTAATATATATAGCTGAAGAGTTTGTTATCATCTCAGGAACTACTGATGATTTGAAAAAATCTTGCTGATATTTTTTTTTTTCGGATTGTCATACGAACATACGTAGTTAGCCACGAGGCTTTTGCTACTTCACCGGGCATAAAGGCGAGCAAAACTCCAGCCTTAATAAATGGTTTAAAAACTACAAACTAAGCAACCTGCGCAAGAGGGCACACCCTGTGGGGCTTGGACCTCGGCTCATGGCGGTCGCTGGCGATGAGATTGAGGGATGATGTATGATGTTTAGTATTTTAGGGGAGTTTTGTGCAACTGTCGCTCTACTTTACAGTTCGCGGGCCTCTCGGACTTCGGGTCTACGAGGGCATCGGATGGTAATTCTTGCTGTGTTAAACAGGACTTATTTATTAAGGAAGGCTATAATATGCTAAGTATATTTTATTAGGAAGGTTTTACGAGAACTGAAGTTACGCGAGTAAAACCACGCGCGGGAAGCTATAGTTAAATAAACACATCAGTGCAAGTAAGTGCAAAAAAAAAATTATCAGATATATTTGACTAACTAAAAACTATAATACATTAATTTCCCGTTGTAATAGTTAACAGCATTTATTTAGTAGTGGCTGAATGCAGGTGTTTCACAATGGTAGTAATCCTGTAATTTATTAGTCACTAGCCTAGGGTAGCCATAAATGTTTCGGTGCTGACTAGGACAGTAGTCCGATAGCGGGGAAGGGGGGGGGGGGGAGATGAAACAACAACACGTCACACATAAGGGGGAAACTTATTGTTAAAACGCAATGCGACCCGATGAAACGCGATGCGTGTTGAGTCGAATCAAATGTATTGTTTTCTATAGACCAGAATCACACTATGAACACGTCGCGTCGCGTCGGGTGTTCATAGTGTGATTCTCAATATCTCTCTGTTTTAACAATATGTTTCCGCCTTAACTCGCACACATAACTGAGGAGGTTTGGGCGGTGAGCGAGAGGGTGATACTTTGAAAGCGGCGCGCTACGGTGCTGTCGCTAGTCCGCGCACTCATTTATTATGCCCGTGCCCACGCGCGAAGCAACTCGCATTCTGGGCGATAAGATAAACAGGAGTATTGCGAAGCCGGATTCTTCTGTTTTTGGCTAGCGCGCCCATCTTCACCATTGCCTAGTTGGCCAGGACACCGGGACATGACGCTGGAAACCGGGACATGTCCCGGCGTACCGGGACCATTACCTTGTTAGTCAGGACACCGGGACATATCCTGGCGTACCGGGACGTATGGCAACCCTACACTAGCCGTAATAGAGGGCAGTTATATGTAGTTTACGTGATTAGTTACACTGTCGGTAGACACATGTATATAGGTATTTTTATTTGATTTTTATGTGCTGTTTTTCTATATAGATACATGTATTAAGGTTGCTTGTAAAATGTTATCCACGTCAGACTGCTACAAAGCCTAAAAAAACATCTTGCTATGACAATAATTAATTATTGTCTATAACATCATTATTTCACATATTGTTAAAAACTGCTCAATTACTTTTTTATATACCTATTAATACTATACAGAGGAAAAGTTTGTGTTTTTATGTTTGTTTCGAATAAACTCAAAAACTTCTGAACGGATTTTGATAATTCTTTCACCATTAAAATGCTACATTATCTCTGAGTAACATAGGCTATATTTTTACACGAAATGTGCACCCGTGCGTATCTGGGATTGGCCGCTAGTTATTAATAATAGCGTCACGACAACGTGGCTTTGTTTTGCCTTATTAATTATAACCATATAACTGGACCCAAATTCGCGTACTTGCCCAGTTGATCGCCACTTGTTTCGCCGGACCGTCTTATGTGGAGCGCGTTGAAAGCGGTTGTAAATGACCCACTTAGATTGTTTCACTGGGTCTTCTCAATTGGGGCGCATTGGGTAGCATAACAGCGCGAGATAGAACATACTATTACATACATATAAACTAGTCATATTTAATAATAATAATGAAATATAATATATATACATTAAAGTTATTATTACAACCTCAATGTAATTCTTTAAAAATGTGTTGAGATTTACAAGTGCCTGTAATTAGGTCTACGTAAATAAAAATGGTTATGTTATTTTACTCTTTCTGTAAAAGTGCTAAACAAATTTGAATGAAATAAATGTCGTCATAGAAGTATATTTTTTAAATAGATAAACATCAGGGCCAGATTTAGAAGTTCAGAGGCCTCGGGGCAACAAAGAAGAAAAGGCTCCTTGGCCACAAATTATTTTCCCTCTAAATGTGTAGAAAATTCGAAGAATATACCTACCTACTTTTCAGGACGATTTTAATTCTGATATTTTACTTAAGTGAATAAGTATTGATGAATAACCGCTATTACAATATTTAAGAACTGTTATATTAATCATGATTATACAAAGTACTGTATGTACAGGTACAACACCAAATAAATAAATAAAAGAGAAGTTGTAGAGTTTACTCGTCAGAATTTGAAAGATTTTAAATCTCTATTGTGGCGGCCCTCTAATGTGGAGGGCCTGGGGCAGTTGCCTGGGATGGATTTCATGTCTTACGTGTCTTGGCACAATCCACTCTCTGGATCTTGACTAGGTATTTTGTTGTTGTATATCTTTTTTTTCTTTAACAAAGATTAATAAATAATAAATATTTAAATTCTAACCTAATATAGACAGAACAAGCTATTTGACACAATATAGTTAAATAATAAACTGAGACATTAAGACTAAAATATTATTAAAATAATAATTTAAATACTTGTTTAATTTTGAAAATTTATACAACATGATTATTATAGATAATAATACTGAATACAAAATTATTGTTTTGACTATTTGCAAGTGCCTGTAATAGGTTTACGTAAATACAAATTATTTTTATTTTTTATTTATATATGTTACGATTGGACTACGGCCGCTTTCTAAAGTGGTGCATGCGGTGTTAGTCATTAAGTAGTTGTTGCACTTACATCATAAGTGTTATAGCACTCAAATGCAACTGAAACAATACCTACAGGTATTGGTCAAGTCAGGTCAATATATCTTTATTCACATCTTCTTCTTCAACAGCCTGTTTACGTCCACTGCTGAACATGGGCCTCCTCTTAAAATACCTTGGCAAGCCAGGATCGTTGAGGGATATTACCATAATCACCACGCTTGGCAGACGGATTGGTGATCGCAGTAGGATGTAAACCTTGAGCTAATAGATGCTGCTGCCCATCCATCAGCCATGTGTCCCTTAGTCGCCTTTTACGACACCCATGGGAGGACATGGGGTGATCTATTCTAAGTCGGAAACCACACGGCACGGTGTTTATTCACATAGACACATTTAAATATATTTTTTAATAATTTTATTATGATGTAGGTATACTTTTTTTTTTAACACCATGGGCCCAACGTCGATGGATGACAATTATTGACTGAGCAAATAAATAAAACAATAATATCTAAATTTCTAGAAATCCTTATCAAAACTGTTTTTGTTGTATGCGTATACTTATTGTTACCTATTTTCGATTAGGAGACAGAATTTTAATCTAGATAGGTATTCTATGTTTTTTTTGTCAAATGAGCATATTATAGTAACCCGTTCTCATTTTTGGTTCCAAACAATATGACCGCCGCGACGTTACGGTTTTTTTTATCTATGAAATTAATAGATTATTAATTTTACGAATGCAAAAGGCCTATGTCTATTCATCAGTAGATCAGAAACTTGGAAAGTTCTTGTGAATCTCTCGTCTAAATTATAAAATTACTTCTACTACTGCATTTAAGTTTTAGTAATCCAGTTTCAGACATTACATTCAAAAAATAAATAATCTTATAATAAAATCGATAAAAACTGCCAAATCTGTCAAATTATCCGTTAAATAACTATGTGAGAACGTTGAGCCTTAAATAAAATGTAACATACCAATAATTTTTAATAAAATGCGAGTTTACGACAAAACGATCAATGGAAGTAAAGTGTACCTTACTCCATTGATAATATTTTCACCATTGCCATAACAGAAGCTCTCTACAACAAGTAACATGTTAAGAAAACCTAAAAAAAATAACCTCCAACTGAAAGAATTTCAGCCAAAAATCAACGTAACTTACAAATATACATAGTTATATTACGTAAACGTAATAAATTACAAGCTCAATAACGCGGAACTATGTTATTGTTTCAGTTAACTTATAAATCAACTATCTACAAAACAAACTCACGATTAAAACTAAGCCACTGTTTAGATTACATCGTTTCAACCGAATTTTTCACCTAATTACTTAGGCTGTATTAATATAGGGAAAGCGGCATAAAAATAGGTCATATATTGGCGAAAGAATGAAACGGAAAATAGTGCAACAAATTGAGGTATGGCGCTGTCTCTTTCTCGCGCCGGAAATCAATAATGGCATCTAGCCACGTGGAGACAGAAGCCGATGGCTGCTTCGTTTACACTGGCCGAACGTAGTAAACGGACGACCTGATGAAGCGCCGCTGAATTGAATTTAGAATGTCTTCGATTTTCAAATTGAATATAAAATGAAAAGAACCTTTTCTTTTTGGAATGACCAAATAAATATATTATTTTTGCAGGAGTAGGACCAAATAGGTATTTTAGGCAGTATGTAGGTGATAAATTATTATGTAATCAGCTGTAACTTAGTATTTTACATAATAACTATATATTGTAGCATAAGAGCTACATTCTTTATTTAACTAATTCAGACTAATGCTCTTTCTATAAGAAGCTAGTTAAACTAAAATAATTCAAATATTCATATATACTACCAGTGTATTTGAAACTTGCAGCGACATCTTTCGATTTCGTAAAAGTAACTTTTCAGCTGTGGTATCCTGAGCGTTGCATCTCGGTTTGAACCATTTTCAAACTGGTTTGAAATAAAGATTCTCAATGGTTCTCGGCATTGCTACGGGGGCATGACAGTCGTGGCAGTTCCATGTTTTTCTCGCTAGGTCTAGGTGGCGCTACGTGTGACTGCGATTTCAAATTAGTTCACCAATTTTCCGTATTTTCATCTGGTGGCGCTGTTTGTAGTTTATAACCAAAAGCTTCAGCGGTCCACTGATAGAGGGCGCTATAGCTAAAATGTGCAAAACAACAAGTTTGTTTTTAATACTCTTATAAAAACTGAAACTATATAAAAATGAACCTATTTCTTTGTGTAAGTGGCTTTCGACCTAGTTTCGTATTGGTAAAAGCTGTTCGTTGCAACAAAATGTGAGTGAAAATATTTAAAATCAATTTATTACTTTGGCTTGTATTTTAATGTAGAGATTAGTATAAACTTGAGCATTTACCTACTTGTAGCATGACAAATGGATTGCACTGATGGCTTAGTTGTTTTGGGTTCGATTCCTACTTGGGAATATTATTTGTATGAACCACAGATTACCACGGGTAGTTTTTCTGAGTCTGGGTTTACTTTGTGTCCGTGAATTTGAGTGTATTTATACCGCACCGGGATTAATTATTATAGAGTTGTCTTAAAAAATGGTGAATGATCGATATCTTTACAAGTAAATGCTCTAGTCTATGCTCTACCTTAATATTTACGATGTACTTGATCTTGTATGTAACGTAAAATTGTTTACAAGATATATAAAAATAATGGTGGAATCCTTTACATCATAGCATCATGCGCGTAAACGCATACACACTTAATATTCTGAATACTACTTTTTGTACCTATATAATAAAGCATCTGGATTGTAAAAATTAAACTAATTTTAAATTTATTGTTATATTAATTGTACATTTATTGTGCCTTACGAAGATGTCTGGCGAAGCAAATATTAATTTCTACCTTTTAGGTTTCAAGTCTGCACAATAGTAGTAATACGGTGATAGTTAATGGTCTGTTTTTACAACTTTAATGAACTGTTTAACAAAACGTACCGAATAAGTGATAAATTGGTGCGTATTTTATCGAGCATGTACCTACTGAAATCCTTACTAATATTATAAATGTGAAAGTAACTCTGTCTGTCCGTCTGTCTGTCTGTTACGCAATCACGCGTTAACTACTGAAGCGATTTAAATAAAATTTGGTACAGATATAGTCTAGAGCCTGAGAAAGAACATAGGCTATATTTTATTGTGAATTTCCCACGGGAACGGGAGTTACGCGGGTGAAACCGCGCGCGGGAAGCTAGTAATAAATAAATACTCGGGCGAATGTGATAGAGTACCTTCACATACTTAACAATCAGCAATCCGATTCCGCAATTTGACATCTGCTCACCATCCAACGACTTTCTTGTTTGCTTAACATAACGAGTAGAGCGTACGAAAGACGCGTTGAACAACGTGCACCTGACAATTTACCATTAGATTGCTGGTGGGTAAGCATACGTTCACCCGGCGGTGAAATCTGTTTTACTACTTAATGTGATTGTAGTGTATTCCTAATGACTTAGCAGGTAATAAATAAGCTGTGGTTTTATTTCGTGTGTAGTTAATGTTCGCTATTTTAACGACGCGACGTAACCGCATAAGTACATTGGATTTTGAACTTTGAACGTTAAATATAAGGGTAAATGTGCATTCTCACAATAACCACGGGTGTTAAATAAATTACGTGTAAATGTGTATCACTTTTCAGCACATAAGATCGACTATGGATACCTTATAAGTAAACAGTTTTAATGTTGCCATGTTTGTCGCCTTTGATTTTGTTTGACTTATTACATTTATGATTCTAACGCTATTTAATACAAAAAGACAAGATGTATATTTCATATCTTTTTGTATTAAAAAGCGTTTGATGTTCATCCCAGCAAGGTTTTTTTTTCACTAAAATGATTTGAAGACAGTATAACCTAACACAGTGGTGGAAAAAAATAAGAATGTCGCACCTTACAAATAAGGTTTCAAGCGCAGTCAGTTTATCTTTTGAATTTCATGAACGCAACACTTATACAGGGTTATTTTTAAAACACCAACAACCTTTTGGGGAATAGAAGTACTCATGATTATGAACAACTTTTACTATGGGACCAACCATGAAATCGCGAAAAAAAAATCTGCTGTTCCATACATTTATGTTTACTTACCTCGACAAAATGTATGGAACAGCTGATATTATTTTAGCGATTTCAGGGTTGCTCCCATAGTAAAAGTTGTTTACAATCATCAGTACTTTCACCCTCTAAAAGGTTATTGGTGTTTTAAAAATAACCCTGTATACAACTACAAATTAATATACATATTTGTTATGCTCATTAAAATATCAATATCGAGCGTAACAAATATAAAAAAAAACATATCGTCATTCGAATGTCAGACTATGTCACAAATAAAACTGTATATTTTTACATAGACATCAGAACATTAGGTACCAGTTTACTTTTAACATTATTTTTAAAGTTTCTAATTGATAATGAGTGTTTCTAATTGGCTAAAACAATTGGACTTCCAATGACCTAGATTTGTTGATTGCTAGATCAGTTTCCCAAAATTGTTAGGTCCGCATATCAAAATTTCCAGTCGCTTTTCCTCCATTCGTTATTTTACAGTGCGTGTATTTCAAGTGATGATAGACGTTTATTTCTCTAAGATATTTTTTCTAGTCTTTTTTTCAGAAAAGTTCCTCCTTCCTCGCCTTTCTCTAGCACATGGCATCATAATACCGTATCCGCCAAAAATTACATATTATGTGGTGTAAGAGCTTCACTAACGATATAAAAATAACCATCAACAAAATAAAGGCTCGTATGATTAATATATTACTAAGCTAATCTACGATAAAATTATTATAGTAAAAACGAATATTTATTTTGAACAGTTTATAAAGTGAAAATGAATGCTCGCTTATCGGCCAAACGACGTCGGCATACACCAAAATATGATAGTGTATTATATACGGTTATTGTCGTTATACGGTATTCGTCTAAGTAAGCCTTACTAAGACGAAAAACTTAAGTTGGTTTCAATAAGAAGTTAGTTGTTTAGAAATGTAAAATTAATATACAGGGTTATTTGTAAAACACCAACAACTAGCGGTCGAAAAGGCTCGAGCCTTGTAGCCCTAAATTTAAAGCTTGCGAGTCTTTTTTAAAGGCGGACTCACAAAACAGTAGTTCTCAAATTGCTCACTAAAAAAGGGCTTTAGGCTTTTTTAGGCCTAGGCTTTCGAAAAGGCTCGAGCCTTGTAGCCCTAAATTTTAAGCTTGCGAATCTTTTTTAAAGGCGGACTCACAAAACAGTAGTTCTAAAATTGCTCAATAAAAAAGGGCTTGAGGGTTTTTTAGGCCTAGGCTTTTTTTAAAGTCTTTTTAGAAGACTGGCGTCGTAATTGGTAAAATAAGTAAAATTAAACCTGATCCTCAAAAGATGCTTAAGAGTTTTTTTTAAAGCTAGAACTCTTATTACGACGCCAGTCTTCTAAAAAGGCTTTAAAAAAGCCTAGGCCTAAAAAAGCCTCTAGCCCTTTTTTAGTGAGCATTTTTAGAACTACTGTTTTGTGAGTCCGCCTTTAAAAAAGACTCGCAAGCTTTAAATTTAGGGCTACAAGGCTCGAGCCTTTTCGACCGCTAGCAAAATCCATAAATACGATTAGCCTCGAGGGTTTAAGAGTTATTGAGCCTTTTAGCCTTCTAGCCATCGCTATAAAGCGGCGAGTCTTAAAAAAGGGCTAAAAGGCTCGAGCTTTTTCGATCGCTACCAACAACGCAAAAAAAAATCAGCTGTTTCCTACATTTATGTTCGTTTAACACGTCAAAATGCTGGGAAGAGCTGATTTTGTTTTTGTGATTTCAGGTTTGCTCCCATACTAAAAGTTGTTCATAATTATAAGTACAAAGGCCTCTTACACCAACAACCTCTTAGGTTGTTAGTGTTTTACAAAAAACCCTGTATACTTACATATAAATAGCAAAGCTAGTATTCTAATAGAATAAATTTCGACTTTTTGCTGTCAGTAATAATGCTAAAGACCCAATAACTTACATAATATCGCCCAGCTTGAGCCTCGTGTGTATGAGGGCGCAGGTCTTGTGGTCGGAGCTGGAGACGGCGGCACGGCGGCGGCGCATGGGGCGCGGCGATGTTGGCGGCGAATCGTCGGCCGCGCCAGCGTTTGCCGCGATTCGGCGCACGCCCGGGGAGCTGCCGCGCCGGCGCACCGACGCGTGCCGCCCTCCCACGCCGCCCAGCATCCTGAGGACAAAAAATTGAGTTTGCTATAGATACAGTACAATTTAGTTCTAGATCATCATCATCATCAGCCCGTTCCCCCTCGTACTCCTGACCCTTAGTTTGCAAAGAACCATCCGATACCCTCGTAGACCCGAAGTCCGAGAGGCCCGCGAACTGTAAAGTAGAGCGACATTGGCACACAACTCCCCTAAAATACTGAAAGTCAGTCAATCCCTCAATCTCATCGCCAGTGACCGCCCTAGCCTAGGTCCAAGCCTAGGTCCAAGCCCCACAGGGGGCGCCCTCTTGCGTAGGTTGCTTAGTTTGTAGTTTTTAAACCATTTATTAAGGCTGGAGCGCTGCTCGCCTTTATGCCCGGTCAAGTATCAAAAGCCTAGGTATGTCCATCCGAAAAAAGAAAATAACAGCCCGTATAACGTTCACTGCTGAACATGGGCCTCCTCCCGAGGGAGTGTATTTGCCATAGTCACCACGCTTGGCAGTTCTAGATAATTATTAAGCAATATAAGATATATAATATATTAACAATATATTACTTTCAGTCCTGCGCGGTTTTACCCGAATAGAGTGGATTGCCATCGGAACCTCGTCTGAAAATAACCTTATATTAATCCTGAATCACGTAGCTATCTAATGGTGAAATAACTTTCAAAATAGGATCGGATATACTAAAGTTTATCCCAAAAATCCAAACTCATCTCATAACTCATTTATCAATACTAATTTAACAACATTATAGTAAACTCAAATAAATTTAATTAAATCAGTCTTTACTTTGCGGAAATCCATACTAATTTAAATTAAAAAGTCAAATAATTTAAGTTAATTTCGCTATGTCAAAATGTGCATAATTTTTGTAATAATAGTAATGAGGTTTTATTAATACTTGGATAAAGTCATGTCATTTTAAAAATAAATCAGTTGTCAAATCAACTCATATTTAATTATATACAATACAACAGGATATAACAACATAATATGTCTTAGGTGAGCCAAATTATTTGAAAACCCACACATATGAAGTACTTATTTTTCTCTTAATCTCTTGACTGACATTTTGCCGTAAAGAAAAAGCAATTTTCTTTTAGATCATAAACATGTACCGAGATTAATTTCCCAATTCATTCAGAAGATCGATGAAGGAATTGGGAAGAAGATGTTGAAATTAAATTACCTTCTTTTCCAGGTAAATTGTTTGTCCAATGACGCGTATCTTAACCATGATATTTAGTTTGGCTTTATGCTTAATAAATGTATCAATAAAGTAAGTTAATTACTTAAAAACTGTACACAACTTCTATACCTAATCTGCTGAAAATAACAGCCTTTAACATTTTCTGAATGTGTAATGGAAAAACTCTGCAAGTGACTAACTGTCTCGCCCACGACTTGGTCCGCGTAGATTATGATCTATCAATGCAAAATATGCCAGCCTTTTTCATTCTCCTAGGGTAGATTTTTTTTAAATCATTTATTATATGCCTGTGTTTGGATGTGTTAAAAAAATCTATCTATAATAATAAACAAGTATATTTACATAGCTATTTGTGATTTTTTTTAATCATATCTCCCGCTTATTAAATATTTCACTCTTCCTATTTGTACATGTATGAAATGCAAATAAATTTATTAATTAATTCCTTGTAGCAGGTTTTGTTATGCAATATATCAAATCCGTACGTCAATAGATGAATTTAACCACTTTCTGGTAGTACTCTCATGGTTGAGATACCTACTGAAGCCTTTAAAATATTCTAATTAAAATGACCCTACCTGAGATTGTTTATAAAATACGGAAACCTGATCATACAATTTTCAATGGATCTTCGGAACCGTCCCTTTGAGGTTTTGCGGATTACGGTACTGGTGTCTTGATTATGATAATTGTATCAGTTTCACCTTCACCTTTAAATAGTTAATGATTTTAAATTGCCTGTATCTATAAACAAAAATAAAATCTACTGCTGAATATGGGTCTCCTCCCGAGAGTTTGTCATAGTTACCACACTCAGCAGTCGAGTTGGTAACCATCATCAGCCCGTATAACGTCCACTGCTGCACAGGGCCCTCCTCCCGAGGGAGGGTTTTTGCCATATGGTTGGTAACCGCAGTATTGTGTTGTAATACACAGGAAAACGCTGCTGTCCCTTCCCTGCTATACGCGGCTTAAAGTGCTGTGTGTAACCAACCAGACCCGGAAAGAGTAGATCTTAGAATTTACACAAAGATTTATTTTCCGGTGTGGGGCTCGAGCCCCCGACCGCCATAGATTTTGGCGATTCATTATTTCACGTTCGACTTACATAGGGCCCCGTTGCAAGTTATTCGTCATAATATTACTACTGCTAGATTACTAATTTATTCTGACTTCTTTAACCACACTTTGTGTCACATGTAGACAACGGTGACGATTTAACAAATTTGGCTAATTATTTTGTTAGTATGTTCATAATTATGAGGACTAAGTTTATATAAAAGAAAAAAGTGTCAATTTATGACAGGCGACGCCGGGTACCCACAGATAGTATAATATTCAGATTTGGAATTGAGATTTTTTATCTACACTAATATTATAAAGAGGAAAGATTTGTACCTATTTTTGTATGTTTGTATGTTTGTAATGAATAGGCTCAAAAAGTACTGGGCCGATTTAAAAAATTCTTTCACCATTCGAAAGCTACATTATCCACGAGTAACATAGGCTAAATTTTATTTTGGAAAAAAATAGGGTTCCGTAAGATATTTGGGTTTTTCTGACACAAGGTGTAAAAAATCAACCAGAAAAGTTACTTATTTTGCGTACGCTGCCTTAACTATAAAAGATATAACCATAAATGTTCTAATTAATTGTAGATCTTATAAATATCTACAAAAAAGTCCGCGACACACTATACCTATCTATGTCGAGTGAGGCACAACGACCATTTTTTTATTTAGAAATTTTGAATTTTTTTTGGACTACATTTAAACGCGTTTATTTTACTCATGCTATTAATCCTTATCAAAATAAATTATTTCATCACTAAGTACAGTTTATGTAGATAATATTTGGTATTTTAATGATTAAAATTGGACGTTTGGTTTTGAAGTTATGGCGAAATTAAAATATTACGATTTCTGCTGCACGGCCCGTTGCGAAGTCTAATAATTTTCGGGCGATTTTTTTTAGATTTCGTTCTTAAAACTACACCTACGCAAAAGTTCTTCTCAGAGCTAATCAACAGTTCTTCTCAGAGCTAAACAGAGCTTTGAAAATGCCTAAAATGCCTAATCCCTAAAATGCCTATTAATTACATCATTAATTATATTTTCATCATTAACAACTTTAACATCCACAGAAAGACAATCTGTGCAGCCTGCGGATAATGACTGCGTTGTCGATGTTTATGTCGGTGTCTGTGAATTGACCTGGGAATCATTTTGCTGACCGTGTCTTTCCTGGGTAGGCTTTTTGCAGCGGTAACCGACATCCGCACGGAGCCGCGGGCGACCGCTATCACTACATCACTACATATTATAAACAAAGTCCCCTGCCGCGTCTGTCTGTCTGTTCGCGATAAACTCAAAAACTACTACATCGATTTTCATGCGGATGTTACCAATCGATAGAACGATTCTTCCGGAAGGTTTACGTATATGATTTGTTTAGTTTATGTGTACATTTGACTAATATATATTGATATTTGTCAGAGGTGTCGGAAAAAATTAAGCCATTTGGGAGCTTTCAACGAAAACGCTGCCTAAACCCTATGAGATATAACAAAACAATGTATGGTGGCAAATATTCTTCTCTTTTAGATCTACAAAAAAGTCTGCGATAGCATATGTCTATCTTTCAAGGTTAACTTGCTATATATCCATTTTATCTTAGAAAAATGATAATTTCTAATGCGGTAATTGTAAAGCTAATCAGACGGATTCAGTATTTATCCTTATCATTTTAAATGAGTTAATATTCTTAAGCGTTTCATGCAGATTATTTTACCCCTACACTATATACTTTTAATGAATAACTTAGAAGTTATCGCAAAATAACAGCGCGTGTTTTAGGTAGGCCTAATGCGATTATGCGCGCTCGATCCTTAAGAATTATAGGGCAAATTTTTTGTTTTGTGTTAGTTGTAACTATGATGGATAGATACTTGAATACCTATTTATTTAGTGTTTGTTGTATTGTTAGTCCTGAAGAGTACCTATAGGTATTTCATACGATAAAAGTATACCCACCTACTTATTTCACTGAGTTTTAGTAGGTCATCATCATCATCAGCACGTATATCGTCCACTGCTGAACATGGGCCTCCTCCCGAGGGAGGGTATTGCCATAGTCACCACGTTTGGCAGGCGGGTTGGTGACCGCAGAATTATGTTGAAACACACAAGGAAACGCTGCTGCCCCTTCCTTGATATACGATTATTATAGATGATGTTATAACAATCGGGACCAACGGCTTAACGTGCTTTCCGAGGCACGGAGGGTAGTCCCTCAATCAACCAGACCCGGAAAGAAATCTTAGAATTTACACAAAGATTTCATGTCCGGTGTGGGGATCAAACCCACGACCTCCGAGATTTAAAGCGAGCCAATTACCGCTACGCTACGAAGGTAGGCCGAATGCGATCATGCGCGCTCGATCCTTAAGAATTATAGGGCAAATTTTTTGTTTTGTGTTCGTTGTAACTATGATGGATAGATACTTGAATACCTATTTATTTAGTGTTTGTTGTATTGTTAGTCCTGAAGAGTATAGGTATTTCATACGATAAAAGTATACCCACCTACTTATTTCACTGAGTTTTAGTAGGTATCTTTATTAATTTGTTTCTGTTTGTTTTGACCAAATTTCGCCCGTTTGTTAGAGGTTTAAAGACATTATGTAGTATAATTATCAGTATTGTACCCGTGCGAAGCCGGGGCGGGTCGCTAGTGTTATATAAAGCGTTGGTAAACAAAAATCTTTTTTTAGTAATAGGGTCCGGTTTTACCCTTTGGGTACGGAACCCTAAAAGTAATGAACAGATATGAGATATTTCTGGCAATATTTGTTAAATTGTTGGTTTCTTTTTAAGGTGTGTTGTCATATTTTCTACCTATAATTATTTTTATAGTAATTTTAATTTTTAATAGTAACATTTATGCGTTTCTTATTTTTTCTCATAATATTGGGATATTAAATAGACCTGTCAAATTCTGTAGATTTTGCCGATCTAAGTGAGATGGCTTTATTATCTCAATATCGTGAAAATTGCGTTTAGTAACGGTTTTGAAATGAAGGTTTGTAAGTGAAGTGGTATCTCTACTCTTAAAGCGTGTCCAGAACAAATTCACAAGACATTTATACCACAAGTATTATGGAGTATACCCTTTTTACCCCCTTATGTATCCTACACTGTTTGTCCTGGGCATGGTAGGATATAATGAATTGAGAGTACGTAGGGAGGTCCATCTCGTTACATATTTAGTGAGGCTGTTGCGTGGGACTGAACACAATCCTGGAGTACTGAGATGCCTTAGGCTTTGTGTACCAGATAGATACGTATGGCGCCGGCGACGTCCACCACTCTTAGACGTACCAAACGCCAGGACCAACTTATTTGCGAAGTGTCCTATAACCAGGTCTATTAAAATTATAAATATATTAAGTAATAATGTTGACATATTTTGCTGTCACATGAGTGAGTTGGCAAAAATGACTGTTTACACTGTGTCCTATTTTTGTTCCTAGTATTGTAAGTAGTTATAAGTTAAAGGTTTAATTGTATAATTGTTTTTATTTTTAGTTCTAATTTTATTGTTTCTTTTAGTTACTTAGTTGTTTTTATGTAAATTATTTCATGCGCACTATCGAATTGGGTTTGCCTGTAATGATAGTTGTAAGTTTAAAATAAATAAATAAATAAATAAAATAAAAAATGTTCTGTACCGCTACGCCTCGGAGGTTGTCTATACCGCTACGCCACGGAGGTTATCTGAAGCGCTACGCCACGGACATGATCTATTCCGCTACGCCTTGAAGGTTGTCTATACCGCTACGCCATGAAGGTTGTCTATACCGCTACGCCACGGAGGTTTCCTGAATCGCTACGCCTCGCAGGAGGCCTATACCGCTACGCCTCGCAGGTAGTATATACCGCTACGCCTCAGAGGTGGTCTTTACCGCTACACCACGGAGGTTATCGTAGTGTTATACTCAACGGATGTTGTCTATACCGCTATACCACGGAGGTCGTACAAAAGCAACAGGCAACAATAAATTGCAAGTTTTCACACATTCCGCTCGTATCTCTAGATCGGAATCAACAGGTGGATAAATAGCTAAGCTGTGAGATATCTACTGGTGTCAGATTGATCACAAGGTCGCTTGGTTTATCTTGCATCAAGTTTACTGACTAAGACTTATGGAGCTGGCAAATATAAATTATTGGTGCATACGAGGCGTTAGAAACCAAAAACCAACATGACGCGATGCGATCATTTATGTGACAAATAAAGCTTTTAGTTAATTTCGCCGGTTCGCAAGAAATCCTTTAGCATAAATCTAAAATTTATTTCTGGGATCGGTTGGTTGAGCGACTACCCTCCGTGCCACGGAAAGCACTTTAAACCGTTGGTCCGGATTGTTATAATATTATTATTATCTATAACGGATAGCAGTGTTGCCTAGTGTGTGCTATTACATAATACTGTGGTCACTATCGGTGGGTGACTATCATAAACCCTTTCTTCGCGTAAGCGATGATAGTAGCTAAGGTGTTTAATTCTATCTGACAAAAAAACTACTTTATATATGTTGGCTAGGCCAAAAAATCAATTTGCTACATTTGATTTTTGACCTTATTAGCTATTTTCACTAACGCGATATTACAGTATAATTAATACTGTACGATGTAGGTCACAAAGGAGTGTTTTTTCAATAACAGAGACGCGGTAAATGTAAATAATGCCAACGAAACTTTGTTTAAGCAAGATATTTCGCTGGATTACATCACATTAGACATTTATTACGTTATTAGTTATCTATCATTATATTAATACTGCTCGATTATTTATTTACTGGGACTTTTTGAACCAGCATTTGTGTCACATGACGACGACGGAAGAGGTGTCGGTAACTGACTTTCCGTTCGTCTCGTCCACATGTTTGAGCAGTGCCGGTTTTAGCCCTACCAGCGCCCTGGGCGAGAGTTTTTCGGCGTCCCCTAACAGCAATTCAATGACATAAACATTCGAAAAAATCTGGCACGCTGGGCAATCGCCCAACCCAGAGCGGGTTACCCCAACACCGGGTATACCCTAACGCCGCCTCTGTACTTGAGGGTTCAGTTTTAGTTAAACCATAATACTATAAGAACTTAACAAACAGCCAAAAATTAAGGCAGATTTACAATGTCTAAAATACTAACTACATTAGGCTGAACTTCAAAAAGGTGCTTGAAAAGTCTACGCCAGCGACCGCCCTAGTCCCACAAGGGACGCCCTCTTGCGCAGGTTGCTTTGTTTGTTAGTTTTTAAATCTTAATTTAATAAGGCTAAAGCACTGCTTGTCTTTATGTCCCGTGAATAAACTAAAGACTCGTGGCTTAATACGTATATTCGTCCGAAAATTCACAAAGGCTTAATAACTAAAGTTACGATACATACACTATCCTAAAAATACAAAAATAATATTAAATGTACCAGATCCACGTACGTTTATGGAATCATCTATGTAATAGTAATAGTCGGGGGTGTAGTTTTAAGGATAACAGTTTTCTTGAGACTGTTCTCGAAAGATATCCGCTGTGCCGAAGTAAATAGGATTTGTGATGTTATATTAAGTCTGTTGTTACAATCATTGGAGACGGCTTGGATAGTTTTATTGAAATAGAAACACATAGTAATGTCATTTCCTTGCCAATCCGTGGTTTGTCTTATGAAAACTGAAGTGAAAGAAAACGCTTTTGTTTTTCCTTTCTTATCGCGAGTTAGGATGGCAGACTTTCTATATTTACATTTATCTTGTTGATATTTCATTAAAGTATTAATATTGATTGGAATGTAGAAGTGTAGTAAATACGCTAACCTAAAACCATAGCTCCGTAATTGAAGCAACTCAATATTGTTGTGTATATAAGACACTGTACCGATGGTACATGATCCCGTTTTGTTTCTTATTTCTTAACGTGTAATTTTTACACAGTTTACTACGCAAATTGTGCATATTACTTCGGTTATAACCAATATTTAATAAAAATTTCAACACGTATTGGTCGCACAAAGGTTTTTTTTTACCCTACATTAAGGCTAGCAGATCTCCAGCCCCAGAAAATGGTTTAAATGTGATACTTTGACCTCGGCTCAGAGCGGTCGCTGGCGGGGGGGATTAGAGGAATAAAGATTTCAGATTTTTGAGGAATTTTGTGCAACTGTCGGTCGCACAGAGCGTGGCTGGCTCGAGTACGCCAGTTTCAGGTGTACTACCTATATTTTGGTGCATTTGTGCAAGTCGAGCGCGCGAGACCAATCATTTAGGTATCTAAGATTATTAGTATACCAAGCTTTATCAAAATCCTCGAAAGCCATAAAAAGGTTAAGACCAAACATATCACCCCACGTTTGTAACGTCTGAATGTTTGTAGTTCCTATTGTATAATGATTAATATTGTATATAGCACTAACATAGCCATAATTCTCTTCAAACACTTTTTTTTCAGTAAAAGAACTTGATAATACAGGCTGGCTTAACTCAAGTTTCAGTGCAAATAAATCTTGAGTCTGACCTGTCGTTTGGTACTGCCGGTGTCGCGGGTCAGGTTACTAGCGCTAATTTATACAAGAGCTTTAAAAGATAACACTTTGTTTCACTCGCTACAAGGTATATTTTTTTATAGTACAACGTTTCTTTGTGCGAGCTGGTAACATTTTAATGCTTTCTCCTTTGTTTTGTATGGACTTGACTTGGCTTTAATTGATTTAATGTATTTTAAATAATGTTGCAGAATGATTTAACTTTTAATACCGCGAAAGGAACTGATGGATCTGACATCGAGATATATTTAAGCTTTCTACTGAGTATTGAGTAGTATTGTTTTTATGAAAATAATTAGCATGAAGTTTATTTTTTCAAAATTATTGATGTTTTTTTGAATTCGCATTTTTTAAGTTTTTAATACAGTACCATAAATATAAATATCGAAAAATATTAAACAATTCGATAAAAATAAATATCATTGACAACAGAGCAAACCGTGACGCGCGGGTAAAATTAAAAAAAAACTAATCAGAAAAAAATATTTAAACAGAGATTCATTCGTCCACATACAACACTTTTTGTACATTTTTATTTTATAAAATATTATTACTTATATATGTATATGTGAAATCCGGATTTGAATAGACTACCCTATGTCTGCCCGTCTGGTGTCGTAAAAGAAGAAGAATCTATCAGTTCAACTTGGGTATCATTGCGATTACCAATCCACCTGCCAACCGTTCTGACTATGGCAATATTCCTCACGACCGTAGCTTGCTAGGGTATGTTAAGAGATGTAAAGAGCCTGTTTATGTCCATTGTTGCATATGGGGTTCCATATGCAACAATGGACATAAACAGGCTCTTGCAAGTGAAGAAGAAGTTAATCGTGTTTTCTACAACTCATATGAGTTTTTGCAGATGATTAGTTAATCACAATTCTCATAATTATTGCAGAAACTACCTATAAGAGTATATTAGTTTTGGCAATGCGTTTTTTTTAAACTTACTCTTATTTTTCATACTACTTACATTTAAATGTGAAAAGTTTATGAACACAAATAAAAAAAATATAACTCTCGCAGCTTGTTTAGTGACTAAAATATCAAACTTATTCTTAGTAGGTAGTAAAAAATATGATTATTTGTATATGCATCAAGCAGCCCGAAATTACGACCAGCTGTTTCACTTCTTCTCGTAACTGACATTTTATTTGAACAAAATATAACGTTAACAAAATAATAAGGAACGCATAACACAATTCTTTACATAAACAATCTCCTCCGAATCTCTATAAGCCATGTAAAGTCATTAATTATAATAAACAGGTCAGAAAGGAAAATATTTATGATTCAATGGTTATCGTAAAAAGCGTTCTATCGTTTTATTGCAATGTGGACGGTGGAATTTTAATTTGTAAATAAAATTATAAGTTAGGTTGCTGCCTAGTACGTTAAAGCAGTGCTAAATAAATAAATTCTAAGTAAATGCTTAATAAATTCAATCTATGTGCCTAATTTGATTCAAATCTGTTCATTAATTTGAACAACAAACATGAAACCTATCACATTTATAATATTAATAGAACTATTTCTTCTTAGATTGTGATTTTGTATAATAGGTATAGTGTGGATATGTCTACTCTTTTTAATAATAGGAATGATAATATCGTAATATCGTATGTTATACAAACTTTAAACCTTATCATCGTACTAACAGTCAATCTATCTATCTACAGAAAAGTTCAAATTTACTCGACTAATAAAGGCTCCTCGCTCCAGTCCTAATTGGATGATAGCTTGTTAGCTGCAAGTCTATACCAGGATAAGTACTATGTTACCAAAGGTAGCTAAATTGAACAGTCTATAGGGACACGTGTACCTACTGCATGAACTCCGATAAAAATATATTTGGTGTTCTATTGGATGTAGTTAAGCAGAAAGGACTCAATTCACACTAAGTCACTTTTGAATGATGGGCGTTTAAAGTGTAAAATTAATCTAATACATTATAACAAAATTAATTACTTTGTTTTTTAATTGACTCATTGTTTTAATTTATTATGCCATGCCATACGGCTTTTGATACTTTTATTTGGACGCTCCGAGGCCGACCTATTGTTGCGGGGTTGGCCAACTTAATAAGAACTAAGATCGTCTGTTTACTGTGTGCGATCGACCAATTGCATACATAACGATGAATCACGTTTCATGTAAGTCAATCAAATGATAAATAGGTATTTTTTCAGATTTTTATACAACAAACACTAACTTTGTACGACTGCGGCACGTATTTGTAGACTAAAATATCACTTTATTAATGTTGATCGACTTTTATAGCTGCCGGGATCGACCGGCTGGCCACCCCTGTAGTATCGGATGCCACAACAACCAAAGGGCTTGGGTGTTGAGCCGCGGATTCGAAGGAGCCTTCCGTCGCCTCTTTGATTCACTGCATGATGGAAGGCTGTTGGAGATCAAAATGTCCAACGAGATAAATAAGCAACATACCTAAATCCACACATCTAACCTTACAAACTTTTGAATTTATGAGAAAAAAAATCGAGAAAGATCTACAAAGATTTATATTCTTAACCACGCAGAGTCTGCTTTGTTTCCAAACAAGTATTCCCCGTAGAATGTTTCCCAACGAACTTGCAATTTGGTTCTGTCGGTGTCGTTCATATATACCACTTAACTTGGCATGGGATTGACAGAGGATGTAGGTGCAAGTCCCGCCGCTGGGCTTTAGTTTTGAAAAAATACTATTTACTTGCGCCACTTATAAAACATTCTTAAACAAACTTTTTGATATTAATATTATAAAGAGGAAAGATTTGATTGTTTGTATTGAATAGGCTCCGAAACTACTGGACCGATTAAAAAAAATACCGTTGGAAAGCTACACTATCTCCGGATGATATAGGCTATATTATTTTATGAAGTTCCCACGGGAACGGAGTTTCGCGGGTGAAACCGCACGCGGAAAGCTAATGTTTTTATAAAAGGCAACCGTTACTCATTGATAAACCAACACATAGCTTGATTAGCATTGAATGATACTCATTTTATAAAATTAGACGATTTGGAGTTAGTGTGTTAGGATTTTTGCTTGGTTTCATTAAACTTAAAAAGGCTGATTCGATAAGAGTATCTGGGAGATGCATACTTGTAGGTCATATTGTATGATAAGATACGCGATAATTGAAGCTATGAGGTTTAAACTACAGGATACCACCTACCACGTAGGATAAAGCTACCAATAATCAGATATCAAACTTTTTACAAGTCTATCAATTCCTTTGTTTGTCTATTATGAATCACAGTGAAGTTTAATAAAATATATGGATTCAGTTTTTGTTTGGGTAGTTGCATGGAAATATTATGCCCTTTTTTCATGGAGAAATATGTTTTTCTGTTTTATGTTACCACACGTCGCTAAAGTTTGAGCTTTTTGCTAAAGTAACATCTTTATGTAACTCCTCTGCAATAAATCGGGACCGCATCCTTTTCCTGAATTGTTTACGGGATACGTTAATGTATTAAACTTGTGCTCGCGACTTAGCTCACTTGAAATATTTCCTTTGAGAAAACCCCGATTCATTCAAACATTCCTCAATGGTGAAATTTCGTGTGATGTCACAATTTTACCTCGTAGTGACATTACAAGCATCTCCTGAACTTTATAGTTTGTTGTAGCTGTATATCTTTGTCAATTTTTATTGATTTGATAAATAAAAAATACGTGTCCTATATTTCTTACTAACCTAATTGACGGGCTAATTATAATTTTTTAGGCTTCATGCTTATTTCCATCGTAAGAATACTTTTATAAACCTAATCAACCACAAACCTTTTTGTAATGACACATCTATTAAAGTACTAGAAAGATGCGCCTTACCCGAGGATCAAAGTCTATTGAAGGAAAGTTATTTAATTTGCTGCTTAAATCAACACGTTGATTACTCTCCAGTGGTTAAAAGAGACCTTTCATTCAGTTTGCTTTTAACCGGAGTAAGTAAACAACTTTTAACTATTAATGCCGTTTTCATGCTCCGGTCCTTAAAGACTTTGATGAACAAAGACTAGAGCGCCGTAGTACTTGGTAATCTGTGTTTGATTTTGTTCCTTTTCAAAGATGAGATCTCCAGAACGATTGAATACATTTTAATTATGTGAATACTAGCTCCGCTGTGTCTAGCTAGTTTTACTCGCGTATCTCTGCTCCAGTGGGTCGGAGCAATATTTTTGTAGCCTATATGTTAATCCAGCCTATATTATATCCGCATGCAAATTTTTAGCCAAATCCATTCGGAAGTTTTTGCGTGAAAGAGTAATAAACATACATCCATAAATTCTTACAAAATTTCGCGTTTATTATATTAGTAGGATTTATTATGTCTTCCATGTAAATTCGTCGTGTGGCCACCAAATCTCTCTGGTGATGTCGTAAGAACACCTTATAGATGGGCAGCAGCTTGTATCAGCTCAAAGATACTGCCATCCTACTGCGACCACCAATCCGCCTGCCAAGTGTGGTAGTTACGGCAATATTCCTCAACTACCATGGCTTGCCAAGGTCTGTTAAAGAAGAGGATCATGTACAGCAGCGGACAAAAACGGACCGATAAAGAAAAAAGTATATTACAGTTTTGGGGTGATTGGATATATTGTGACACATGTTATACCTACTATAATTGTTACTTGTATTAAAGAGCAACCTTTTTTCAGATGGATAGAGGAGGGAAGAGGAGCAGGAGGAGTGATAAGTATAGAGGTTAGGATACCAGGGCTTTGCTAAGTACTGGACATAAACTCGAGAAGGGCTACAGCCTGTTAAAGGATTTCAAAAATACAATAGTAGTATATAGTAGTAGTATAGTTGTGAGGCTTGCTTTGGATCGTCGCTGGCTCAAAAAAAACAATATAATATTTAATTTGATTGGGTTGATTTAAATTTCTTTATAATACGCGACATTATAAAAATCACATGACATAGCAACATTGGTAACTTTTAATTAATAATATTATTGTTGAAATATAAACTAATTTATCAGTCCAGATTTTTTTGTCATTATCATTGTAAGTATTAGACTTATAATAAGTACGTACGATTGATTCGTCTACATTTTCCAAAAAAAAAAACACTTGTACTTAGTTATAAAATAAAGTAAATAAAAAGTCAATACATTTTTTTAAATCGAACATCAACGCGGAAGTGCTGACAGCTTTTTATCCAATCCTGTTAACGTTGGCTGTTTGGATCGATGCCTGTGCCTGGAAATTAAACGCGTTGGTAATTGCTTTTCGAACGTTAAAAAAACTTTTAGAAAAACTGCTATAAGCCACTCACAGGTTGAACGTTTAAGCCCAATAAAATGTAGTAAGGTGTATCAGTAAAATAAGGTTTCGTCAACCGGAAACTTCTTTGAAAAGAAAGTAGATAAGATGTTGAGTGATTTATAATTGGCTAAATTGAGGGTTTCTTTTCGTCTACTGGTTTATAATTAACCGGTCGGCAATATTCGAAACTGTGTTAGTATATTGGCGTTGGAGAACCTTCAAAACCCTCAGGAGTGCGGAGCTGGGGTATGATTTGATAAAACACTCAAGTAACAAGAACTCATCATAAATTTTAGTGAGAATTGGTATAAGACCGCACAACCATTTTGTATTTATATTGTTTGTGTTTTTATACCTTTTCTTTTACTTGTCATTTTGATATATATTTTTTACACTTTACACTGTTGGTTTCCATCGAAACCAACTGTGTTTTCATTATACAGTCCTTAATACTTACCTAATTATAGTAAATTTTCACTTCACTATTGCTCAATCTTTTATACCAAAAGATTGAGCAATAGTGAAGTGTGATGTTAAGGCCCAGGTGAAAAGTAATAGTGGATTGTACATTATAGGTTTATTGCCGGTAGTAACTACTAATTGATTAAAATGTACAAAAAATTTTGCACGCGGTCGGGACGGACGCCTCTGTCTTCATTTTTCTAATTAATTTTCGATTGGCGCACTTTGCAGTTTGCTGTATGGTTTGTTTTTGTTTTTAAATATTTTAATGGTTTTTGAATTAACGTATGTTTATAATAAAAATTTACTACTGAGACGTTTACTACCGTGAAAAAATATCTAAAGCGAATTATACCCTTATTGACTAGAGCCATCTAGTTTTAACTTAGTGAACTAAATTACAGTACATATTAAATGGTTAAACGTATATATGGTAACATAGGTTTTCTTGCCTTGTTTGACTGCATTAGTGGTGAAATTAATATGGTCATTGCCTTGGAAAGCTGATATTCTAGGTTTGATTCCCAAACAGGATATCTATTTGTGTCCAAAGCGGATAGTTGGTCTGAGACTGGGTGTGTCAGTG
Source organism: Nycteola revayana (assembly GCA_947037095.2). Lineage (NCBI taxonomy): Eukaryota > Metazoa > Arthropoda > Insecta > Lepidoptera > Nolidae > Nycteola > Nycteola revayana. Next base: position 6,270,142 of record OX344845.2, read on the forward strand.
AATTATTCGTTTGTAAAGTTTACCGTGACTCTGGGATTTATTTCCGTGGTGCTGGGGTAGTCTTGAAGTTAGTCGAGTAGTAAAGCTATGCCAGTAGTACCTATTACTTGTTTTGTTCTATGAAGGTTTACATAATAACGTGTTGGGTTAGGTACAGGAGGGGGAGCATAGCGTTAGTACGCTCAATGAGCTGTTCGGTTTGGGTCTTACCTCCACCAGGCAGTATACTGCCTAAATACAAAATTGTCTAATCAATAATGATATATAGATTACGAATTGTTGTTTTTTCGGACGGAAAAAGGGCCGGAATAACAAGGGTGGCTCGTGGCGTAAATCTATTGCGATTACACTAGCTGTCCTTGTCCTTAGATACCTTTGGTTTGGTACTATTAGGTGGATTTAACCTTTTTTTTTAATTTATCTAGACGATTGACACCTATTTATCAAGTTAAATTAAAATAAGCGTTAAATACAAATATTTGGAAATGGAAGACTTAATATTTCAATACTCGGCCGTCTCGCGATCCGTCGTCACATCCTAAGCTTTAATGAAGTCTTAGCTTCAACACCAATGGTATGTTAAAAAGTTATAGGTACGTTAAAGCATATAATACAATCGGAATGTCTCACTGTTCAGCTAACTGTGACGACATAAACAGGGCCGGATTTAGATGTCCGGAGGCCCCGGGGCAACAAAGGAGAAGAGGCCTTCTGGTCACAAATTAGTTTCACTCTAAATGTGTAGAAAATTTGAAGTATGTATCTGTTTTTCAGGATGATTTGAATTCTGATATTTTACCTATACAAGGTTACCGACAAAAAAAAAGAAAATTGTAGAGTTTACTTGTCAGAATTTGAAATATTTCAAATCTTTATTGTGGGGGCCCCTTTATTGTGGAGGCCCCGGGGCAGTTGCCCTGGATGCCCTGCCTTAAATCCGGCTTTGGACATAAAGTACAAACAACTTATATAAAACTTCACATTGCATACTGAATAAACAAAATCTACGGCAGCCGTACATCTACGAGATTGCTACCATTCGTATTCTGTTAAGAATTTAAGGTATTTTACATGTAAGGTTAGAGCAACTCAAAATAGGGCACTGCATTCATGAGGAACACTAATGTTGAGTGACTGCAATTTTAATGAATTTGGGATGAAGACTGTATATGTCTAGACAAAGTTTGTCATAATACCCGAATGTACCAATGTACCAGAGATATATATGTTACGGCTAATAGCCGAAGTGCGGCTACACCTTGTTTTAGCCAGCTACAACTAGGTGCATCCGACCACATGCGGTTAAACTTAGATGTATCCCACTTATCTTCGGTTACAACTAGGTTTTAATTAAATTAAACAATACTTATGCACGGCATAAAAAGGTGTTGGGGTGGTGAAAAAAAAAATAACATATACCTAAACCGATGGAGTTGAAAAGGGACTTATTGAGGTTGATATAAGTTTAACCGCATGTGGTAGGCTGCACCTAGTTGTAGCCGGCTAAAATTTGGTGTAGCCGCACTTCGGTTATTAGCCGTAACTTATACATAATAATAATATACTAAAAATCATACCTATATCTAAATCTGTAGCTCAAATCTAGGAACGTTACCAAGTAGTACAGATTTAGAATATAGTATTAATAATAATTATTAATAATTTTATAATTTAGTTTTTGTTTAATTTAGCTACTTCTAGTTGTATTTATTTATTATCATCATCATCAGCAGCCTGTGAACGTCCACTGCTGAACATGGGCCTCCTCTTAACAGACCTTGGCAAGCCAGGAGCGTTGAGGGATATTGCCATAATCACCACGCTTGGCAGAAGGATTGGTGATCGCATTAAGATGTAAACCTTGAGCTAATAGATGCTGCTGCCCATCCATCAGCCATATGTCCCTTAGTCGACTTTTACGACAACCATGGGAAGACATGGGGTGGTCTATTCTAAGCCGGAAACCACAAGGCATTATTTATTATATTAATATATATTATTGTTTATGCTGTCGCTACATTAAATTGAATTGATTGTGATTTTTAACAATCCAAAATCCCAGTACTCCAAACTTCTACACACACAAGCCATTTGAGTCAGCAAAGTGAAAACTGAAAAATTCTGCAGTCACCTTTTGCACTGGCATTCATAGTTTATAACACCAAAAAGCAAGTGCTTTTATCACATCTAAGTGATTAGTGAACCAAGTCGAAGTGGTAACGCAACGATATGACTTTGACATCGATAGGTAGAAATATCTTAATGTATGCATGTAATGGGAATGTATTGTAATACGTATATTCCCATTTCATTCATCATCATCAGCCCGTATAACGTCTACTGCTGAACAAGGGCCTCCTCCCAAAGGAGGGTATTTGCCATTGTCACCACGCTTGGCAAGCGGGTTGGTGACCGCAGTATTATGTTGTATCACACAAGGAAACGCTGCTGCCCGTTCCTTGATATACGATTATTATATGTTATCTTATAACAATCGGGACCAACAACGTTTTAACGTGCTTTCCGAAGCACGGAGGGTAGTCCCTAAACCAACCAGACCTGGAAAGAAATCTTAGAATTTACACAAAGTTTCCTGTTCGGTTTGGGAATCGAAACTACGACCTCCGAGATTAAAAGCGAGCCAAATGGAACGGGAAGCTTGGCGCGTAGTCGGTCCCGCCGTCATCCGTTCATTGCGCTCAATGTGGGTTCAGCCTTAAAGTCACTCCACCCCTTCATAATAATCTTTAACACGGTTATGATCAAATTACTTTGTAATACGATTGCGTAATTGTACCAGCGTTTCGTGGTCTCAAGTTTGTACTTTGATTTGTGAGATATTGTACCCATTATATTCATGCTCGAGGCGAGCTTTAAATGATTGTGGAAAATCTTAGCCAAAATTGTTTACGATTTGTTATCCTTTTATTGTGATAGTACTTAGTTTAATGAAAAGGCCTTGTTATATTATAGCTCTTGGTATATATAGTACTAGTTTCGCTCCGCGGTTTTACCCGCGTCACTCCGCTCCAGTGGGTTGGAGCGTGAATTTTTATGTTTAGTTAAGAAGCTTATATGTTAATCTAGCTTATAAACTATCCGCGTGCAAACTTTCAGTCGAATCCGTTCAGTAGTTGTTGCATGAAAGAGTAACAAACATACATCCCATAAACTTTTGCGTTTATTATATTAGTAGGATAGCTCTTCGTATATTAAGGTGTTGATAAAATAGTAATCTAATCTAAATATCATATAAATATATAGAATTAATGTGATATTTAGATTACTAGTGTAGTTTAAGTAGTACGGGGCTAAGCATTCGCTTTGATAACAAACGAATACTTGAAAACTATCTGTTAATAAATGTATGTACATCATCAGCCCGTATAACGTCGACTGCTGAACATGGGCCTCCTCCCGAGGGAGGGTATTTGCCATAGTCGTGACCGCGTATTATGTTGTACCACACAAGGAAACGCTGCTGCCCGTTCCTTGATATACGATTGTTATAGATGATGTCATAACAATCGGGACCAACGGCTTAACGTGCTTTCCGAGGCACGGAGGGTAGTCCCTCAAACGACCAGACCCGGAAAGAATCTTAGAAATTACACAAAGATTTCATGTCCGGTGTGGGGATCGAACCCACGACCTCCGAGATTCAAGGCGAGCCAAATAACGCTACGCTACGGAGGTTGTCGTATGTCGTATATTTTGTAAAATGTATGTACATTTTACAAAATATCAGAGTTACTATACATTTCAATTGTAGTTGAGAAAGTATTGTATTAAATTTCATTTTGTTCTTCTTTGTAATTCAAGCACGCTTAACATCTCCATGCTTTAAGCCTGCAGGATATTGCTTCTAGATTAAAGGCAAAGCTTATTTGCATCCACTGAATGTTTTAGACAATATACTGTTACATAATAGACAATATACTGTTCTTTGCCGTGTGGTTTCTGGCTTAGAATAGACCACCCCGTGTCTTCCCATGGGCGTCGTAAAAGGCGACTAAGGGACATATTGGCAGCAGCATCTATTAGCTCAACATTTGCATCTTACTGCGATCACCAATCCGTCTGCCAAGCGTGGTGATTATGGCAATATCCCTCTACGATCCTGGCTTGCCAAGGTCTGTTATGAGGAGGCTCATGTTCAGCAGTGGACGTCAACGGGCTGTTGATGATGATGATGACTGTTACATAAGTAGAAAAAGTTATTAAGCCATACCTACCTTGTTAATACGCTTAATAAGCTACTCGAGGTACTTGGCTTACCAAGTACCTCCACCCAACAGAATAACAGAAGCAAATAACTTTCTTGATTTAATGGCTAAAGCTCATTTGGGGTGAATTTAACGCGTCCTCTTGCGCAGCTTGCTAGGTTTATAGTTTATAGGTAAACCATTTAATAAGGCCCTGGTCGCCTAAATGCCCGGTGAAATAGTCTTCACCTTGTAGGTTACCGTAGCCTATAAACGCTTTCTATAAAAGCAGTATCGCTCACGCGTTTATAGAAAGCGTTGATAGGTTACGGTAACCGCTTAACATCAGGATAACCGTAGTTTTTTACCTCCCTTGTGATATAAAATAGTTAAATAATTCATCACTCAAACGCTCAACTGTTAGGATTTTTTATCACTTAAACTCTAACTACGCTATAAATACTCACAAAACATTTACTTATCTAGCTGTTTTAAGTGTTTCTTCGACTTTGATTTAAGTATAAATGGGTTAAACATAAAATATAACGTATTATTTATCAGTGAACAGTGACAACCTCCGTAGCGTAGCGGTATTTGGCTCGCTTTAAATCTCGGGGGGGTCGTGGGTTCGATCCCCACGCCGCCGGACGAAAAAACCTTTGAGTAGATTCTAAGATTTATTTCAGACTCCGAGCTTTGGAAAGTATCACGATTGTTATAACATCATCTATACTAATCGTATAATAGGGAATGGGCAGCAGCGTTTCCTTGTGAATTACAACATATATTACAACACTGCTGTCACCAAACCACCTGCCAAGCGTAGTGACTATGGCAAAAACCCTCCCTCGGGACGAGGCCCTTGTTCAGACGTTGTACGGGCTGATGATGTTTATTAGTGAAATAGACACATACCTAAGCTTTTTTTATAATTTTTGCTTAAAACTTAAACAAAATAAAACACATACACAGCTTACCAAAAGTAACTTTTTCTTTGCTCAGTCAGATAGAAAATAATCAAAAGCGATAAATTGATTCGTCGAAAATTGTTTATATCATCTGCCTACGGTAGAGAATAATTTCATTAATTCAAGGGGACCACAAGGCGTGAAATTTGTTTCGAGCACCGACGGCTTTCAAGTGACAGATTTTGTCATATTATAGCGTTGTGTCGCAATATTATGAAATTTACGGTGTGACTTGTGCTGTGTAATTGTTTTGTGTTACAGATTTTTTATGCTTCTACGGATTGGTGACTTCATTGTTATTCAAAATGTTACAAACGGATACTTAGACTCCATTGTCCGTTTGTCTGTTATCAGGCTGCATCTGATAAACCGTGAAAGCTTTTAACATTATTTTTACAGATTTCTATTGCCGCTTACAAGAAAAGATACTAAAAACAAAATAAATTAAATACTGAAGGGATTTGCCATACAACAAACGTGATTTATAGATTGATATTACTGCAACAGGCAGACGCTTGAAATATTCGCAAAATATTTAGTTGTTTATTCTTTTTTATAATGTTGTTATAGATAATGATACGAAACCCTTCGAGTGTGAATCCAACTGTCTCTATATCCGCCATATTTAAAACATGTTTAGTTAAACAATTTTGCTTTGGATCCATAACAGAAAGAACCAGTTTGCTTTATTTATGTATCTTAACTTCGGAATTCTCTGCCGGGGTCAGTTTTTCCGGAACGCTATAATCTGGACATATTTAAGACTAAAGTGAACAGACACTTTCTAGGCAAGCGTGTATCATCTCAGACCTTATTTTCGCCTTCCATGAAGCAAGATTATGGTCAAACGTACCTAAGCCTATATTAAATATATAAAAAATATAAAAAACATAAAGCTCGAAAACATTCATAAGGTCATATTATTATTTCAAAAATAACAATAAAACTACTAGATTTAACTATTGCTCTACATATTTGCTTTGTTTGAGCTAAACAATAGGGATAATATTCAACCACTCGAAGTAGGAATTACTAGATTTGTAATCAATATTCTGGAGCTATTTCTATTATTAGCTATTCTGTTTTTTATTGTTTTTGCTTTGTCAATTTTGAGATCTACATGAAACGAATGGTGTAACCTATAGCAGAACAAAGGTAAATTATTTTAGTACTTGACTTTCATCATCGGCTCGTATAACGTCGACTAATTAATCAGTGGACTTTATACGGGCTCATATTTATATGAGTCTCCTCTCGATGGGGGGTTTTAGCCATAATCACCACACTTGGCAGGCGGGTTGTTGACCGCAGTATTATGTAATAACAAACAGGGAAACGCTGCTGCCCGTTCCCTGGTATACAATCATTGTATGCTATAGATGATGCTATAACAATCAGGTCCAACAGCTTAGCGTACTTTCAGAGGCACGGAGGGTCCTCAACCAATCAGACCAGGAAAGATTTCAGATTATACACAAAGATCCTGTCCGGCGTGTAGATCAAACCCACGGTCTCTATGACTTCAAGCGAGAATGATACCGCTATACCACGGTCTTTTATAATGTAATATAATATTTTTAAATTCATAATAAATCGGTTTGGAGTTGTATATGACACACAGGCAAGCTCAACTCTATTAAATAGTGTAAACAAACATTTACAAAGAACACACAGAATTCAGAACCTCGTCCTGTTTCTAGGAATTATTAAATGGAGTGTTCAAACCGCAAAGAGTTCATGCTAGAATTCCTTACTCCTTAAAGAGTATTGCATTTCTATAAACGCAATACTCTTTGTAACTGTATTGCATTTATAGAATATAACTGTTAATAGTGCTTTTTGAGTTTTGAGACGTAACGGTAAACGACGGTAGACGAGACATTAGGTAATTTTTTTCAAAAATATTAGTATTTTTATTTGTACCGAATAATTTAAAAACAGGATTGGACTGGACCAACTTAAAAAAATCTTGTACTGTAACTAAGTTATGTACTTTATTAAGAAACACGGACTTGGCTTAAGACTGGGAATTGGCTCGGAAAGCACGCTAAGCCGTTGGTCCCGATTATGGTATATCAAGGAACGGGAAGTAGCATTTCTTTGTGTGGTACAGCATAAAACTGCGGTCACCAACCCGTCTGCCAAGCGTGGTGACAATGGCAAATACCCTCCCCGGAAGGAGGCTCATATACAGCAGTGGACGTAATACGGGCTAATGATGATGATGAAATGACTCATATATTCTACCTGACGTTAAGTAGCATAGAGGTCCAAATAAAAGTAAAGCTAATGTCAGAACAGTAGATACAAACAGTACTTTTATTCTTTGTATTTCTTCAACTAGGCATCCTTATCCTGTTCATAATGAAACATTCCCTCAAAAGATCATTTCTTCATAAACATATTTCTGCGGTTCTAACTTTCTTTAAGTTCTGCAGTTTCGTGTTGCATATATATATAATCAAATGGCAAAACTCTCAGTTCTATTGAATCGTGCTTGACGATGTTAGGAAGCGACTTTTCGATTCTAGGAAATGTTTGCATTCACAGACAGTATTTCCATTGAAATTAGTATCGACAAGCTCCAATCTAATTAAAATATTCTGAACCAAAGAAGAGTAAACATCTGAATGAAGTACTACTTTTATAATTAGTTCAAAGCGATGATTGAGACTCCGGGAGTGAAAAAGTTGAAGGAGATTACGAATTGCGATTAATCGCCTGTTATCTGCGCCGTTATAGCTATCGCACTGCAAGTTAGGTCACCAACCCGCGTACCATGCGAAATTATTATAAAAAATCCCTCTCGGAGAGGCCCAGTTGATGTTAAATAGGCTGATGATAATGATCATTCTATTTGAATTTTTTGGGATATAGTCCCGTTAATACTTCACGTCAAGTTATAAGGAAATCATTTTCACCTTATTTACAGCATACATTCAAATTATACTAAAACTATGCGGCATCATTAAAAGAGGTTGATTTAAGATTTTCTTTGCTCTCTTATTTAGTTTTTTACAAGCTCCGTTCCTTGTTGTACGAATAAACATGAACGAGTCAGAACTGAATTTTGTTAAGTTTTCTGCTAACTTTTGATGAGCGTTGGTAAACTTAGCGAAACTATTAATTGTGTTTATAACTTATACAATTAAATTAGTTTAAATGTAATAAATATAATTGAATAAATAAAACATGTAAGGTAAAGTGATACATGCTCGAGAAATGCGCATCATCATCAGCCCGTACAACATCCACTGCTGAACATAGGCCTCCTTTCGAGGGAGGGTGTTTGACATAGTCACCACGCTCGGCAGGCGGTTTGGTGACTGCAGTATTATGTTGTACCTCACAAGAAACCGCTGATGCCCGTTCCTTGATAAACGATTATTATAGATGATGTTATAACAATCGGGACCAACGGCTTAACGTGCTATCAGAGGCATCAAAGGTAGTCCCTCAACCAACCAGACCCGGAAAGAAGTCTTAGAATTTACACAAATATTTCCTACCTGGCGTGGGGATCGAACCCACGACCTCCGAGATTTAAAGCGAGCCAAATACCACTACGCTACGGAGGTTGTCGCCTCTTAACAGTGGTTTATTCTAAGCCTATATGATATATCGGCGCAACCACATAAAATAAGCATAGCAACAACACTTCATTAATGATAAACACATAAATACAATTACTCGTCTCATCAAAATAAATAAATTGTGAATCAATGCATGATTTGATAGAAACACAAATATGTTCATAAAATACTAGACTAATAAATAAGTATTCAGGATCAAATTATGATTTGTAAATCGTTGAAATATTTGTAGAAATAATTATCTGTTCACATAGTTTGAAAATTATCAAACTAAATTGTTTACTGTTTGTGAGCCGCTCGTTTAGTATAAATACGGCCGGCGGACCGTTTGCAATTCAGTCTCGCTCGAGCTGCCGGACGTCAGCAATGATGACGTCACACCTTATTAAAAACAACGATGCTCGTCCTTCCTCGTCATCAGAAGTGGGACTCGAAGTGATCCTTGGAACTGCTTCATCACGACCTGTTGCGACTGAACCTTGGCTTCAAGCAATGGGGTCTACGCAACAGGGGCAACAGCCGATGATCAATGTACCTATGCCGAATACGTCCATGGGTGGGGTGCCACCTTAATTCTTCATGCACATGATGCAAATGAATCAGCAAATGTTCGAGCGTTTATGCAAGAGTTGTGGGAAGAGGGCGAACAGGAAAAGTCGCTCAAGATCAAAAAAAAAAAAAAAAAAAAAAATGCTCCTCTCTAACATCCGAGGTCTGCACTCCGATCTCATCCCGGTCCATCACCACCATGAGACCGAAAAACCATATCTGCTGTTCCTCATGGAGACGCAAATCAGATGTCCTGCTGACGCGGCATGCTTGCGCCGCCCGGGGTAGACCCTGGAGCACAGTTTTAAGCCACGCGCTGGCGCCTGCGTGTGTGCTCGCGATGACGTCTGCTGTCGGCGTCTCCGTAACATTGAGGATTCCAGTTTCTCTGTATTGTGGGTTCTGGTGGACACTGGCTTGGAGCAGATACTATGCTGGTGTCTATCAGTCGCACACCGACAACATGGGGACAACCAGGTTGTTTCACTATCTTTCGGACTCGGCTGAACTGGCTCAGCTCAGGTGCCCATCGGCGCAGCTGGTTGTTCTGGGGGACTTCAATGCCCACCACCAGGAGTGGCTGTGCCCATGCCGGAGCACCGGCCATGCTGGGGGATTGGCGTGTGCATTCGCACTGACGCTTGGTCTCTCCCAACTGGTGACTGGACTGACACGGGTGCCCGACATTGATGGCCATGCGGCCGGTTGCTTGGACCTTCTGCTGACAACTGATCCAGACCCATGTCAAGTCGCGGTTTCCTCGCCGTTGGGTGGCTCCGACCACTGTCTGGTGAAATCTGTGTCTGTCTGCTCGCCACCCGATCCCGATCTCAAGGGGACTAGGCGAGTATGGCGATACAAGTCAGCAGATTGGGATGGGATGCGGTATTTCTTCGCGTCTTACCCTTGGCTGCGCTTATGCTTCTCTTCAGACGACCCAACTTGCTGCGCGGAGGCTGTTTCTGGGGTGATATGCCAAACTATGGAATATTTCGTTCCATTTTCTGATGTCTCACTCCGAGACAAGGCCCGTTCATGGTTCGGCGCTGAGTGTGATAGTACTGAAGCACATAAGCACTCTGCTTGCCGAGCGTGGGCGGATGCTCGAGCCCGCAAAGCGCGAAATGTTCGGGGGCTGAAGAGAGCCTTCAATGGTGCTGCCAAGTCTTGCAAACGTGCGCTACGCAGGGCCCGCTTTGACCATATTGGACGCATTGGAGCCACACTAGCATCTTACCCATCTGGGAGTAAAGCTTTTTGGTTTCTTGCCAAATCGGTCGAAGCCTATTTCTGTCGGTCCTCTTTTCCGCCACTGCAGGAGCCGAACGGTTCATTAGCTCACACCGCCAAGGAGAAAGCAGACTTATTTGCATCTCTATTTACTAAGAATTCACAACTAGATGCTGCTGGTAAAAGTCCACCCAGGTTACCTCATTGGACTTCTACATTCGGCAAAAAGTGGTACTTAAACATTCTTTGCACTCTGGATGTGAATAAGGCTGGTGGTCCTGACGGCATTCCTCTCCAGGGTGGGGCGGTACTTCAAATCTTTCTATCTATCTTCAGATATTAGCTGGATGCTCTGGATGCATTGGGGCGTCGAGCGAAGAGTCATAGGCAATGGCTCACTTGTGGAGGCAAGTCTTCGGAGCCTCGAGTGGCCTGCCTATCGGTTTTTTATCGGTTACATTTCAGGGAGTGTGCGGAGGTTCTACATAACCTGATGCCCCCTTCACCCTTCCATCACCGGACGACTGGGTGCGGCGAGCGGTTTCACCCTTTTGTTGTTGACATTCGTTCGATACGCACGAGGCGATTTGCTTCCTCTTTCGTGGTGCGGACGGCTGAGGAGTGGAGTTCTCCTGCCGGGGTCAGTTTTTCCGGAGCGCTATGTTCTGGAGGTAAGCCTAAATTTAAACTTCGTCGTGCATCACAACCTGGTGATCAGGTAACCGTATCGGCAGAAGATGAGCCACTACCATCACCTGAAATAGAAATAGAGCCCCGTACCAAGCACATCAAGTGACGGGTTGCCTCAGCAAAAACTACGAGATCAAAGTGAAGAAGATTCATTGCCACAATAAACTGTGAGTTGAACATATTTACAAAATATTACCTTGAATTTAACTCTTTTAGAACCTGTGTATAAACACCTTCAACCTAGTTCCATACTCCCAGTAGAGTCTCTGTGTACCACGGCGAACAGGACCGCCCAGAGCACAGCATCATTCCATCCCCTACGAGAATCTCCGAGAACCCTACGAGAACCTCCGAGAACCCTACGAGAACCTCCGAGAACTCTTCGAGAACTTCCAACACCTTACACACCTTATTAGCATTGATATTCCTAGACTAACATAGAAATGCATGTTTTTGCATAACAACAACAAGTTGCTCACAGATACCCAACTCAGAGAAAGTTATTTCTAGTATTGCAGATTTCGCGAAGAACCCTACGAGAACCTCCGAGAACCCTACGAGAACCCTACGAGAACCTCCGAGAACTCTACGAGAACCTCCGAGAACTCGTCGAGAACTTCCAACACCTTATTAGCATTGATATTCCTAGACTTACACAGAAATTACTATCTGTAATAATAAAAATAATACTCCCAAATATTTATTCAGTTCTGTCTTTAAATAAATTATTTAATCTGTTTTTTAATGAAAACGTAAATAAAATTCGTATAAAGACAACCGATTGGTAAATTGTGAATACCAACTAAATAATAAAAGTAACTGGACCAAAACTTCTTGGACATGCCTATCTGAGTATGTTTCGCCGGATCGTCTCGATGAGGCCGCGTTGAAACCGGCAGTAGAATAACTCCACTGAGTTTGTTTCGCCGGATCTTCTCAGTTGGGGCGTATTGGATCCGGTGGTAGCACTAAAGCGCGTTCGTTGAGATACTTATGGTCCGTCTAAATAATAACATATTCAAAGGACAGAACTTAGATTTAATCATAGATGCAAAATAATAAAATAAAATAAATAAAATTGTACAATTACGCGACGAGAATCAACGAGGCTGGTGCAGAGCGCGCACCGCCTGTCAGAATGGCCGTATCGGCGCAACCACATAAAATAAGCATAGCAACAACACTTCATTAATGATAAACACATAAATACAATTACTCGTCTCATCAAAATAAATAAATTGTGAATCAATGCATGATTTGATAGAAACACAAATATGTTCATAAAATACTAGACTAATAAATAAGTATTCAGGATCAAATTATGATTTGTAAATCGTTGAAATATTTGTAGAAATAATTATCTGTTCACATAGTTTGAAAATTATCAAACTAAATTGTTTACTGTTTGTGAGCCGCTCGTTTAGTATAAATACGGCCGGCGGACCGATTGCAATTCAGTGGATTCGCCGCGCCGTCAAGGGAACAACACCTACCTGCAACGCTCGGACCGCACCTCTGCCGCCTACCGGCGGAAAGCGGAAGTTCCCCGACAACCCGCCACAATAGTGCCGGGAGCGTCGGGTAGCGGTCGCGTGACGCGCGCCCCCCCGAATCCCGCGGGCTGAAGAGCCCCGCCCCCCCTGCGCACCTCACCGAGTTGCTTCGGCCCCCCGGAAAGCGGGGCACACTGCTGTATCGGCCTCCGGTCTGCCACCAGCGGCAAGCCCCGGAGGTTCGGTGCAGTGGGTGCTCTGTAGCCGGGGCACTCCCCGAGGCACGCGCTGCGCACCCTCCCCCCCCCAAGGGGAAGAAACCCGGCATGATGACGGGGCAACCGCCCCCATCAGCCGCGCGTCGGGCCACCCGGCCCCAACCTCCGCCTACGTCCGGCGTGAAACGACGGGTGTTCTCCCGGTCGACGCCGGCCGCCGTTAGGTCCATGATGGACCGAGCGGTGGCCGCCGATCGGGCGACCCACCGGACCACGCCGCCCGAGTCGCCCCTGCCGGAGTCGCCGGCATCACCACCAGGAGCGGGGGAGGGCCACTCTGCGACCCTCCCCCACCCGCAGCCGCCCCCCCCGGGCCCAACCGGGACCCAGCGACCCGCCCCGGCCCGGCCATACTGGCCGGACTGGACGGATATCCTACCGCCCGCGCCAACACCGCGCGAACTGCCCACCCTCCCCCTGACCCCCGTGCCGCAAAGCAAGGCGGCCGTCAAGAGGGAGCCACCGGCGACGAAGCCAGCCCCGCCTGCGCCACTCCCACAGAGGGCGCCTAAGGCGAGGGCGGCCAAGCCGCCGCCTACCCGCAACACGACGCCGCCGAAACTAAAACCGCCCACATTCCTCCTGACCCCCGTGCCGCAGAGCAGGGCGGCCTCCAAGAGGGAGCGCCCGCCTGCGACCCAGCAGCCACCCCCGCCTGCGCCACCACTACAACAGAGGGCGCCCAAGGCGAGGATGACACAATCTCCATCCCGCTTCCCCGCGCCACCAACATCCGTCGCGCCGGGAAGATTCCCCTCGCCGCCGCAGCCTTTCAAGCGGGTCGACCTGGAGAGGACGCCTCCATTCGTCCTCACCGGTCCCCGAAACCCTGAAGGGTCCCCCATGGAGGAGGGCCCCTCATACGCCACCATGGCGGCATCGCCGCGCCCCTCGCCGCGTGCGTCGCCACAGACCTCGCCACGCCTCAACGCCGTCCCCACTGCTGCCACCACCACCACCGACGCCTCCCTGAAGCCATCCGGTCGCAGGTTCCCACCCTTTGTGGTGGAGAAACTCCCGGATTGGCCACGCCACTTCAGGGAGATGAAGAAAGCCCTCGGCCACACTCCGAACGCGCGCCCGTATGGGAAGGGCGTGCGGTTTATCCCGAGAACCGAGGAGGAGTACCGCTACATCCAGCGGTACCTGTACTCGCTGGACCAAGCGGAGACCCCTTGGTTCTCCTACACCCTTCCCGACGAGCGGAGTCTAAAGGTGGCCATCCGAGGGCTGCCCGTCGACACCCAGCCGGAGGAAATCGAGCGCGAGTTGACTGAGCTCGGCTTTAAGCCTGAGCTCGTCCGACCGATCCGCGCTCGTCAAGGACGCCCCGGCTGCATATTCTTCGTGCAGCTGGCGAGGACGGCAAACCTCATGCCGGGCATATACGAAGTCACCGAGCTTCTGTGTATGCCCGGTGTGAAAATCGAGGCGTGGCGCGGGAAAAAGGGCCCCGCGCAGTGCCACCGCTGCCAACTGTTCCGGCACTCGTCGCACAACTGCCACAGGCCCATTGCCTGTGTGCGGTGCGGCGAGCACCACAACGCCAGGGACTGTACGCGCCCCCGGGAGGAGCCGCCGACGTGCGCCAACTGTGGTGGGCCGCACACGGCTAACAACATCCAGTGCCCGGTCTTCCGGCGAGAAACTCGCAACAGGAAGGCCGGGACCGTCGCCAGGACCACCACAGGCGTCAAGCCTGTCGCCCACCATCAGGTCGAGGAGGGGAACGCCCCGACCTCCCTGATGGCAGCCGCCAACGCCCCGGGGGGGCGTACATCAAAGAGGAAACGCCAGCGGAAGCGCAAGGCGAAGGCCCAAGCGCAGAAGCCCACGAAGCCGTCGACTGCTGTGGTCGCCGCCCCGTCGGAAGGGACGAAGGCGAAGCAGCATCCGGCCCGAGACCCCAGGATGACCAGCGTTATTGGTACCCTCCAGAAGGTGCTGATCGCGCTCCAGAAGCAGCGGGATCCCACCCAGCTGATCCTGCAGTGCCTCCTCGAGGCGTACCAATAGCGCGGAGAGGTCTCCTGCGCCCCCAGACTTGACTACCGCTCCCTTCACCTGTCGGCTGACGGTCGCCCCCGGGGACATTTCCCCGGCGGGCTGGACCTCGCCACACACTGAAGGGAGCGAAGAACACCGGACCTGACGCAAGCGCCGCTAGCATGTTGGTCGCCCCTTCGGACTTGTCTGTAGGGGCTTGACCTCGCTAGCGGCGCCACCAAGGACAAGGACGACCACTAGGGCCCTCAGGCCCATATCCAGTGACCCACCTGCCGTCGCAGGTGGCGATTGACGCCACTGAAGAGGCCTCAGGCCTGACCAGTTTCCCCGGGGGCTCACCAGAGTCTCCGCGGAAGACCTCAACGGATTGCAATTCAGTCTCGCTCGAGCTGCCGGACTGTACGGAGCTCCTCAATTTACTGGAATAAAACTTGAAAACCATATTATGGAGTTTTGCTGTTACTATGGATCAACAACCCTCGATAGAGAACCATCCTGATGAATGTGACGTCAGCAATGATGACGTCACACCTTATTAAAAACAACGATGCTCGTCCTTCCTCGTCAGATATGATGTTTCAAATTATGTATAAATGAAAAGCATTGATAAGAATCAATTATTATAAATACATACATAATAACCCATAGATTAACCATCCGATGCCCTCGAACACCCAAAGTCGGAGAGGCCCGCCAAATGTAAAGTGGAGCGACAGTTTCACAAATCTCCCCTAAAATAATGACCGCCCTGAGCCGTGGTCCAAGCCCTACAGGGGGCGCCCTCTTGCGCAGGTTGCTTAGTTTGTAGTTCTTAAACCATTTATTAAGGCTGGAGCCCTGCTCTTCTTATGTGAAGTAGCAAAAGTTTAGTGGCTAACTACGTATGTCAGTCGAAAAAAATATGGTTTCAGCGTTGCATGACATAAAGGCTACTTTTCACTACTTTAACATTTATTCGAAAATGGCTGTACGGTTTCCGTGGGATAATTTAGCTACTTTTTATACAACCAAGCCACGGGTAAACAATAATTATTTTAAAATAAAAAAGTCCTGGTCCAAATCAACAGTTTTTTAGTGCTTGTAGCACTCAACGCTGCCAATCTTTTGTCCGCTATAAAGCTATTGATTTCAAGCTTTCAAAAGCACTGATTGTATGGTCGAACTTGTAAAAGCGTTGATTGATTTTAATTGAAAAGCATTTTCCAATACTAAAGGTATTCAGCGCTGTAACACACTCAGAATTTTCACGAATTAATATTGTGCCGACATAATGTAATGTATCAATATAAGTCCAGTATTGTATAAGAGATACATTAAACGGACGAGACATAACGAATAAAGTATATTTTATTTATTAATACTAGCAGTATTGTAGTAGTACAAATAAGGTGCAATATTATTTGATATGCGAAAGTTTTTGACATTGTATGGATATGGATGGATGGATATTTTACAACTTTTCACAAAAAAACACTTTCAGTCTAAAATCGAGGGGCATTCTTTGGGACTGCCTCCGGATTTTTGACTGCAACATGCTGGAAGAGTGTAGTGCTCATGAATACAAAGGAATGCAATGTATCCGAAAGCGACGCACAAGACAGAGTGAAGTGGAGGAGACAAAATTAAATACGAAACACTTACCCCACAACCAGACGGGACGCATAGCCAGGAAAGAGAGACAGTCTCCATACAAAATTTATTACAATTAATATTGACACCTCTGATAATTATTTTTGGGAATTGAAAAATTAAATATCCTTCGTTCGCAGTTGGTAACATAAATACAACTCAACTCACAGTGCCAAAAATATTAAACTTAAGTTGAGAATTATTCTTATTCTATGACTTCTAGCACTCGCTCAAAATAAAAAAACATTACCAGATGTTATGCATACTTTTATTAACTATCAAGGTAAATCATAATCCAAAAATCATTATCTGTTTTCTAGACTAACCTTCTAACCTTTGTGTACATTACATCAATCACTCCTGTCAAATATTTTATGGTAATGTTGAAACGGATAATCACTTTTTTAATTTCTTTAAAATTGAATCTTATATCTATTGAAATATGTTTCAATTTGAAGTTTTTTTAAATTGGTAGATTGGTCCTTTTCGAATGGAGTATGTGACTTTACGTATGTCTATGTCAGGTTATTAACCTTTCATCACCTTTATACGCCCTGTCTGGTAAAAGACCGTTGAAAGCACTCATTTTATAGCCATTTCCTCAGGCAATCAGAACTATAATGTTGATGGTGTAACATATGAGTGACTATATTTGTATCTCGCAGTTATTCACACGCCAACTTATTGATATTTGCTGATTCGCGACAATACTCGCATTATTATTAAAATGTATACGAGAGAAGCTTGCGGAAGACAAAACCTAACCTGATTAAGATCACAGGATACCAGTGGTTGGAGGCCGCTAGCAAATAGCATCGATTTCCAGCGGGAATCCGCTGGAAATCGATGAGGGGCCCTATGTTCAGTAGTGGACGTCTATAGGCTGATATGGTAATGATCATGACTTCATTGTCGAGTGACAGTCGGACGAGTCCGGAGACAGTGTGTGTAGCAAATACTTTTTTCTTATTAGGTAACTTTTAATTAAATTAACTTACTAATTGTTCTGGTAAAAATAAATATTTTTAGTTACAAATATTAACATAATTACCGATACTTGTGACAAGTGTAGGTCTATCACAAAAACATATTTCCAAAAAAATAAGGCGACCTTGCTCAAATGTTATTGCAGTTCACTCTGAGGCATAATATTCTAGGTTCTATTAGGCACCAACCATTATTATTTTTTCCGTTAACATTTTCTTTATATTTTCGTTATTTCATCTGGAAAAACATAAAATAACAAAAACAAAGTGAAATTCGAACACTACCAATATGTGTATAAATGAAGCCGGACATTTAATTACTGCTGCATAACTTGAATAACATTGATTGACTTAATTACAGATATGTAGCAAAAAAAGGTCTCGAGTTTTTTTTTTTATTTGTATTCAATATTATAAGGTACACTTTGCTTATGCTTGTGTTACTTTTCGTGTGGTTTCCGGCTAAGAATAGATAACACCATATCTTCTCATGGGTGACGTTATAGGCTGCTAAGGGACAAAAACCTCATTGATGTTCATTAGCTCCTGGTTTCTTTCTATCTTACTGCGATCATCAATCCGCTGGCAACCGTGGTCATTATTGTAATAACTCTCAAAGAAACCGACTTGCCAAGGTATTAAGAGGCCTACAACCCTATAACACAGACTGGCATAGAGTCAAAGCGCCGTCAACGCGCCGACATATGTAGTTAGCCGCGAGGCTTGCAATTTCACCGGGCATAAAGTTGAGCAGAGCTTCGGCCTTACCACGAGAAGAAGCGCATCGACGCACTTTTATATTAGCTATACACTAAAGCATACTCATCTTAATAGGTAAATTAAGATGAATATGCTACAGGCGAAAAAGTGTCACTAACCAGCTTACCAAGCGTAGTAAATATGGCATAACCCTCCCTTGAGAAAAGGGCCGTTTTCAGCAGTGAAGGTTATACTGGCCGATGATGACGATGAAAAAAAAAATGCCGTGTCGTGACGCTTCGAATTTGAGCCAAACTATATATCTGTTTACCCTTTGTTTTGAGGTGTGTTATCACATCGCATCTAACTGAAGGCGACAAACAAAGAATATCGACGTTCTTGCACACGCAATACACGTGAGTGAGATTGCCTTGTCAAGTGTTAATTCATAGTGTTACTTGCTTTGTACGTTCATTTAAGACTGTTAATAGTTCATTTACATACTAGTATCTATAATTTACTCTTAATTTATAAAGATAAAAAGTTTGTTTGCTTAAACGAGCTAATCTCTCTCATCTCTGGTCCAATTTGAAAAAATCGTTTGGTGTGAGATTTTTATGCCTATTTTTCGACAAAAACTATAAGCTATATTTAATTATGAAGTAATAACGGTTGTGTTTTTAATGAAAAACACAACCGTTATTACTAAGTAATGACTAAGATTATATTTCTCATATCTATCACTTGGCCGTCACATTCTGTCAAAATAAACTATGCTTTCATTAAATAACTTCTGAATTTGAAACATTCTGTTACACCACGTTATCAGGTACGTTCCGCTTCACAAATAGTTACTTTCCAACTCACTCTAGCTTATTTAGAAGTGAAGTTGTTTGTTATTTAGTAGCCAGATAATATCTCGGAGTATGTTAGCTTATATGACTTACCGTGTATTCAAATGGATGATGAATAATTTCAAAATTTTATACGTAATTTTAAAATATTTATTTATATGGCTTGCACCATAATGCCTTTGTCGAACTTAAACCTGCTATGGGTGCACTTTTTTGAGGTTTTAACGTTTTGACTATTATTTATAGTTCATTGCCCCATCTACCGTCAAAAACAAATCCTATGAGCATACTTACCACGTCTTTGTAAAAATATTTTATGCAACTACCCACATATGTTTTACAAGAGAACCTTTGTTTCTAACATATCTATAATAAAATTGCCTATAACAGATATTGGTTCATATATGTATTTTTTTCTATAATTTGTAGAAAAGAAGGGAAAAAAATATGTTGGTAGATTAATTCTAACCGGCCTTATATGTATATTATAGTTGACGCACACATTTATAACATTATTTCAGAATAAATGACTTGCCTCCGAAATATAATTCGTTAAAAGATTAACCACCTTAGTTAAAATTGTACTGCTATAGTTACTTGAACTAGGCAGTAATTAAGCAAATTATTAATAGCCAAGTTTTATTAAGTCGCTCTCTTAGACCTCGATCAGAGAGATGAAGGCGATTTCCTCAACCTATTGCTTACTTCCTTTTGATACTTGATCCCACGATTGTTGTTGCCTGCCGCGAAACCTATTAGAGTAAAGGCTCAAACACGATACGACGACGCAACGTGCCACGGCACGGCAACGTGACGTGGGAGTCCATGGCACGGCATAGCGACGTGGACTCTCACGTCATACAGCCAACCAGCCAGGCATATATATTACAATAACAAATGCGGCACAGTTGCAGGTGCACCGTGAGATTTTATGTCACGACGACGTGGTACGTTGCGTTGTCGTGCCGTGGCACGTTGCGTCGTCGTAACGGGTTTATGTGTTTGCTCTGGGATCTTGGACTATATCACTTCACACGCCGCGTTATTTACGACATCGTCCAACGTTTTACTTGACAAGCTATCCCGCGTGCGGTTTCACCCGCGTAGTTACCGTTCCTGTAGGAACTTTATCATTAAATAAAATATAGCCTATGTTACACAAAGATAAATTATCTTTTAGATCGGGAGATAGTGACACAAAATATTGGGTCATTTGTACCAGTATGGTGGTTCTTCAGGGGTTTTATTACGTAATGACAAAAAGAAGAATGATGGTCATAGCGCTGGTACCGGCGGCGGCCCAATCGCGTGGGCGTTAGTAGAACTCGTCCGATAAATTAAGAGTGTCAAACGATTTGTTCCACAATTTTTTTTGTGTTTTCCGATATTCCGGAAAATACTAAAATTCATATTCCTGTGTGTGTTCAGTACGTGCTTGACATTACCATTCCAAATTAAAAAAAAACGTACGTCTTTCATAACTAATTTAACAGTTTAACAATATAAGCGCGAGTTTGTAAGTATGGGTGGATAGATGGATGTTTGTCGCTTTTTTACGTGAAAACTACTCAATGAATTTCCCTAAAATTTAGCTCGGCAATAGTTTATAAGCTACAAATTATCTCCCTACAACTCACTGGAGCATAGCAGCAGTCAACGGCAATAACAACGGCAACAACAACTGGCGACCTTCAGATAAAACTTCAGATAAATGGTACAAAATCTTGTAATATAAAATAATCGTGAAATGAATTAATAATAAATAGGCGCCAAAGTTAATTTTAATAGTCTTCTTAAAACATAATCTCATACATTTTAAACTTCACACGTAACGTACGCAATTTATAACAATTACCCACGGTGATTATTTCATAAAATGTTAATTAGGTATTTGATAAAGTGTTTGCCATAACACAATTTTACCACACTTTAATTTCATACACATGAGAGGCTCGACGAAGTTATCGTGTAAAACTCGTATAACAATCTAAAACAACTGCGCGACCGTCGCTACACTATGGGACATGTTTATTAGAACGCTTTACAACTAATAAAGATTACATTCGTTTGGTTTATAAATTATTTTGTTGTGATAAAATATATATGTCACCGAAAAATAATAAGAATTGTAAGTATATCAATTACTTATTTCGTGCCATTCATATTGTTAAATTTAGTCGCCAATTTCAGTGAACGCGCTTAATGATTATATTATTTACTTCATTATTATGACAATTGACCTAACCTAACCAAACGAGACTAAGCTGCTGTTGTAACGAAGCGAAAAAACTTAAGCTTCAATAAGTCCTGTTGAACTCCATTGGTTTAGGTTATTTGTTTTTTAACCACCCGAAACCTCAGTAGTTGATTAACTAATTAAAAAATTGATCAACTTACGATTCGTATTAAATAATATAAATTTTATATCTCTTAGGAATTGCTTACTACTAATTTTTTTTAGTATATAACTACCTAAATTGTATTTTTTGATATTTTGTTATTATTAGTTCTATACAGGGTTATTTGTAAAACACCGGTAACCTCTCAGGACTATATTACTAACATGATATACAACAACTTTTGTTCTACGACTTTTTACAAAACGTAATACATTTACCAAAAACAAACCTTCAATATTTCGTTGTCCTATCTAACACATTTCAACTCTGTATTTTGCTGTACCTACATACATTGCCGCGCACTGTCTTTCTTCTGCTTCGCATAGACTTCGTAACATTTAGAGCGTTGAATTTAAATATTTTTATTGTTGTGTGTAAATCTGATGAATTTAAATATTATGAATTTTTCAAAGTCATAGAACAAAAGTTGTTGATTATGATGTTAGTAACGTAGTCCTGAGAGGTTACCGGTGTTTTACAAATAACCCTGTATAAATATAAAGTAACATTTTTTTTTTCTTTTGGAGTACACTGTTTACTGGCTTAGCGGTATTAATCTCGCTTTAAGTTTTAGGTGTTGTGGGTTAGATCCCCATTCTGGAGAAAATCTAGAATTTCATGCCGGGTGTAGATGGTGGAGGGACTAGAGAACTCGTTTCGGATGATGATGATAATAATGATATAGTTATATATCATTATTATCATCATCATCGATAATAATGTTTATTACATTTTAAGACTTAAGTCTAATTTATTATCAAAGAAAAAAAATGGGCGAAAACTAACGGCCTTCTTATTAATCCGGCTAAATCGCAGGCTATAATGTTAGGCAGTAAATATATGTGTAGTGGTTTGGTTAACTTGGATGTTCCACCATTAGCCCTTGATGGTGTACCCATCAATTTTACCGATAAAGTCAAAAACCTTGGTATCACAATGGACCGACACTTGTCTTGGGTAGCCCAGGTTGCTGATGTGAGTAAAAAGGTTCATTACACATTCCACTCGCTAAAATGCCTGCAATATTTCTTGCCCTTTAATACGAAAATTTCTCTCTGCCAAACGCTCCACAACCTATTCTTGATTACGCCGATAGTTGCTATTTGGATGCCACCGAGGAGCTATTAGACAAACTTGAGCGTTTGCAAAATGTATGCATTCGTTTTGTTTATAATCTTAAAACGTATGATCATGTTTCAAAGTTTCGCAAAGATCTCAAGTGACTCCCTATCCGTTTCCGAAGGAATGCTCGCATCGTATGTTTGCTATATAATATCCTTAACAATTCTTCCTACCCTTCTTATCTACGAGAGCGCTTTTCCTACACTCATCCACCTGACTCCTCCTGCTGATCACATCTCCGCTACAACCTCTCCATTCCTCTCCATAAAACCATTTTCTATTCCCGATCCTTCACTGTTCAAGCGGTCAGGCTATGGAACGCTCTACCACTCGAAATAAAAAGTTGTAACTCAAGTGTTTCCTTTAAAAAACGAGTCAAGGAGTACTATCTCTGTATCTCATCCTAAGTTTATATAATATATAACGTAGTATAGTATTTAGTTTATGTTTATCTGTATATGTATGTATCTAAGTATATATGTAAATATTAGTAAGTATGTATGTTTATTTGAGACCTATGCACACTATTCGTCTTTTATTCTTCACCTTTCCTCTTGCGGGTCTGCTGGAAGAGATTTCTTATGAAATAAGCAGTACCTTTGTACAATTTCTTTCCTTATGTAAAAAAAAATATTTTGTTTCTTGTGTGTTTGTACATAAATAAATAAATAAAAGAATATATTAAACTTAATTTTAATTTCATATACATGAACCACGATAAAGTTATCGTGTAATTCTCGCATAACAATCTAAAACAACTATGCTACCCTGTACTACACTGCGGGACACTATTATTAGAACGCTTGAACATTAAAAGTGTAATAACAAGCAATAAAGGTTACTTTTATTATTTACGCTTATAAATATATTTACTGTTAAGTAGGAATTAATAATAGATTTAAGAACTCTTTAAAATATATGATAACCAGCTTCACGTACCCACGTTTCACCTATCTAACTCCTGTTCCCATGGGAACTTCTTACTGGCCGAGTACTGGTCTTCTCAAATTTGAAAGCCAGGTCGACACGAAAAAAAGAAGAAGAAGTGGAAACTTCATAATCACTATATAGTTTAAAACAAAGTCGCTTTCTCTGTCCCTATATCCCTATGTATGCTTAAATCTTTAAAACTACGCAACGGATTTTGATGCGATTTTTTTAATAGATAAAGGGATTCAAGAGGAAGGTTTATATGTATAATACATCAGCATTGTACCCGTGCGGAGCCGGGACGGGTCGCTAGTTAGTTATAATTGAAAAAATATTTCAATTTGCTGCGATAAGCGTGGTACTACGAACACGTACTACTACTACTACATCTATACCACGTTCTTGCTACGAGAAATTTAAGCTGTAGTTCTGCCCGCCTTTTTGCCGGTGACGTAGCAAAAGCCTTTTGGCTAACTACATAATGTCCGTTCGAAAAAAAAAGCAACGAGAAATGTACAGACGCTTTCACAAGGTTAACATGATTTTCGTTCACAACTTTTGTTTTTAAAGTTTACTAAACCACTGTTACACAAAACTTTATCTAGCATTTTACCAACATGTAATTAAATTTACGTTGTTTTAAAAGTACTCGTAAGCTTAATAGCAGTTTTTCAATAGAGTTACTTCGCCGAGGGAGACAATTAGGGGTGTATGCCAAGACTGCATTTTTTTTTTAAACTAGCTTCCCGCGCGCGGATTCACTCGCGTAACTGCAGTTACCGTAGAAATTTTTATAATTAAATATAGCCTATGTCATCTGGGGATAGTGTAGCTTTCCAACGGTGAAAGAATTATTCAAATTGGTCCAGTAGTTTTGGAGCCTATTCAATACAAACAAAAAATCAAATCTATCCTCTTTATAATATTAGTATAGGTGAATAGTATATGAACTGGTTTACTTTACTGTTAAAGCTTAATAAATATTATTAAATTATACTTAAAATAGATTTGGTCAATTTCTCGTTTTACTAGATTTAGGACAGATATATGGGTGAATTGCCCAAGCAAAAAAATACACGGCAAACCTGAGAACGGTAGACCTAGACAACGGTATTTCGGGTTTAAATGTAGAACTAACCTCTATTTTATCATCTCAGTGTTATCATTTCAGTGGATTCGGTGGACTATTGTACCAATTACAGTCCACCGGAATTACATTTATCTCCGAAATGATAAAACCATAAAGTTTTAGAGATCCTTGTGTCAAATAATGTGTAAATAAATAAGTTAAAGAGCATTTAAACGTTATATAAAAAAAGAGATATGTGATGATCCATCGTGTTCATTTTTTGAAAACCAAGATACCGAATTTATTGAAAAGTATGAACAGACAAGAAATATTGACAGCGAAGAAGAAATCATGATTACAGCCAAGAAGAGAAAAGTAATAAGATTATCTTCGTATTTGGATATTTTTTTTTATTGTTTATTTAGTTTTTAAAATATTTGTTGTCATTTAATGGCATGACTTGTTTTAGGTAGTAAGTTTAACTGATTAAAGAAGACTGATGACTATAATACAAGTTTCAACCAGTGGAAACTTGTATTAAAGCAGTATCAAGTGCCTCTTATAGTGCTATTATTAATAATAATAACTTGCAAAGAAATAATATTATGTTTTCAGATGAGACAGGTAAAGGCTTTGGTTCGCTGCTTGAAAACAAACCCAGCTACACTCACAGTAATTTCTGTTTCCCAGGAGCAAACTATAAAGACATAGTATATAGGCTGATAAACAAAACATATTGTAGTAATACTTATATCACTTTACTAGTAGGAAACTGTGTAAATTTGAATAAGAAAGATATAACTGATTGTTTTACTTCCATGTTACAGTTAAACTGTGGAGGTATAATATTGTGTGCCTTCCCATACTTAAGTAATGCACCAGACAGGGTAAATCAACACATACATAAATTAAATAGACACTTACAATTCTTGACAAGTCATTATAATGACAAATTTATATTTTTTGACACAAACTGTTTCACTGACAGTTATATATGCAAGTTGACTAGAGATAGTGTAGTTATCTCAAAATTATTTTTAAATGAGTTTGCTACACAGTTAGCATATATTATATACACGGTCATATGCAATATGACAATTTTTACAATTAGTAATAATACTAAGATTAATTTAGTTAGTAATTTAAACCAATAAGTATGACAAAAGAGAAGCATATTAGGTATTTAACATTAAGTCATCAAAATATAAACCGCTTCTCTGGCAAAATATTAGATGTTGAACTTTTTTGTGAGAAATATAACCCAGACTTTATGTGTTTTACTGAGACATGGTTGAAGGCACACAAAATGGGGTTCGGTGTGAGTGGTTTTAGGGTTGCCAGCTCGTTCAATAGGATATCAGCCGAAGGTGGGGGGGCACTGATATTAGTTAGAGACACTATAATTTTTAGAGAACGCAAAGATATTTCTCAACTCTCCGTTGAAAGAGTGTGTGAAGTTGCATGCATAGAAATTAAAATGTACTTAATACTTTGTGTGTATAGACCCCCATCATCTGACTTATTGTTATTCTTGTCCACAATGGAAGACATACTCAAGAAGTTTAAAAGTAATAAAAAAATAGTTATCTGTGGGGATTTTAATATTAACATATTGGGACCATCAAATGAAAAAAATAGTTTTATATCTTTGTTCACTTCCTTTAATTTATATTGTTTATTTGATGAACCAACAAGGATAACACCATCAACAGCCACTTGTATAGACAACATAATTACCAATTTTGAAGTTCAGGAAAAGTCCTTAATAACTGGGGTCCGTTCTGATCATAAATGCCAATTGGTAAAATTTTGTGATTCTATTATAAAAGAAAATATTAAAATTAAGATTAGACCTTTGACACAAAATAATTTAGTAAAATTTAGTAAAAATGTTAATGCTGCACTATATTCTTTAAACTATAATGATGAAAGTCCAAATGATATGTACAGCATACTGCTTCATAAACTTTGTGAAGAATTCAATAATGAATGCAAAGTAAAATATATAAAAGTAGATTATAAAATTAAATTTAGTATGTGGGCATCAAATAGTATACGCCGATGTAGGGATAAGTTATATGAGTTATACGACATGAGGTCCTTTACACCTGATCCCAATTTTAGAAATTATGTCAGTAGATACTCAAAAATCTTTAGAAACGTGTGTGCTCAAGCTCGAGCTGCCTACATTAGCAAAAAAATATGTAATTCTGATAATAAAATTAAAGCAACCTGGCAAATGATCAATAAGGAAACTGGTAAAAATAGGACTAATGATAGATCAGTGACATTAAATATAAATAATAAATTAGTTTCAGATAGACTTACTGTTGCTGACTTTTTCAATAAATTCTTTACTGATATACCCCTTGAAACGACTAAATCTCTCTCCTCATCACCGAAAGTGGCTGATAAACTGTTGAGGAAAAATGTCACTATTGATGTGTCTAAATTTGGCTTTAAAGTTATAGATCCGGTAGATATAATAAAAGTCTTTAAAACTATTAAACAAAAAGGCACAGAAGACATATGGGGACTGTCAACCAAAGCAATAAACTCCATAATTGACAGTATTGCCCCGATCCTAGCAGATATTTTCAATTCTTGTTTAAGAGATGGAATATTTCCAGACCTAATGAAAATTAGCAAGGTTGTTCCCATTTTTAAAGCAGGCTGCTCAAACAATGCTTCGAATTATAGGCCAATTTCTATACTACCAGCGCTAAGTAAAATATTTGAAAAAATAATGTTAAATCAAATGCTGGCATACTTTAACATAAATAATTTATTAAACAATAAACAATTTGGGTTTACGAGAGGCCAATCTACTCAAGATGCCGGTTCCAATCTTATAGAATCTGTATTTAAGGCTTGGGAGAAATCGCAGGATGCATTAGGTATTTTCTGCGACCTTTCGAAAGCTTTTGATTGCGTTGATCATAACACGCTTATTATGAAACTTAAATACTACGGATTCACCGACTCAGCACTTGATCTTATAACATCTTATTTAACAGGTCGAGAACAAAGAGTATCTATTGGCAATGTAATTTCCGAAGGTTCTACTGTCAAAATAGGAGTTCCACAAGGGTCAGTTCTAGGTCCATTTTTGTTCTTAATCTACATTAACGATCTTCCAAATGTTGTCAAAAATGAGTGCGATATAGTTTTATTTGCAGATGATACATCCCTTATATTTAATGTAAATCGAAAAGACAAAAGTGTTACAGAGTTAAATCGTACACTCGCTTTAATCTCGGAATGGTTCTCCGCTAATAATCTCCTTCTGAACGCAAGTAAAACGAAATGTATTAGATTTTCATTACCAAATGTGTCGAATAACATTCCTAATGTAGAATTAAATGGGGAGCCATTAAGCTTAATTCCATCAACAATTTTTTTAGGAATTACTCTTGACTCCAAGTTGCAATGGGGACCACATATAGAAAGACTATCTGAAAAACTAAGCTCTGCATCTTATGCGGTCTGGAAAATCCGACAAATGACTGATATAGAAACAGCTAGATTAGTTTACTTTGCTTACTTTCATAGTGTAATGTCATACGGGATCCTATTATGGGGATCGGCCGCAGATATCCAAAGTATTTTCATACTACAAAAGAGAGCAATCCGTGCTATTTATGAAAAAAGAAGCCGTGATTCTCTTCGTAGTCTATTCAAAGAAGTTAATATACCTACCGTGCCTTCCGAATACATATACCAAAATATAGTTTACGCCCGTAAAAACATAAATAAATTCAGCAAAAAGAAGGACGTACATAATTTTAACACTAGGAACAAAGATAAGATCATTACACCTTTTTATAGAGTAAATAAGACAAGTAAATCATTTCTTGGAAATTGTATTAGATTCTATAATAAACTTCCTTTAATTGTGACAGCTTTGCCAGACCATAAATTCAAAAAGTATGTGAAAAAGGTCCTTATGACTCGTGGCTACTATAATATTAAAGAATATATGGATGATGGAGATGTTTGGCGGATGAATCCATCGGTCTCATTGCGGCAGACTGGCATCCTTTAGCTATCACACCGAATTGGCAATCAAATTAAGTCAATGCTATGTACTTTATAAATTTCGAATTCTTAAAATATACGCAAGACAACTGATCAGATTGTAGGCATGTTTCTATATATGTAAATCTGGGGGAGCGCTCCCTGTACTCGATACCTACTTGAAATTATCATTGTTTTTTTTCACACTTTCCTGGTATGAGTGCCTACATATCGATGTATGGGGATCACTAACCTAGATACTAAAAATGTTTAAACAATGTATAAAATTATTAATCAAAGACTTTAAAAGATGACAAAAAGAATGATCTCGGAGTTTCTTATAGTCTTTCTTCTCCGAGTGTCACACCGTAGGTAGATAGAGAAAGACTCGTAGGAAGCTAGGATAGGGTCCGGTCGTCCTCGCAAGGCGAGGCTCGCGACGCGTTCTATGCTTCAGACCCGATCCCAGCCCGCCCTGGTTGATCTTAATTATATTTTATAATAAGCGATTAATTACGGACATGCCATAACAATATTAATAAATTTAATAACATTATTGTTGAAATGTAAACTAATTTATTAGTTAAGATTTATTTTTTTCATTATCATTGTATTTGACTTATAATAAGTACGATCGATTCGTCTACATTATCAATAAACGTTTTCATTTTCATTTTCATTTTCAATAATTATAGTAAAGACGTGCTGTGGTGTGATACTTAATTAAAGAAGACTTATTTAGTAGGTACATATCTAAATTAAAAACCTATATTTATAGTCATAAAAAGCGGCTTATTTGTAAATTTGAGAAATAATTATGTGATTTAAAGTAACATGATGAAAATTGATATTTTAAGCTACATACTTGAACCTACTCGTAAATACGTACCCAGAAAGACTGTTTTATTGGAGTAACTATAATTCGTAATTATTTATAAGTAATTAGGTAGAACAAAACTCTGTTGGTTTTTGCTATATTTTGATATGTACGTTTCTTTATTGTTGTAGTAATTTTAGAATAACGTGATCCCAATTTCAGATTTCTGTTAAGTTTAAAATATTAAAGGATTAAAAGTACTAAGCTATTACTACTAAGATATTTTATAATATTTCTTATTCATTTATTGTGTTTTGAACATATAGGAGTTGATTTAATTTTAGAAGTTTTACTTATATACCTGTAGAAACACTATTCTCGTCTCGTAACCAATTTAACTAAATGATACCTAGCATTTTTCTCTTAGTGCAACAGGTAGACATTATGTATGTGTATGTGTTACCAGCATTTACGATAAAGTTTTCCAACATTTTCACACAACAATGTTGAATGTGTTGAATTTTGGTACGTTATGAACAAGCGCAGTCTATTCTATATACCTCATCGTCACTTACCATCAGTCGAGACCGAGGCAAAGCGCCAACCCATTTTATATAAAAAAGAAAACTCAGCAAATCAAGTGAAATACAATGTTCGTAGTAAGAAAATCGTTATACTAACAATCTCCATTTCAGTATATTTTTCTTGGGAATCTGTTAAGTTAAGCTTTCATTTAATGAGCAGGTCGGAAACTTAATAACAGCCTGTGGCGGTGACATTATAAATCCTTATTACTCTGAAAGGACAGTGTTATTTATTACAAACCTACGACAAAATAATTAATGTTATTACTGTTTTTATATCCAGCTTTGTTCAACGTAGAGAGATACTTCTTAATTAAATAAACATATATGGGCCTCCTTCGTAGGGCTTTTTGCCAAAGCCCACTCGTTTACCAAGTATGGGGACTATGGCAGAAATTCCAACGAGGGAGGCCCGTGTCCAGCTGTAGCCATTATACGGGCTGGAAGATATAAATGCAACCACTGTAATCTAGAGTGCAATCAAATGAAGGAAGGTAAGTTGTTTTTGTATTCTACATTAATTCATTATCAGCCCGTATAACGTCCACTGCTTAACATGAAATCATGCTGAAATCATTTAATATGCATTGTAAAAATACAATTTATTAGTTCACAGACATTTCTTTAGTAAATTATACGGCAATATTATCTGTGCCATATATTTTGTACCATATCATCATAATCATCAGTCCATACAACGTCCACTGCTGAACGTGGGCCTCCTCCCGGTTGAGGGTATTTGCCATAGTCCAACGCTTGGCAGGCGGATTGGTGACCGCAGTATTATGTAGTACCACACAAAGTAACGCTGGTGCCCGTTCCATGATATACAATTATTATAGATGATGTTATAAAAATTGGGACCAACAGGTTAACGTGCTCACCGAGGCACTATTTTAGGCGGTTCGATTGTTACTTAGATTTTGTGGAGTTTCGAAAAAGAACGGAAGATATTGGTTATGGTACACGGGCTACACACACTTGCCAGAATTTCATTTGCCATAATTTCATCTGCTATACTGGTCAACAGACATAATATTTATTTTCATAATTTCATGTCATACTCATTGTTTACTATATTAGTCACGTACTAGAAACTTTGTTTCCCATAAATTAAATTTTAATAACATCATTTGTTATTATCATTGTAAGCCGTAATTATCATATGCCATAACATCATTTGCCATCAAAATTGCTTCTAGAAAAAGAACATAAAATCTGTTTAAACTAAAAGATCAATAGGATTAGGTCTGGTTCGGTTAGGTTAGGTTAGATCATGAAAAACAACTCCAGAAGCCAGAAAGCCAATCGCTTTTTAAAACAAAGGCCTTAGGTTAATTTTGTACGGAAGCGACTTGGATCGACTGTAGTGATAAGTAGGTGTCACATAATATTATTGCAATTAATAAATGGATAACAATACGTATGGCACACGTATCATTATGGAATCTAATGTATGGACAAACAAGAGTATGTCACATAACTTTTATGGTAATCAAATAATTCGGGCATATGAGTATTATTGCTTATATTTTTCAGGCAAACAATAGACAACCACGGTACACATCAATGCATTACATGTAGCATCCCGTTAACGTCCACCTGAACATGGTTCTCTTTACAATAGATTTTTCATCAACAATGCAGCCATATCAAAACTTCGAGTCAAAGTTCACCCAATAAGTCAATGTCACCCAATAAGTCAATAAAGAGACAATAGCGCCATTCCATTCCTGCAGTGGATCATATTGGTACGGCAGTTGTTCAGACAAAAGTTATTCTCTTCGAAACAAGAAGTGGTCGTGATATTAGATACCACGAGGTTAAGTTTGTTGTATTTTTGTTGAAATGTGGTGTAAGTATATTAAAATTTAGATTTTCAGTCGAAAATTTCTTTTGAATTCTCTGAAAACAGTCATTTTTTAACTTAAAAGAGTATAGGAGTATAATATATTTAAGAGTAATCCTAAATTAATTTAATGTCTCATTTTAACACATGCTTCCAATATAATTTAAAGAATCAGATGTTACTTTGCGGGAATCTATTCATCTAAATTTAAAAGGCATAGTATCTATTGTTAATTCTGCTCAAAAATGTGCCTAAATGCAATTTTGCCAACGCATTCCCGTCCGCAAAAACGGTGCATAATATGGAAGAAGGATGCCAATCATGCAAAAATACAATCACTAGCCGAATACTCGACACGTGTTTCACTTCTCCACAGAACATCATCAGAGCTATTAACGAGTTCTATGCAAATGAACTGCAGAAAGGATCATTTTGCAGCCCCGCATTTAGACACATTTTTGAGCGGAATTAACATAAGATTATATATTTTGTTTTTTCATTTTAGACATGCACCAACATCTGCCGAGAAATGTTGGTTGGTTCCCCAACCAGACCCAGAAAGAAAATAAATAGAATTATTCCTATATTATTTAAAGCAATATTATTTCGGAAGTATTTCTGAACGTGTTGCATGACACGTATCGCTAATCCACTACTAAAGCATTGTTCAGAAATGCACCGCGGTTTCAATCAACTTCGAACAAGTTCTCTCAACTTAGTAGAATGCAATCGACTGGTATGTTGTTCATTGGAAGTCAGTCCCAAGTAATATATCCTGATATGTTTTACGTATATCTACGAGTATATCTTTATCTATTCTAATATTTAAAATTTAAGAGTTTGTTTGTTTGCTTTAACTTGCATCTCAGGAACTACCGATTTCAAAAATAATTTCAGTGTTTGATAACCGTGGAAGCCTTTATTTAACTATGAAGGTAAAGGGAGTTATGCGTATGAAACCGCGCGTAGAAACTAGTATTTAGTCAAATTCTGTACATTAAACGTATTTTGAACATGTTTAGTGTACGGCATTTAGGTACATCCATACACATAGATATATCATCAGACATGTCTATGTGTATGGATCAGAAACATTATACATTACACACATAAGATGGTAACTATAGTAAGTATAGTAAAGTAACCCACTGAGTTTGTTTCGCCGGATCTTCTCAGTTGGGGCGCATTGGATCCGGTGGTAGCATTAAAGCACGTCCGTCGTTATATGCTCATGGTCCACCCAAATAATGACAATTGTTTTGACATAATATAGACAGAACAAGCATTTTGCGTCGCTAAGAACAATATAAATAAATAAATTATAATAATAACATATAAATATATGATAATATAAAAATAATTAATTTTATAGATATAAATAAATAACAAATACAATGAATAAATTTTTCTAATTAATGTTTGACTATTTACAAGTGCCTGTAATTGGTTTAGGTAAATAAAAATGATTTTTATTTATTTATTTTATACTTAAGTGTCTATAGATAGGTAAGGTATTCGCAATTTGGCAGAGAGCATCATACCTTAGTATTATGGCGTGATATTACCACATAGATGCCAGAACATCATATTAACCTCACATTAAGTTCGCCTATGGGTTTATGTTTGACCTCAAAATGAAAGGTTAACAACCACCTGTGATATAGCATAGGTATGCATATTTATAAGAAGTGAAGTAATGGCTAACTCTATCAAATTTACCCCATGATTAATTCATGACAACCTACGTGGTAGCCGTAAAAGGATCGCTTTAAATCTCAGAGGTCGTGGGTTCGATCCTGACAAAAAATCTTTGCGTCAAATTAAAAGTCCGGTTGCGGTTTGTTGAGGGACTACCTTCGGAACACACGTTTAGCAGTTGGTCTGGATCAATCGTATGTCTAGTTTTTTTTAAACTAAATATAGGCTTACGTTTGACCATAATGTCGCTTGGTGGTAGGCGAAGATAAGGCCTAATATGATACACGCTTGCCTAGAAAGTGTCTGTTCACTTTAGATTTAAAGATGTCCAGTCCAGATTATAGCGGACTACTAGGGAGCACGCAACTTTGCCCTGTGCCTTACAACATAAATACAACTTTTACAGTTATAAGTAATTCTAGTCTACCGCCGTGTGGTTCCCGGCTTAGAATAGACCACCCCATGTCCTCCCATGGGTGTCGTAAAAGGCGACTAAGGGACATAATAATATGGTTGATAGTTGGGCAGCAGCATCTATTAGCTTAAGGTTTACATCTAACTGCGATCACCAATCCGTCTGCCAAGCGTGGTGATTATGGCAATATCCCTCAACGATCCTGGCTGGCCAAGGTCTGTTAAGAGGAGGCCCATGTTCAGTAGTGGACGTAAACGGGCTGTTGATGAAGTAATTATAGAGCTCAAAAGCATAAGGTCGGATGTGCCATACGTGAGAAACATTCGTCGTATGTGCCTTTATCGTAAACTGGCACTTACGACCAAATACTTCTGAAGTATTGGTACAACCGTCCTTTATGCTTCTGCGGTGTAGAATTATTAATTTAAATTAGCTACTTTTATTTTGGTTGCATTTGTGTATTTTATCAATGTATTTCAAAATTAGAAAAATCATTGTTGCATAATGCACGTGGACAGTGTATGTAGGTATGTTTGTTGTTTGTTGAACAATCAGTGACAGTATCAACTCAGCAACTTCGGCAATATAAATGTAAATTATCCTGCGCCAGCCGATAGTTCAAATGACTACGAACAACGTATCTAGAGATTTGATAATGTATTTTCGAATATACTCTTTGTTTTTGTATGTTTGTTTGTTTGTTTGAACGCGCTGAACTCAGGAACTCCTGGTCCGATTCGAAAAATTATCTCAATGTTAGATAGCCCATTTATTTTTAAGTTTCTTTATGGGAACGGGAGTTACGCGGGTGAAACTGTGCGCGGGAATCTAGTTAAATATAAACTAGCTTTCCACGCGCGGTTTTACGTTGTTCCTGAGATTAGCGCGTTCAAGCAAGCAAACTCACTAACTCTTCAGCTTTTTATACTAGTATAGATACTTAGCATTCTTTACTTCTGTATCGGGGGCTGAGCGGCTATGGTAGCTGTTTTTGAGAGCTGGTGTTCTGGGTTGGAATCCCACCCGGAATAATTATTTTTATGAATAATAGATTGTTGTTCTGAGTCTGGATATGCTTTGTGTTCTTGATTTCAGTGTTGGTGAAGTCCTCCGCGACACAGGGATTAATTTCCCAAGTGCGGGAGTGGTCTTTAATACAAAAAGGGTACCGTACTCAAAGGATAAAAACGGGACCCCATTACTAAGTCTCCACTCCGTCTCTCTGTCACCAGGTTGTATCGGTTGTACCGTGGCATTTTTCCCAGGTATTTATGTTGCCCCTATAACATCTTATACTAAAAACAGAATTAAATAAATCTTTAAGTGAGCCTCCCATACAACATAGGTCATTTTTAATTTTAACATAATATGATGTCATCATCATCATCATTAGCCCGTATAACGTTCCCCGCTAAATATGGGCGTTCTCTCTAGGGAGGGCTTTGTCATAGTCACTTGGTGACTGCTGTATTATATCTTGATACAGAGGAAGTCGCTGCTGCCCGTTCCATGGTATACAATTGTTATAGATGATGTTATAACAATCGGGGCCAACGGCTTAACGTGCTTTCCAGGACCAGGATGGTAGTTCCTCATCATCAGCCCGTATAACGACCACTGCTGAACATTGGCCTCCTCCCGGGCGAGGGTGTTTGCCATAGTCACCACGCTTGGCAGGCGGATTGGTGACCGCAGTATTATGTTGTACCACACGAGGCAACGCTGCTGCTTAATATACGATTATTATAGATGATGTTATAACAATCGTGATCAATGGCTTAGCGAACTTTCAGAGGCTCGGTGGGTAGACCCTCAACCAACCAGACCCGGAAAGAAATCTTAGAATTTACACAAAGATCCACCCACGACCTCCGAGATTGAAAGCGAGCCAATTACCGCTACGCTACGGAGGTTGTCCCTCAACCAACCGGAAAGTAAAAAGATTTCTTGCCTGGCGTGGGGATAGGACTCACCACCACCGAGACCTATACCGCTGTGCCACGGAGGCTGTCATATGTTGTCTATTATTGTATAGATAACAATGTTGTACGAAACCCTTAGTGCGCGAGTTCGACTTGCTAATGGCCAGTTTTTTTATCTTAATTATTAAATTATATTAACATTTATTTAACCTGTGAATTACATATAAAACTGTTAGCAAGCGCTACGAGGGGATACTTACTATATTAGCTAGCTTTTGACCATAGCCCAAGATAAAATTAGGGTTAATGGCAAACCAAACTCATAAAAGACTAATAAATCCCACAGCCAGATTCATTCATCTATCTTTACGAAACCATGCAACGTTCAACCAATACACAAAAGTAAAGGAAATCTGTTTTGTAAAATAAATTAACGAAAAGAGTACTAAATCTCGATGTTATTTATTCGTCTAGAGAATATGAAAATAAACAAATTATGCCTAGACTGATTTGTTTATACACTCGTATAAATAGATATTCAATGAAGCTGAACGTTTGTATTTAGGAAAAAGAATCATAAATGGAATAACTCAGTAGGTTAGACTTTTTACTATGCCCATTTTTTTGAAGGTAAGACTATACACCACTAATCACTACATAGTATAAAACAAAGGCGCTTTCTCTGTCCCCTATCCCTATGTATGCTTAAATCTTTAAAACTACGCAACGGATTTTGATGCGGTTTTTTTAATAGATAGACGGATTCAAGAGGAAGGTTTATATGTATAAGGGACTAATTACACACATCTGTGGTCCATATCGTTGATTGTAAGCAGGTGTAATGTACCTATAACATGGCGCTTTTGTGTAAATATCACAAAGCATATAAAAATTTGGTCGGCGACATATTACAAGTATTTATTTGGTCAAGTCACCACGGCACACACAGTGGCAAAGGTATGAACAATTGTTCATACCTTTGCCACTGGTTCATACTGTGTAAGGCACACTATATAGCTTGCTTATATATAGTCATACTCTCATAGCATTAGCAGAGCTGTTATTTATTTAGGTATATATTATAGTTATTCTCCGCGGAACTTCAATCAGCGGAACTGGTGACCTGTAATTTTAGTTTTATCTGAAAACCTATCTCAGGCACCAAGTCTCTCACAAAACAAGTTGCATATTCATTTCCCTGAAATGTAAAAACTAGAACTTAAGTTCAAATTGTAATTTGTAGCCTAGAGCCGAGAAAATAAATACATATTGAATTTAAATTAAATAATTATTTTTGCTGAGAAACTTCTGAACGAATGATCGAAGTGAGTAACATTGTCCATGTGTTATATAGCTTATATTTTTTATGTAATGTAGGCAGAAAACATGATAAGTGCACCTTCAGGCTATCGAGATAATGCATTTGCTGCTGGAGTTACGTTTTGATTAATCGAGTATCTCTGAAAATAATGTATGTGCGCTTGAAGAATAAAATTACACTAGGTTACTAGTAGGTCTTTAAATATGTTAGACAGAATTAGATTTAAGAAAAAAAAATAAAATTATTCTATGAATATGTTAAAAAAACGAAAGTCGTTGAGGCATAGCCATTTTCACCACGCCTGGCAGGTCAACTGGTGATCGCAGTAAGATGGTGATTATCCTTGGACTGATAGATGCTGCTGCCCGTTCGTCAGTTGTAAGTCCTTTAGTCTCCTCTAACTATGAGATAACAAAGCGACAAACTAGAAACCACATTCCATATGATTATTTTAAGTATATAGGTACAAACTTACACACACTAAAAGTGTCATCTTATAAAGCTTAGGTAGTAACTGTGCGGCATAAACATTGCAAATACCATATATTCTGTTTTTCAATACTCTCCTCATAACGTAAGATAAAAGATAAAACTGGTTGGAATACTCAGTTTTCACGCTAATTGGATGCATGTCAGCCTGTCAGGTCACCAACACTTCCGACAGAACTAGTTATCAACAAAGAATAGAAGTCATCTATCGATTCTGCAGTGAAGCGCCGTAATTGCCCCGACAGCAGGAATTATAAGCAATATGCAGCTCAAATTAATACATGCGATAATCTCAGAAACTACTGGTCCAATTAGGACAATTATTTCAGCGTTTGATAACCCATTTATTGAGCTAGGCTTGAGACTATATTTGATTATAAAGTTTTTTACGGTGTTACTAATAAATAATAAGTAGGTATAATTAATGACTACTCTTGTTGTGGTACTTTTTTTTCTCTCGTATCTTTTATAGACGGATAGTACGTAAACAACATGTTTATTTAATTAAAATAACGTTTTACTTAATCTTATGTCTACATAACCATTATACTAATATTAAAAAGGAATCTCTATTTTCCTTCGTCATGCCATAACTTAAGAACGTCTGTTTTTAACGTTTTCATAATTCAATAGATGGAGGTCATGAAAATGACAATGGTGACGGGCGACACTAACCTCGATGCAATATAATAGCAATAGGATTTTTCATAATTTATTAGGTTGACGAACGCAGTTTCTCCCGCGTAGCTCCTGTCCCCGGGGGAACTTTATAGTCAAATATAGTCTATCTTACTTCTGGATAACGTAAATTTTTAATGGTGAAAGAAATTTTGAAATCGGACTTATAGTATTGGAGCCAATTCAATGCAAAAATCGGACTTTAGTCTCTACAATATAAGTATAACAAACATATTTTTCTTATTTAAACACAAGATTCAACATTCTCGAGTCTCAGCAAAATACCTACTCAATATTGTGTCAATGCTCGATAGCTACGATGCGTAAAATGACATCTCTATCTCTTCGAAGACTTAAGTGTCAGTGTAGGGCTGACAACAAGACCTTATTGTAATATAAAAGAATTTGAAAGATTGTAATTAGACCATTTTGGGAAGCGGTACATTTGAGTTCATTTTCTATTTAAGAAAGGTTTGGCTAATAGGTATACCTAAATTGTCTGATTATACCTATAAGCCAAATATACAAGATATACGTAGTAGTCTAAGTCCCACATTGAAATTTCAATTGATTAATTTACTTATGTATACAGGGTGTCCCAAAAGGTTAAGTAGCTGGGAAAGGGGGTGACAGGGGTGGACACAATGGTCACTAGAAAATAAAAAAAAAATCCGATCTGGGTATTTAAAAAAAAAATGTCATTTTTTTAAAAACTTAAAATTTTACGCCTTGTTATTTTTGATGTTGATGTTGATGACCTTGTTGTTATTGAAGATTACATAACAGCATTTTTTTTAAATACAGCCATATTTGTAGGTACAGTTAGCACAAGGTGTAAAATTTTTAGTCTTTTAAAAAATGCCATTTATTTTTTTAAACACCCAGAGGGATTTTTTTATATTTTTCTGGTGACCCTTGTGACCATCCCTATCACCCCCCTTCCCAGCTACGTAATCTTTTGGGACACCCTGTATATATATATATATATATATATATATATAAAGAAACTTTTTTTATGATTGATATTTAGAAAAAAGTTTAAGTTTCATGTCGATGGTATAACTATAAACGAATACCTACTAACTACGTTCACTCAAAGTGAGTTCCAATTTGTAAACATACTTATAATTGAAGTTGAAAAAGCATGTCAAAAGGAACTAAAGATTGTGCTACAGTACTTTTTATCGCTAAGATCTCCGTATCTATTGTTGAATGGATTTCCGAAAACAAACATCAAAGACACAACATGCACGTATTTGTTTGCAATGTTATTGCAAGTATAATATTCTATTCTACGGAATGTTTATATTTAAATACACTTTTATTAAACAGAATATTATTGTTTGTGTTCAAATAACTTGTTGCGAGCTGCGGAGCAATGAAATCGACAGATCGAATGCTTTTACTTCAGTGGACACGGCTGAGGGAAATGCTTCAACTAATGATATTGTACCTGAGTTAACAAGATGACGTCGTTATAGCACAAAAGAAAAGTACAATAGTCAATAAAAAGATTGAAACTAATATATAAAAGATTTTTTTTCAAAACTTTGTACTAGTTTGCAAAAGTTCAAATCCATCGGTTTACAACAGCTGCTTTAAAGTTGCCTTGCAAGATTTTATTCGAACAAATATAGGTACCTACACGTATTGCTAGTTAAAAGAATAGCTTAGATAAAGTATGCTAAGTTTATTTTTGACTGTACTGATGGTACAGTGAGTTCCGTAGTTCTATCTGAAACTTGGTGTGCTAGTTCGAATTCTCGGAACTATAACCAAAGATAGACAGGCAAAGCTATGCTGAGTCTAATGTTCATCGTGTCCACGATACGATGGCTTAATACTCTAGTGCGGTAAGTATTCAAAAAAGTCTAAATTAAAACAAAAGCCTGATGGCCTGTGCGATAACGGTAAGAGGTCCGACGGAATGACTCTCGTGCAATAGAGGATGGTACGGCTTTTGGTGTGCGAAGCTACGTCCATCGAAACCCATCTTTCCGGGGCTCGAGAGTAAAACTGGCATGGCGGCCGAATCCGCGGATAATCTCAATAAGCGCAAATACAATACCCTTGATAGTGGCCATGTACCTATTGTTGTAAAAACATTGGGTCCGTGGGGACCGAGAGCCAAATTAATTTACAAAAGCCTCACAGTGGCTCTCTTTCCCCCCTCGTTCCCCGAGTGCTAGTATTAAGGTACTTAGAATGGGGATTTAGAATAGTAGTATTCTTTATGTTAGTTTTAATTTCAATTAGCTTCTTTTAGTTGTAGGTATATATGTATTTTACTCATAAATGTAAAATGTTGTGAGTAATCAAAAGTACTCTTTCGGGACAACGAAAACAGGTAAAAATCTTCGGTTGGTATATTTGCATTTTGTTCTTTCTTTCCCTTCTTACATTTTCTTTGCTGGCGGTAGGGTGCTGGGTGACGGGCATCCCAGCATTTAAACACAACGACATGTTTGAGCGTAATCAAGACTAGATATTAGTATGATTTCTGTACAATAGCGCCTGATTCTATTAATTAGAAAAAAAAAGCTACGCTCCGCCGCGCGCCGGTTCATTCGCGTTTAATTGCTGCTTCGTTAAGTCATAACGTAATGTTTCATAAATGCGTTAAGCCTATGAACTTACTATACTCATCCAAATCCGTTTTGAATATTAGCATTAAATATTCACTATGTAAGTGTATCTTTAACGCTAATCTACATCCTACATCCTCATAATCTGTCCCAATTTTTTTTTCGTACGGACATACGCAGTTAGCGACGAGACTTTTGCTTCTTCATCAGGCATAAAGGCTAGCGGAGCTCCAGCCTTAATAAATGGTTTAAAAACTACAAACTAAGCAAACTGCGCAAGTGGGCGCCCCCTGTGGTGCTTGGACCGCGGCTCAGGGCGGTCGCTGGTGATGAGTCAATCTCATCACCAGCGACCGGGATTACGACTTTTAGTATTTTAGGGGAGTTTTGTGCAACTATCGCTCTACTCTACAGTTCGCGGGCCTCTCGGGTTCGGGTTCGGGTTTACTACGGCATCGGTAATCTGTCTCAGTTTTGATAATAATATTACTAAATGAGATTTTTATCAAAAAACTATTATTTCGTTTCAAAACGTCAACCCTGTTGATAAAGAACTCAGACTGCGTTCACGCTCGTCTGGCTAATAATTATTGAGCTTCGCGATTGTTTCTATACGTATGCTTTTACATTTACAATACCGTAAGCGTTATACGTACTGTATTGCATATTCATAAGTGAAATGTGGATGTATATAAATAACTAAGTACTATGTTTAAATTCCGTGTAATTAACTGTAAATGTGACCCAATGAGTTTGTTCCGCCAGGTCTTCTTAGTTCGGCGCATTGGTAGTATTAAAGTGCCTCCGTCGATATGCTAATGGTCCATTTAACTAATGATCAACTATATGCAAACTATACGAGAAGTAAATATAGTATATAAACTTATTTCTTAACAGTTTAAAGTAGTTGCTGCTGTTATCTAGTATTCGGGGTTCGATTCCTATCCGGGACAACGTGTTGTGGCAACGTGTGCTTTGTTTCCATGAACTATGGGTTTATAAAGTCCCGCACCATACTGGGATTTATTTCCCTAGGGAAGTAGTTGTTTAAAAAAATGTTGCAAGTAGTTGTTCTAATATGTCCACTGTAAGTATATAAAAGTATCATCATCAACAGTCCGTTTACGTCCACTGCTGAACATGGGCCTCCTCTTAACAGACCTTGGCAAGCCAGGATCGTAGAGGGATATTGGCATAATCACCACGCTTGGCAGACGGATTGGTGATCGCAGTAAGATATTAACCTTGAGCTCATAGATGCTGCTGCCCATCCATCAGCTATATGTCCCTTAGACGCCTTCTACGACACCCACGGGAAGACATGGGGTGGTCTATTCTAAGCCGGAAACCACGCGGTAATAAAAGTATGCATAATATTTATTTCAAAGATGTTCTTTAAATAAGTTAAGCTCTTTCTCGTTCAATATTTCAATATCAAAATAAGGTATTTTCTGTACCCAACATATTTGTTCAACGTGTAAAAATATTGGTTCAGGATAAAATACACTTCAGACACCAAACAACGTGTTCCAAACACCTTTATATATGATACCTAAACAAATACGAAACATTGCCAATTTAGGATTAATTGGGCTTCTCGAAACGAATAAGATTACGGTTATATTGACGCGGAACTTCTAGCGAGACAATGTTATTTATTAGGTAGGTATTTAATATTGTTTAAAATTTTGATATTTGGATGTTAAGAATGTTTTTACAGAATATCATTTTTGTTTCATAATTTTTATCGCCTTAGCTATGCAATCGTACATAAGGCCCATCCAGTTAAAAACATAATAGAATAGGCGTCTTTTCTACCTACACTTGCGTTTTTAGGGTTCCGTAGCCAAATGGCAAAAAACGGAACCCTTATAGATTCGTCATGTCTGTCTGTCTGTCTGTCTGTCTGTCCGTCCGTATGTCACAGCCACTTTTTTCCGAAACTATATGAACTATAATGGTGAAACTTGGTTAGTAGATGTATTTTGTGAACCGCATTAAGATTTTCACACAAAAATAGAAAAAAAAACAATAAATTTTGGGGTTCCCCATACATAGAACTGGAACTCAAAAAAAATTTTTTCGTCGAACCCATACGTGTGGGGTATCTATGAATAGGTCTTCAAAAATGATGTTGAGGTTTCTAATGTCATTTTTTTCTAAACTGAATAGTTTGCGCGAGAGACACTTCCAAAGTGGTAAAATGTGTGTCCCCCCCTGTATCTTCTAAAATGAGAGAATGATAAATCTAAAAAAAATATATGATGTACATAGCCATGCAAACTTCCACCGAAAATTGGTTTGAACGAGATCAAGTAAGTAGTTTTTTTTTAATACGTCATAAACCGTAAACCGCAATTTACCTTTCATTCAATCAACTATTATTAACATCGATCAGAGTTACAACGAGCTACAAGAACGTTTATACTATGTTACTTGTTGTATTCTTGATATCAAAAATAGGTAGGCACTTGCAACTAGTAGGTACGGAACCCTTCGTGCGAGAGTCCGACTCGCACTTGGCCGGTTTTTTTTTATACATATAAAATATATAACATTGTTATTAATCACATTGATCTTATATTTGCAAAGATGGTTACTAATAGTAAGGGAGCCGACGAGGCTAAATGGGGATTTACTCGAGCGTCGTAGAGACCTATTGGGATGCAAAGCTTAGATGATAAGAAGAAAAAAATGTTATATGATATATACCTTTACATCGGTGGGGGAAGCAGCTATAGATTTTTAAATATGTAAAAAAAAACTGTTGCATGGACATCCTCGAGCGCGTCAGATATTGATAGCATCAATGACCTACGTATTTTTAATAATGTGCGTATGTTAATCTGATCGTTTGCATGATGCGGGTGGTTGTATTTAAGGGTTGAAAATGAAAAAAAAAAAAAATTATTCGAGCGCGTCAGATTTTCTAAGGGAGTGTTAAGTACACCAAAAAAAAGCTCTCATTCACTAATCTGACGATTTCGATGGGACGCAAACTCGCGGCCATTTTCATTATGTGCAAAAAAAATTCGCCATTTTGAAATACTCAAGCGTGTCAGATTAAGATATATATGGTTCATCTTTATGTTCTAAACGTACTGTCTCATAATCTGACGATTATCTAGAGGGATTCGCCTGATCTGACAAAAAAAAATTAGAAAAACGGTTCACCTTAAAGGCCATCCCTGCAACTTCCCGCTAATTCCATTCCTGGGCGCTTAAATTGTACTTATGACATTTTTGAGCTCAAAATATAATTTATGTGATATTTTGAGCTCGCTGAGTTCAAAGAAATAATATTTCTATGCATTTGAGCTCTCCCAGCTCGAAAGTCTGATAGAAGTTTCATAGAACACTATTTTTGGAATTTTCAAACCGCAATAAATTTTGAATGGATCAAGCAATTTTCACGCGGTTGGCGGAATTCGACGCAGTTTTATCATCCTCATAAGTAATTTTGCAATTTTAATTGATCGAACCACAAATTTCGGAGTAATCCCGAAAAAACACTTTTTCGGGTTTCTTTCGTTCACGATATCTTTCGAACGAATCAACCGCTTTTGACCAGCTTAGTGGCGATCGACGTGGGTTTTCAAGCTCAAAGGCGGATTAGTTTTTGGAATTGATCGATAAAGCCGGTTAAAAGTTATTCCAAAAAAAACACTTTCAAAAAAAATG
Source organism: Nycteola revayana (assembly GCA_947037095.2). Taxonomy (NCBI): domain Eukaryota; kingdom Metazoa; phylum Arthropoda; class Insecta; order Lepidoptera; family Nolidae; genus Nycteola; species Nycteola revayana. The sequence goes on from OX344845.2 coordinate 6,314,899, forward strand.
ATTTTCTTATTTTTTTTGAGATTTTTCACCATTTCTCAAAATCTATCGGTCCGAATCGGTTCAAATTCAAAGGAAATCTAATTTTGAGGGAAATATTTAGAACGCCGTTTAGTAGATTCCGATCGGTTTAGTCGTTCAAAAGTTATAAGCGAGTAATATTAAATATAGCATAATTATAATTTATAGCACTGTGCGTGATATAAATCATTTAATGATGATTCCATCGACAATTCGAGGTTATCATATGATCCTCGAGACTTTCGGATAACCGGCTTGCTCCGACGATATTCCAAAATATTTACACATTTTTTTAATGTTTCTACCGTAAATTTAATTGTTTTTTGTAAGGTACTTTCACCACAAAATACACATTTCAAATTAATGTCACTCATATTAAATATTTATAAACTTTAATTCACACAAATAATATTAAAATAGCAAAAAAATCATCAGTATCAGTGGTACCACTGGGTCGTGGTCCTGACCCCTTAAGGGTGCCCCCAGGTGTGTGCCACTTAATTGTATGTTTTTTTTTCCAATTTTTTCTATATTGATCCATTAAAGTCTAAAATAATTAATATGAACTTAAACTTATTATGAGTAGAGAAATTAATGACCAGCTGACGGACGGACTAGTTTGTCTGTAATATCCTACAATTTGCTACCGGTTAATTAAGTATCTAGTTTAATTAATATAATAAGAATAATTGTGTAACATTGTGATTCTGACAAGTACAAGTGTATGTAAATACCTAAGTGCTGAATAAATTCATTATTTTACATTATTTTAAAAGCCAAAACGTTGGAAACACGTTGTAAACAGTATGCCACGAACGAGTCTTTATGATCAGCTGTGATGGAGTCATGGCAACAGAAACGGAGTGAGAGAGTAATAGATAGAGAAAGAGTGAGAGAGGAATAGAAACGCGGAGAAGGAAATGTAGGCATAACGCAGCTGCACGCATTTGACTTTATCGACGAATTTTTGTTATTTCGGCTTGCGGAAATCGTCAGATTATATATTTTTCATTATTCTTGAATTATTTCCTTCAAAATAAAAAAAAATTTAGCTACGCTCGAGAATGTCGAGATGACGTTTTTTTTTTACAACTTTGTTGCCCTCCCCTTTTTTTACGTCACTCTCAAATTGTCAGATTAGTGGAATATACACTTTTTAGGATGTAATTAACTCACCCTACCTTAATCTGACGCGCTCGAGAATTTCTGATGGTCAATTTTTTTTTACTAATCTGATCCTGTATCCTTCACGGGCGGCCTTATATATGGGCCTCATGTTTTGTGGAGGTACTTAACCGGGTACAAGGTATCCCCCTGTATATTAATCTGCCGCGCTTTAGTAAATCCCGAAATCCCCGCATGGGCTCCCCTACTATAAGTAAACAGATAAATATTTCAGAACTAATATACCTACAATCTTTTGAACGCACGAGTAACTGTACTAATATTATAAGGAGGAAATATTTGTATTTTTGTATGTATGTTTGTTACGAATAAACTCAAAAATAACTCGACGAATTTTGATATTTTTTTCCCATTAGAATGCTACATTATACCTTAATAAAATAGGCTTTATTTAACTATCAAGTTTCCAGGATAACGAGACCCACGCGGGTGAGCTCGCGGGAAGCTAGATATTATAAAAATACTGCAGAAAGGATTTTTAAACATCTATCTCCCCTATTTTTTACATAACATTAAACAAATTATTAGTTTTCAAACTGACGTAATGTATCAGTGTCATAAAAAAATATTGCGATAATTTATAGAAATTCTCCGCTCCGCCTTTTTACTATAACCGTACCTTTTGCGGCTCTGTTGGAAACGTTATAAGTTCAATATGAAGTAGTCCAAACATTATTGGCCGCCGACTGTTCAGTCTTATTAAAAATTAATTAAACCGCTGTTTACTTAACGCTCTTTAGAGAAATGTTTTTTTTTTGCTGTTTCATAGTAAAAGTATACCAATTACAGTAACTCGTCATTGAAGTTAAGAATGAATGCTTTATCGGTGGACATTCCTCCATTCTCCATGCCCGTTTATCACAAATGTCACTCTAAATATGGTTTGCTGGAAGAAAACTCATAAACGAGTCTCGTCACTGTACATCATCTTTAATTGTTGATCTTTCATAACTTATTTTCATGTGTACAATAAAGAATAAATAAATTCTTCTCGATTATCAGCGACTTCCTTCTTAATACAACATTAACACAAATTTTTCCTTTATTCGATCCATATAGGTTTTTTTCGGTCTTTGCTGTTGTTACTTACCTTTATTTATCTTCAATGATACTCCATTGAAGATATAAAAAATACACTATTGCAGCAAAGTATGTATCTATCTATAAAGTAAAGTTTAGACTATGATACATATCGTTGAGGATTGTTTAATGCGGCATAAGTGACAATAGCTAATAAGATTGAAGATCAAAGGAAGCCGATTGATATTTTGCTCCGTGTAACATTGAAATATATTAGACATTTCAATGTTTCTGGTGTGGTCTTTGTGTAGAGACATCCACAATCATGGAAATGTCAGAGTTTTAGGATAGAACGCCAGCACTTTTTTTTACATAATATAAAGATTTTTGACGGATAAAATAACAACTCGTCGATGTTATGTCATTTAATTACCGTTTACACATTACACTCTTTAAAATATTTTATCTTTCGAAAATAATAATTATTATTAAGCAGTTTTTTTTATAAGAGATTACTAGCAGAGTTTTGCAATCTACTAGTATTCTTGTTGACCCCTCGTGCTAAGCTAAAATGCTTGTTACGAGTAGGTTCACGTCGGTAGTGCAATGGGTGGGGATCGAACCGGCGACCACAAGTCCGACACCCTAGTCATTGGGCTACGGCCGCTTCAAAATAATAATTGTCAAAAGTTGAAATTAGAGTAATTTTACTTTAGTTACTTGACCAATAACATCATCATCATCATCATTGGCTTCTTGTTCACTGCTGAACAAAGGCCTCCCCCATCGATTTTCAGCGGGAGAGATTGCTAGCGGCCTGCATCCACTGTCGCCATCCCTGCGACCTTTATGACGTCGATCCATCGTGCATGCGGTCATCTCACGCTGCACTTGCTAGTTCGTGGTCTCAACTCGAGAAACTTTCTGCTCGATCAGCCGCCAGTTCTTCAAGCTAAGTATAATAACAATACATTGGCCCCCTTGACCAATATAATAACAGTGAATTGTACAGTGAACATCGTGAATCGTAAAGAAGCGTCACTAATCCCGGCGTAACAACCGAAAAACACGATCCCAGTTCACACGCTTGTTGATTTTTCATTATTAATAATACGTGACATTATTACTATTACATGATACAACGATATTGGTAACATTTTAATAAATATTATATAATTTTTGAAATATAAACGTATTTATGCATTTGACTTGCAATAAGTACCTACGATCGATTCGTCTACATTATCAATAAATGTTTTCATTTTGTCTCAGTCGTTAAGTCTACTGCTATACGTTGGCCTGCCCTAATTGAAAAAGTCTATATTATCGGGGACGTCCGTCCTACCTTACGTTTGCCGAGGCGCGGTCTCCACTCTAGATGTGCCTACTCCAACGGCTGTTCCCCCCTTTATAGACATGGCCAGCCCATTGCATTCATTTCGTCTTGTTAATTCTGCGGGCTATGTTGGTAAATTTAATTCTCTGTCCGATAACCTAATTGCGAAGTTTATCTTTCAAGGAAACCTAATACATAGTTCGCTCAATAGCTCGTTGACCGACGTTGAACTTATGGACTAGCGCTGGTAAGGTCATAACACTTTAGGTATCCATGTAGAAACGTCTGATCAATAAAAAAAGGAAAATGTTTTGAGTTAAATTGTAAATACCGCGGTTGAAACCGATACATTTTCATTTGATGATACTTACATCAAAGCCTTTTAAATTATGTTGTGCCATTAATGAACTGTAATTTAATAGCATTACAGTAGATTCATTATGTACCTGAAACAAAAGCATAATTATATACAAATGTATGTCAATCTTTCCATTCTCTACAAAGTTACTTAATATTTATTTTCGTATTTCGTCGACCTGTTGCGCCTACCAGATACTAAAGCCCGCAATCAGAAATCAACTGTATGTGAAGAACTTTACGGTTGAATTTTGCTTGGGTATCAGAATAACGATAGCAGAGTAAAACAAATGAAACATTGAGAACAAACTCAATTTTGAGATGCGCAAAATTATGTTATTAGATATGGGCACGAGTTCTTGTTCCATGTTAATTTCAAACTACATTTACTTATTGGTAATGTAATTTGAAATCCTCAGGCAGAGCGTGGAGAGCTTAACTAATAAACCTAATATTATATGTCAGTTTACACCTTATATTTTTATATAGCACTATAAGACTGATTCTTTTACTGCTTTTTGATTTTGTAGTAATAAATTTCGTTTCTGTTGCATGATAAAGAGTTATTTCAATTGGAGAGGAATGTAAAATATGTAATTATCTGACCTGTAACTCATTAGTAAAAGGATAAGTGACTACAACGAAAGCCGTTGTTTGCGTGAAACAAATAAAATGTACATATTTATATAGAGCCATTTGGGGTTGAGACACTTGGGCCGTGGGGTCCGCGCGGTTACTGTACAAAGATATTGCGAAGCGTCTAGTAGACGCTTCCCGTGACCAGGGGCGTAGCCCCGGTGGGGGGTTTTTGTAAGAAAAATATTATTTATTATCGAACGCAAAAAAAAACATTGAACGTTGAACAGTACGTCGATTCTGTAAAATTCTAACAACAACTCGCAACTCACTTCACTATTCACTCTCACTTCGCATAAGGTTCAAAACGACCTTGATTTTGCATTCTGTAAGCATCACTTGGTCACTTGCGAAGTGAAGTGAGTTCTGAAGCGACCAATATTGTACTAGTGATTACCACACTCAACAAAATGTTAATCTCGTTTTATCGATTTAAGTTTTTTGACAAAATTGTTGAATTTTGGCACAGAATTTTAGCTAATAATATGATGTTTAAATTAAAATGTCTTATTTTATGGATTTTGAGGCTGCAAATAAGTTAAAAAAACAGAAAACTCTAAATTCGTGCCATGAATACGGATACATCACTAACGAAAAAAAAAAGTGTCAGAGTGACAGCCATACAATGTTGAATGTCAATATTTTGAAAGTGCGTTGAGTTGTTGTTTGTTTGATTTGATCGTTCAGTGCCGAAAATATATTTTTGTGAAATAATCATGAAGTAAGTAAAAGTTTGTGGTTGTGAAGTTTAAAAATGATATTAATTAAAATAGTATTTAATTTGTTTTCTAATCCAACAATAACGTTCCAGTATAAATGACACACGTTCGTCTCATTCATCGTCGGCTCAGGTTGAAACTCTGGTAGAGTTTATGGAAAGAAACCCTGGCATGGCGAAGGGTTTCTTGAGAACTCAAAATGCCAGAGAGCGAAGTCGACGCCAGTGGGAGGAACTAGCCGTGCGCCTAAATAGTATAGGTGGCACAATTAAAGATTACAAAAAGTGGACCAAGGTAAGCTTCGCTTTTTTTTACTACATGTTAGTTAGAACCACATAACATTCCTCAAAGCCAACCACTTAACATTCCTCAAAGCAAACCACTTAAAATGTGCGACGAATCTTGGTTTAAAGTGTGTTCCTTGGTTACATAAATTTTATCTTATTGTTAATTTTACTCAATCAATGACTTTTAGTCATTATTAGTTTTTTTTTTTAATATCGTTTAAAAATACATGTGTATTATAACAGAATAACTATAAACTTAGTTATATGTCTGATTGTAGTATTGGTCTGACAAAAAAAGCACCATAAAAAAAAAAGTAGCAGCGCGATCCGCTGCTAGGCGTAGGACTGGTGGTGGGGTGGAGGATGAAGTGGAGCTAACAGAGCTTGAAGAAAGGGTTGTTGCTTTGTGTGGTGGTGAAAGTTTTTCAACTGGAGATGCACATTTAGGCATACAGACATTTCTGGTAAGAAATTTAAAAATGCAATAATCCTGTCTGGCTGATAGTGACCAAGAATTGTGCAATCTGTCTGTTAAAAAAACATATAATACAAAGTGTATTTTTATTTGAATTATTTGGCAAATTTATTAATAATATTAATACCTGTTTCAGGAAAATGTTCCTCCATCTCCATCACATGAAGCACAACAAACACAAGATGCTGGTACTGACAATGTATGATATTTAAATTTAATTCTTAATTGTATGTGAGTAATGAATTAAATCTAGCATTTATCTGTTTATATTTACTTATTATAGGTTCTTGTATCACAACAACAGAGTCTGGCACCTACAGAGGAACCACCAGCTATTGTGATTTATGTAAGTTAAACTAACTACTAGGTACATACCCACTGTTATAAATCTTCTGATGTGTCTAGATTATATTCTATTAGATCTAAATGTACCCTATCTTTATATGCAATTTACTTTTCAGGGTTCGGAACTGATTGAGGATACTCAAAGTCATAATTACAGACTACCAGATCCTGTAGTTTCAAGAAGAAGACTGTTTGCTTCCTCATCCAGCTCAACTGTTGGAACAAGCCAAAGCATTTTGCGGGTATGTGTCTGGGTAGACAAATTTGAGTTATCACAGTAAGTGTATACTGTGACTGTGACGACTGTAATCATATCTTGAGAACAAATTCGCTTCACTCTGACCTGAGCTATTTACTACTTTAGTTTCCTATTTTTTGTTGATTATTATTTAATAGGTAACATCTAATAATGTATTTTTTAAATTCCTTTTGATATTTTTAAGAGCTTTAATATTATTTACTGCGGCACATTAGCAACTTTTTTGAAACTGTCAATATTTCATTATAATATAGGTGTGGGTTTCTTCTTTAGGATTGTTTATTTTGTTTCAGAATATTCAGATAGAACAAACACCTCCTCCAGATCCTCATACATATCATCCTAGCCTTTCCCCTCCACCAATAACACTTTCACACACACCCACACCTTCTCCTTCACGCCGTGGTGCCACCCAAGTAGCCACCCCAGTGATTCGTCGTCGAACTGCTGCATCATTATGTAAGGGACCGATAATGTTTAACAATTTTCATGACTATTAGGTAACCACCTACGAAATTTTTTACAGCTTTTGTATTGTGAATTTTAAAATTTAATTTTAAAATAGTTGCAATTTTTATACTAGCATTTTCTTAATTTATTTAACAACTATTAACACTAATGTTTTAAAACTTTTATGCAATAATTTTTAAAAACTAAGATAACGTATGCCACTTAAATTAAGCGACAAAAATAAGTTTTGGCTAAGTTAAAACAAATAGTAGTAATTTTTGCTAACAAAAAGAGGAGTCATTTTTAAGGTATTTTTTTTGTTTAGAAAACTATAACTAATAAGTGTTTTTACTTTGCCTATGATGGTCATTATTCGATATATTATCAAGCAATTTATAAAAATTCTATTCGTGGAAGTGACGAGGTTCTCTATTTGTGCGAAAGAAACGCCAATTTCATAGGTGGGCATCCAATATTATGTGGTTTTGCTCATGCTCAATGATGAACTTAGTTCATAAACATATATCTGAGTTGATTTGTACTTTTATTTTGTAACTATTTGATTTAGGAAAAAATTGAGATTAATGAACCTTCATGTTCTTAATTATGTTAATAGGTATTTATCTTTTTAGCTTCACGTCACGCAACGCCAATTACTTCCCCTTCTCGCCGCCCCAGGACAAATATGTCTCGTGCTAGTCGAGGTGCTGGTTCCGTGTGTAAGTACAAAATAAAAATAACTATTAAAACATCATTTTTCCAACGAAAAGCTGCTCTTTAAGATTTTTTATTTACGCATCATAGTAATCGGTGTTCTTTTTTCAGCATCACGTCACACGTCTTCAGTTGCTGCTCCTCCACCATCTCAACGGCGAACGGTATTCTCCACCACTACTGAGAGATTCCTGAGGGTGGAAGAACAGCAGCTGGAGATACAACGACTAAATGCACAAATCTTGCAGTCCTTTCTGGAGAGAAGTGCGGAAAGAGAAAGGGCCATGGATGAAAGGAGTGCAGAGAGAGACAGGATTTTAGCTGAAGCTGTGGCTGCAGTGGGGAATGGGCTGCAAGCTTTGGCAGAGGCTAAGAATAGAGATAGGGTGTAGTAATTTAAGTTAATATAATAAATAAAACACTTTTAACGGATACTATTTATTTATTTATTAATAAAGGTACACTAACAGCTTCTGTATATAGGTTACAAATAGATTAGTTACGAGTAAAAGGCTTATACAGTTGCCAATAACAGGTGAACCAACATTCACGAACATAAGTGGTAACTTAAACTAAATAAATGTACTAATATTGAGTGGAAATAAACTATACAAAGGTTAGAATTATGCTTGAGTAAAAATAGAAATCCAAAATTACACAATTAAACAAAAACATACTTGAGATCGAAATTTAATTAATGAGAAATAATTTTGACTTAAACTTAAAAAACTTACAAAATTAAAAAGAAAGAAGTTGCAAGATATATTTAGGTACAAACAAATACAGTTAATACTAATAATCGTTTGGCGCTTTCTGACTTTTTAAAGATTTTCATTGTGTTATGGTATATGTCAACAACTGGGTTTGATTTTATATAACAATTTATCTCTTTGCTGAGCCTATTGAGAGGTAAATTTTCTCCTATATTTGTGTTGGAAGCTTCAGTGTGGAATAAAGGGGTAATGGGATATCTGGGTATTCTATTGGGGACTATACTAGAGTGGTTTACGTAACGACCCACCTCACACACCACAGAATATGTAATAGTACTAAACCTCACCACCGATAAATTAATTATGACGTGAACGCCATAGCCTATTTACTAAGTTTCGCCGACGTAATTGCCCAAGAGCTAAATCGGTGTTAGATGGCAAATCCCTAGTTTGCCTCCTTTGAACTTCTGCAATTGTTTGGAGCTCTTCTAGTCTCTCTTCGTCTGAAATTGTGAATGCCGGCATTCCTGCGCGATTGCACATGTTGTGCAAAACACAACATGCAATTACTATTTTTGCAACAAGGTCTGGATGATAATTGAGCACTCTGTGTACTAACAAGCACCTAAATCGTCCTTTTAGGAGACCAATTGTTCTCTCTACTGAATTGCGAGCAGCTAAATGACGGTCATTGTAGAAAGCTTCTGGGGAACCATCTTCAGCACCATTAATTGGCGTCATAAGGTAGGCGCGCTGAGCATATCCTGAATCTCCTGAAAATTAATAAGTATCAAATAATTATGCAGTTTTATAAGTACCTAGGTACTTATTAGGCTTATATTCTGTAGTAGGGGTAGGGAGGGGCCGGATTGCTCATGCGTACCCGGCCCCCGCTTACGGCGGATCGAAGGAGTGTCCGGGAGGTTTTAGTGGCGTAGGGTCCTCTCCTCGTGGTATGAGTTAAGCATACCACGCTATGGAGAGGGCGAGTCCCACATATCCCGCCGCCAGCGCGCGAATACGCTGCAGAGGCGGTGGGAATGCGTCAATGCATTTCCCCCCGGACAACAAAAAAAAAAAAAAAAAAAAAGGGGTAGGGAGGGACTAACTAACCAAGCAAAACAACTTCTTCGCCAGAATTTGTTAATGCCTCTAAGTGGTCTTTTATAACACCATAGTTAAAAATGAAGCTATCATGAGTAGCTCCACCATATGTTGGATCCACATTTAAAATATTGAGATCCGCATCTGTAATCTGGAAAAAAATAAAAATATTAAGTAGACTAATTGAATAAGTACTCAATAGTAATAGATTACAACTTTGAAATTCATTTTACCAATTGCACATTTCTTGCATGGTAACCTTTGCGGCAGTAGAAACGTTCTTCATTCTCTACTGGTTTTTGCAATGCCACCAGAGTGCCATCGACACATCCAAGAGCTGCTGGAAAGCCAAACTTTTTGTAGAACCTTCAATTTAAAGTAAGCACTAACATTATTAACTATCACAAAAATGTAAAAAATCAAAGAAGAGTCACTTTAATTATAATATACCTACTAACCTTTCTTTTAACATTTGTCTTTCTTGTATATTTTGAGGGAACCTTATATATTTTTTTACTATTGTCGGATTATTGAGAGCTTCCACTACTTCATTTATGCAACGAGATGCTGATGGTTGCGATAAATATGTCCTTATATTTTCTTTTATTATTTTCTGATAACTACCATTAGCCAAGAATGACAAGGCGCATAATAGCTGTGAAACAATAATTCAATAAAAAAATTAAGTAATCTAGATCTAGTCAAAACAAAATAGGGCCCATATGATTATTACATGCATAATAATACATAATACCAAGCACCTATATTATAACAATATTAATATAGGGTCCTTAGACTAACATGAAACATAGCTAGCAGGGAAACAACTTAAAGGGAATACTCCTTATTATGATGTGTTTTCATAAGTTTTAAGTGATAAATTATGTTGGTGTGTTTAGTTACAAATCTATCAGCTGTAAATACTTATAAAGTAACTTTATACCTACTTACTAAAATGAAGTACTTACTTTTATACGAGTTGAAAGTCCTTTGCCTCGACGTTTTGTGGGCTTTATCAGAGGCAGTAACTCATACTCTAGTTGGTCAATTAGTTCCTTTGACAATCTATATACGCTCACATAGTCGTCATCTCGGGTTAATAAAGATAAACTTCGAATTTGGTTAGATTGTCGACGCTTTTCTAGTTTATCCAAAGCATGAGCCTCTTCTAATAAAGATTTTAACAAAAACATTCTTGCCATCGTACCTATTCAGTTTACACAAACGCACAAAAATAAGTTTTTAAACACAAATTATATAGTAATTTTTAAAACTGTGACATAAAAATATTATTATAACATTATTTTTAGAGGATTTCTCTTATTTTCACTCGTAAAATAGATGCTTTTTATTTGACACTTTGAATCGGTTTCGAGTTCGAAGTGAGCGTCGAAGTGAGTGTGGAATTACCTTACAGAATACCACTTCTTACGTCATCTCATACTTTATCTGTCAAAATCTCGCCTTCAATTTAGTTCAACTCGCTGACACGCTCGCAAGGGTGGCGTTAGTATAAATTCGAATTATCAAGTGAGTTTTTAGAATGCGAATCAAGAAACTCACAGCGGATTCAGATTCGAAGTTTAGAGTGAGTTCTTACAGAATCACACTGCAGGAAATAACATTAACACTAAACAATTGCACGGTTACCATGGTAATGAGTTATTTCAAATAGGTAACGGAAAGAAAATTAAAACAACAAAAGAATAAATTTTAAACTGTCACTAATTGTGAGCAGTCTGAAATATGCATCTTTCTTCCCGCAAACAAAGGAAGAAAGTCAAACTTTCGGCCTCGGGATGATGAAAAAATTTTTTCATAATACCCATACGTGTGGGGTATCTATTTTTCTTTTTTTTTACTTTTTTTTTTTTAAAAGACACCTCCCGCACTAGGGAAATAAACCCCTGTATTGCGGGGGACTTTACAAACATACATTTCACGGACACAAAGAACAACCAGACTCAGAACAACTATTTGTGGTTCACACAAATAATTGTCCCGGGTGGGAATCGAACCCAGAACACCGGGTCTCAGAGGCAACTATCGTAACCACTGAGCCACCGGTGCAGTGCTGTAACATCTATGGCCGACATTACACGCTCGATCTGGATCGAGATCCGTGATCGCGATAGATTGATATAAACTGATTTGGATTGTTGTCACATTACACAGTCAATCCATATCACGTCAGTCCACTGTTCGCAATGATCACATGAAGACGTGTGCTCAGGGGATTCTGATTGCCAATAAATAAAAAAATATGAAGTTCACAATCGCGAAAGCCTCCGTAGCGTAGCGGTATTTGACTCACTTTAAATCTAGGAGGTCGTGGATTCGATTCCCACGCCGGGCAGTAAATCTTTGTGTAAATTTTAAGATATCCTTCCGGGTCTGGTTGATTGAGGGACTACCCTCCGTGCCTCGGAAAGCACGTTAAGCCGTTGGCCGATTGTTATAAAACATCTATAATAATCGTATATCAAGGAACGGGCAGCAGCGTTTCCTTGTGTGGTACAACATAATACTGCGGTCATCAACCCGCCTGATAATGATGACCCGGCTGATGATGACGAATTGCAAAATGGATCTGAACATAAAAAAAGCACGTGTAGTAATTAATTTTAATATATTTTTTTATTCTCTTATTACTACTACTAATTTTAATAGTATCTTTCGAATTATATGTTGCACATTAGACGCTCAATCTGGATTGCGATAAACGGATCGAGATCATGGATTTCAAAATATTTGATAATTTGCGATCCGATGTCGCGATCCGTCAATCACACACATTAAACAGTCAATCTGGATTGAGATCATTGATCTCGATCACGGATCTCGATCCAGATTGAGCGTGTAATGTCGGCCTAAGGATAGGTCTTGAGGTTTCTAATGTCATTTTTTTTCTTAACTGAATAGTTTGCGCGAGAGACACTAATTCCAAAGTGGTAAAATGTGTGCCCCCCCCCCCTGTAACTTCTAAAATAAGAGAATGATAAAACTAAAAAAAATATATGATGTACATAACCATGCAAACTTCCACCGAAAATTGGTTTGAACGAGATCAAGTAAGTAGTTTTTTTTAATACGTCATAAACCGTAAACCACAATTTACCTTTCATTCAATCAACTATTATTTACATCGATCAAAGTTAAAAGTACGGAACCCTTCGTGCGAGAGTCCGACTCGCACCTGGCCGTTTTTTTTTAGTATTAATTTAGATTTTAAAATTAAGCAACATAAACATATTAATATTAGTTATAACATTGTAGTCTTGAATTGTATTGTATACCTATAATATCTTGCACATTTAGGACGACAGGGTTACATTTACCCCTTGCTAACAACAAGTCTAAAATAATTTATCAAAGAATGTTTATTTCGTGGAAAATAGAATAGACCAATATAATGCAGAGTAAAACCAAAAAACATCTTAAAATAAAAAAAACCTTTACAATCAAAATAACTGGTCTAGTAGTGGTGGTAGTCTTTGTCTAACCGAATGTATATATACATATCATTCAGCATTGAACCACAATATAGTCAATTGACAACGTTTCCGCAAGACTGATAGACTTTCCAGACTGTAAAGCAATGTTTATCCGCTAGATAGCAAGCACAATAGTGTACTAATTGTAAGGATAACAATAGACATTTCAGCGACACTCAATTGAGATTCCCATGCGATTTTGCTATAATTTCTGCCATAACGCTAAGTATGACTGCAACAAATTGTATTGGGAGTAAAGAAAGAAAGTATGAAATTAGTGAAATCAAGAAAGGGATAAAATATAATGACCACCAAAAATATATACTTGACACCAGAAAAATAAAGTCTAAAATTATAATAGTACTAGCTATTTTAGTCACGACTGCACTTCAAATTGTATTCGAACACCAAATGTAGTTAATGATCACCAAATCTTAGCGAGCAAATTATTGCGCTATTTCTACCTTAATAAAATCAATGAAAAATGACAATCGGTTAGGTTAGGTTAGAGCTGCGGCCATACAACGCACGAGCCGAGCGAGCGAAGCGAGCGGTGCCGCGGCAGCGGCCGGCGAGTGCCAGAACCGAATAGTAAATTAGTAAAACATTTAGGTACTTTTGGTGATCATTTACTACTTTTGGGTTAACAATGATTTATTTGGAGTAATTTTGCTTAAATACGATAGCGAAATGTTAAAACTTTGGTTACAATTTTACATTAAAATGCGGGTTTAATTTTGGTGATCATTTTCAATTTTTTTCTGTTATATGTTACTATATCTGATGGTAAGTTAAACATAAGCCATCAAGAAATAGTTAGATATTTGACAGTAGTATGGTGTATCAGTGAATAGAAATAATCTTATATACCAGAATACCGAATGCCTAAAAATAATGTACCGGAACGCCATTGCGATTGTTTTAAATCGTTATTAAATTGACTGTGAAATTAAAATCAAGGGTAATCGATATTCTAAGCCGGAAACCACACGGCGTGATATCTATTTGATTGAAAATATTTAAGAAACCAATTTTCCAGGCCCTCAGGTGTTCTATCGCTTCACATCAGGGTTTAATGATGATTACATGTTCTAGAACATTCGGCCTTCACGACTATTTTGTGATTCAGAAGAGGTTTATTTGTAGATTAAAAATACGAGTAAATCTTTTTTCTTTAGGGTAAGTAAATACTTTGTTCTTAAAATACCTAAATAAATAACTTTAATAAAGTGAAAGTTATTTTATCTGTATTTTACGTATTCAGGTCTTAGCCACTGAACCGATGTTATAGTACAAAAAAGGCTAGACCTTGTTTATTTATTTATGTAAACATACACACAGAATATATAAACACAACTAGACAGACAAACAGCAATGTACAAAGGTACTACTTATTTCTTAAGAAATCTCTACCAGTAGACCTGCGAGGGGAGAAGTCAGAAGTAGAAAAATTTAAAAGCGTGTAGGTAGGTACACAATACACATGCATACAATAACTACATATATAAGACAATTTCGTTACGGATTTATTAGGAATCGGCAAATTAAACAAATGTGTTGCTCTGAAAAGACAAAGAAACGACATTAAAGGTAATTTAATTAGTTTGTCGATTCCCCGCACACCATAATTTTTATTCACAGCTTTTCGTTTTCATTAATCAATCTCGTCATATTGAAACAAAACTCTTGACATTGACTTTTGCAGTTCCATAGACAATGAAGGTGCGTTTAGATAAATAAAGAAATGTAATATCTTTACACATATATACATAAATACATACATACATACATACAATATAATCATAAACTACATACTATAGGTATATGAATACATACTTATTATTCGTATATATGATGTTACGAAGAGGAGAGATAATATTCTTTTAATTTAATCTTGAATGATGAAACAGTATTGCAACTACGTATAGAAGCGATATAACTTGGATATAGGCGATCTATTAACCATCACACAATGTAAGTATTTCACGTAGATACAGTTACGGGTAAAAGCCCGTATGTATTTTTATTCAAATAGATATTGTTAGTTTACACTATTCAATACTCGTACTCTCAATACAGAATATCATAGTTAATGAACCTAATAAGCAATTTGTAAGGTAAAGCATTACGTAATGTCTGTTCCATCAGTCAATTACACAGAGCCGTATGTTTAATGAACTACTTAACTAATAGATGAAAGCTATTGGTATATACCATACCTATATGTTCTTCTATTAGTATTGAGCAATGTTTCAATTTGAATAACACACACAATAATTAACTAATTAATTTTCAATATGTATGTTCAACGGCTGAGTGGTTTATAAACAACTA
Source organism: Nycteola revayana (assembly GCA_947037095.2). Lineage (NCBI taxonomy): Eukaryota > Metazoa > Arthropoda > Insecta > Lepidoptera > Nolidae > Nycteola > Nycteola revayana. The sequence goes on from OX344845.2 coordinate 6,330,345, forward strand.
ACTTTATACCATCAACCATGACATAACCGGTCGCATATATTTTTTCTCAACGTATAAATATAATTAATAATAAAGGCGTCGGGATGTGACGACACCATCGCCCACTGGTTTTTCCAGTGCAAACAGTCAGCGCAGGGCAACTTATGGCGAGCTATTGGGAACTAGCGTCCCCACGGACCCGTGTACCCTCGGAAAAAGGTCCTGTTCCTCATCTCCGGCTTGCCTTTACTGGCCGGCTGGAGTGAACAATGACGGGGAATAGATTTCCCGCCTCCTGCTTGCCTTAATTGGCCGGCTTGAGTGGAGTCGCAAGATCAGAGATTGTCGGAGGAGGAAGTATCCCGTGGCTGGACCAACAGGGAGCTAATGATCGGGTAGAATGCCCAGGGGCTCCTCTGCCCATCTAGCCCCCTTTTTGCTAGATGCTAGCCGCCGTTTTCGTTATCCATATTATGCAATAGCATTATACAAACCGAATAAAGGCTATATTTAAATATGAAGTTCCCGAGGGTACGGGAGCTACGTAGGAGATAGAGATTTGTTTGCTTGAACGCGCTAAACTCAGCAGCTACTGGACTGATTTGAAAAAATATTGTAGTGTTAGATAGCTCATTTATCGAGGAATACTATAGGCTATATTTAGCTTGAAGCGGCCGTAGCCAAATGGCTAGGGCGTCGGACTTGTGATCTTGAGGGCGCCGGTTCGAACCCCACCTATTGCACTACCGACGTGAACCCACTCGTAACACAAACATTTTAGCTTACCACGAGGGGTTAACAAGAATACTAGTAGACTGCAAAAACCTGCTAGTAACCTATTAATATATATAAAGTTATATGATAGGTGAAACTGTCTTACAGTCTGTCACATTAACACATATTTTCAGTCAAAATTTTCCTTAAAAAGATTGTGTTGTCTACTACAGACGAAACCAAGAGAGAATACACAAGAGATCCCTTTCAATTTACGGGTGTTTTAACAATTTTATCATAAACATACAGATGACAAACAATTAATTCCATCATAACATACACATCCTTTGAACAACGCCTTCCATACAAATCAGCAAGTCATGAATATATTGGCTACATCGATCCCCGATATCTAATACTTAGCATATCCCATAAATTCCAATAGTTATACTGGAAGGTTTGTTGACTACCTATCACCATGACAACCTGTGGATCCGGTTTACGAGTACCCGTTTATTGTACGATGTCAAAAACACAATAAAGCCGGACTTACGCGCTGTGTCAAACGATTTTCTTTACCGTTATGGTAACAAGTACAGTTGAATTTTATTACTGGCAGTATAGAAGTGACAACTGATCACTTAGCGTGAAATATTTTAGTTTATATGAAAACGTTCAATTTTTGTAACATGATAGTGTAACACGTAACTAAAATGTTTATCAGTAGTAATATTATCAACAGAAATGCTCTAGCCTGTTTTATACATATTACTACTATTTACCTATTTACCTTATTATATTGAAACAAAATATTAAGATTTTAAAATAGGCTTAATATGCTTTTACAGAAGAAGTTGCCCCTCAAGGTGATGGAAATGATAAATGAACTTGGCAAAATACGAATACGTTAAGTGAACGCGCGCCTCTAACGTAGGTTCTCAATCATTTTAATCTTTTTTTACGTAATTAAATAAGTATATGTACTCAAATTTATTGTACTACGGAAATAAATAATTCCGCCGATTATTTAAAAATCACGGTGCATCTATACTAATATTATAAAGAGGAAAGTTTTAGAATTTTTATGTTTTGTATGTTTGTTTCGAATAAACTAAAATCTACCGAACGGATTTCGATAATTCTTTCACCATTAGATTTGCTACATTATCCACCCGTGCGAAGCCGAGGCCGGCCGCTAATAATATTATAAAAAGGTAAAGTTTGTAAGTTTGTTAAATTGTAGGGGGTAATCTCTACACTCCGGACGTCCCTATAATTGGGCAAATGGGCCACTGTAATTGTAGCCCAGGAGATCCCGCGGTACCATATTGGCCGCGGGTGCCGTCGGGGTGCCGGATTGCTCATGCGTACCCGGCCCCCACCAACATATCCCATCGTCAGCGCGCGAATACGCTGCAGCGGCGGTGGGAACGCGTAAAAGCAAGCACACCGGAAAAAAAAAGTTTGTAATCTCTTGGTCTACTGAACCGATAAAGAAAGCTGCATTATTTGTAAGTGTCATAGGTTATTATATTTAACGACGAGGTTGTCACGAGAACGAGAGACGCGGGAGAATTCGCGAGAAACTAATAAGTAATAATAAACTCGTTGAACTTATTTACATAAATTTCTTCAAAATACTATATTAAATGACCAAATATGTATTTGACAGTATGCCTATAAAAAATAATAAGAGACTATTGTGAAACACTCAAATAAAAAACGACCCAAAAATATATCATACATAGACGAATCGAATTCGACCCAAAAATAAAAATTATTTCAGCGATTGATTTACCGTTTGCTAAGATTTACGTATCTTCGCAACAGATATAAAAGCAGCACTATAAATTAAAACAAGAACTCGTGAATGTCATTCAAACGCTGCGATAAAATCTGGTTCGTACAGTTGAAAGATACATTTGCTTTAGGAGTTGTGTAGAGTGATTCATGAAAAAAGAGTATCAGCTTTTAACGCCCTGGGAGTGGCATTGTTGAACTTTTTATCAGATACTACTGCTGTACTTTGGGCTTACAAGTACTCGTTAGGTAACTCATGACTTCATTGAATAAGAAAGTGAAAATATTTTAAAATAATATGTACGTCATGCAACTGCAGTAGATGTAATTACCTACCTAATTCAGTGTTAGTCACGCATCGTGCTTTTATCAATAACAGTGGCACTTTAAAACTATAGGTAATAATATTAATAAACATCGAAGCAAAATACCTACTTCTAATGGTTTTGCTGCGGTGAAATTTTAAAATTGTGATATCTCTAAACCATTCATTTAAATCAAATTATGTAACGGTCAATTTTGATTTGAAATTAAATTACTTGTGACAAATAACGATGAATATTAAAAAATATTATTATCAATCCTTATCCATATAACAATATTTATTTGCTGAATGATTATTGTATTGAATGTAATGATTGTTGTATTATTTTAGAACAAATTTGTTTAGTATATCCTAATTAAAAAAAAAATAACAATTAAGAAACATTCTTCATTGGTGATCCGCACCTATTAGTGTGATGATATAAAGACTTTCTCGATAAATGGGCGATACAACAATGAAATATTTTTTTAAACAGACCAGGGGGCCTTGTCTGCTATTTTTTAAGTATTGTGCCACCGTGAACTGTCATTGACAGTTCATGGACAAGCCATTACGATAGTAGACTCGGGGCCCAGCCTTAGATTAGTGACTTCAAGCCAACAATCTCTTCAGCTTTATATTATTAGAGTAAATAGTAAGCACCTGTGATATTTCTATTAGAACCGGTGACCACGTGACCGACGCCCTAGCCATTGGGCTATGGCCGCTTAATTGTAAATTTATCAAAGCAAAGTCTTAAGTCATATTACCTTTAGTGCCAATGAGTTTCTTAGATTTAAATCTGAACAAGAACACAGCTTTACATATGAATTTGTTTCAGCAAATGTTAGTTTTGGTAAAGTAATCCCAAGATGCCCCTCTGTTTTGATAGGATAATCGAAATCCATTAGACTGAATCGATAACATCTTACTTATTTATTCAATTTAAAATTAGAGATGCTGATGTAAAATATTGAGTGCGTTGTTACATTTAACCGATAAACTTTCACCTAGTACATATCTAAAAGGATAATCAACGTTACAATTAATTAAATGGTATTACCAAAAGGGGAGGGGAGAGACAAACTGTGACACAAGGGGATTGAGTTTTTAGTTATGTGAGATTTCATTTCAAAATCGATATCTTAGTATTTTTTTGTCACTTCTAAGGTATTAAATATCGATTTGAATTGAAAAATATTTTAAAATATATCCAATTCCATCTGTATGAACATACGGCTCAAATTGTTTTGTTAACATGTTATACTCACTCTTTAAGGGAACAGCAAAGTGGAATCACACGGGCTCAAAAATATAATGAAATTCGTGTGACTTAATGGTTAAAGTTAACATTCATGTTAGTGGAGTGTTAGTCATTGGCTTATTGTGATTTATGATTAGTTTGTTTCTAAATTGTTATTTTAAACATTACGTATTATGAAATATGTAAGGATTTTTTTTATGTTTCGTCAGATCTACTTCCTAGAGAAGATCGTAATAGTGATAAATCATTAGAGATTTATGACATCAGAAATCGACTTTTTTTTAAAGACGGACATATTATTATGTTGTTAGCCACGAGACTTTTCCTACTTCACCGGGCATAAAGGCGAGCAGAGCTCCAGCCTAGATAAATGGTTTAAGCACTACAAACTAAGCAATCTGCGCAAGAGGGCGTCCCCTGTAGGAATTGGACCTGGGCTAAGGGCGGTCGCTAGCGATGAGATTGAGGGATTTTGACTAAAATGGCACTTTAACCTACGCAGTTACATGTTAATCCTGACTTATATTAAAGGTCAAGTGATCCTCTGCTTTATTTATATACTAGCTGCACCCGCGACTTCATCCGCGTGGAATAGTGCATTCTCATCCCCCCTTAACCCCCTATAACCCTTTTTTCGCTATAAATAGCAGCCTATGTCCTTACTCAGGTTCTGCACTATCTGTGTATCAAATTTTACTTAAATCGGTTCAGGTAAAGACAGAGTTACTTTCGCATTTACAATATTAGTAAGCATAAGGATTATAATAATATAAATTTATCAAGCACGAAATTCATACAAATTTCACGCGGGAATCCTTTCCCTCGTGGAGAGAGCTAGTAGGCGGAAGGGAGTGTAAACCAATTACTTAATAACATACACAAATACGACAACGTCTTTCTTAATTAGCTGTTGTTGTCTATGGTACATGGATAATTTAGCCTTGTTTACCTTTCAACTTAAACATTATTACTTAAGAGATTAGGACAGCATTTACAAGTGGTCAGTTAGTACAAGTTTGATGAGTCTCTACTAGAGTTTTCATAGTTAACTGGTATCTAATATCTTCTTCTTCTTCTTCAAATGAAATTCCACAAAGAGCAGTGATTTCGCACGTCAGAGATGATAAAATGTTGAAATGTTTTTTTTTTATTTAATTTTTTAACACTTACTTACTATACATATATACAAATTTTGACGACGTGCAGGATTCCAATCTACCTTACCTTTAAAGCCGATGTGGGATAAAGCGAGACTAAATTTGAATGACCGATTGGTAGGTACAATGGCCAAATGGTTTAGGCATTTAGAGGCATTATTTCATTAAACCCAAATTTTTGTTGTCATCTTGGTTCTCCGGTATTTTTACCATGAAAACATTCAACTGCTATTAGATTTGTAAATTCAGCATTTCAAAATTTGAACCTGCCAATACCAGATGCTTCCAACTAAGGACGACTACAGTGGCAGATTCATTTCCGAATTCCTATTCTGACATCACTACGGTGCTTATTCAGTTTAATTTTGTATCTAGTTGTTTTCAAATGATTGCCAATTAATACGTTCATAGCCAATCCGATTACATATTTCGATATCCATGTACTAAAATACATTAATTTGTTATTACGGCTACAAATCTATCAATGTATGTATGTAGGTATTACTACTATATTTTAGTTACACTCAGTTTTTTTGGTGAAATTAATGTACTGAACTGACTGAAGGTTCTATACAAACTAAAGGTGGTAGGTAAGGGAAGACGCATTCTCTACGCGGATGCATTGATCTCCATTAGGTTGGATAGAATGCTCTTTGTGTAATAGTTTTGGACTCTTGCAGTCTCTGTAGTGCTGGTTACTAAGTCGTTTAGGACGGGCCGATGCCGCCTCCCGTGTGAGAACCACTCTTGAGACATTGAGTCTACTTAGAAATATCAAGTGTCACTTTGATCATCAATTACCATAGCAATGAAAACTACCACATTGTGACGTTACATATACTCAAATAAATTCTTAAAGCCAAGTATTCTACTTGCAAACCACCGTTAGATTCGTAAGCCACAACAGCGTAAACGAGTGAATTTTCAGTTTTACTCAGTAAAATAACCATAATACAGTCAGTATTAAGATGATTTCAACTGAAAATTTGGCGAGAACTGTAATGAGTTTCAATTAAAGATTTTAGTTATGGAACAAGTTAGGGTCGAACCCTTAAGATCAATAACTTAACATATTTTAATAATTATCGTCCCCTTGCTTGACTATTGATTAAGTTGACTTACAAGCTTTAAACAACCGAAAAGTTTCTACACCAACTCGAAACATCACTAAGAGTTTTTGCAAAAGGGAACAAAGGGATAAAAATAATAAGAGTTAAGGTACTATAAGGGTTACCCTTTTGTTCGTATTTCCCTTTGAAGTGGGGAATACCCCAGGAACAATATCACAGATTGTTATTATTAGTGGTATCATAATTATTTTCCGTTTATTCTTATTGGCTTTTAGTTTAAATGACTCAATTACCTCTGATATTGTCAATATAATTATGTTTTATTTTCCTTATTGGTATTTAGAAAGGAAAACGTGTTAGAGAAAGAAATATATTATTTAACAGGAAACAAGAGTAGTTAATCTCAGTCTAAGGTAAAATATCACGGCCGTAAATAGATAATTTATCAGCCGGCTAAGTAGCAAAAGCTTCGTGGTTAAATACATTATGTGCGTTAAACAAATAGAAAATTGGTTCTCTGTTTAACATCAGCCTGTATAACGTCCACTGCTCAACATGCGCGTCCTCCCAAGGGATTATTTTTGCTATAGTCACCACGCCGGGCAGGCGGTTTTGTAACCGCATTACCCGTTGCCTATGATTATCAAAGATGACGTTATAACAGTCGAGATCATTGGCTTAAAGTGTTTTCCCATTCACGGATGGTAAACAACCAACCAAACCCGCATTTTTTATTAGATTTACACTAATATTTCTTGTCGTCGTGGCATTGAAACTACGACCAGAAAGTGTCACGTGACAGTACGTCTGCAATGTGATTGGTCGGCCTCCGTAGAGTAGACTCGAGTCGCACTGCCTATGCTAGCCGGGCAGGCTTAAAGCGAGACTTGTAATGCTCCGCCACGAAGGTTGTCTGTAATAAATCATAGGCCTGCCAAACTCCGTTCAAAGTTAGTCTTAATTTATTTCACGGCATTTCATTGCAGTATATATGTTTTAACAATTTTCAAATAAAAATGAAACGTAAGTGAATTTGGAGATACATCGTCATTTTTCTATGACACATTATACTCTTTTACTTCTATTAGGTACGCATATTCGTCCGCGTGAAATAGTTGCTACATGGTGTTTTTCGTAATATTACGGGTAGCTGATGTTCTTTCCCAAAGCCTAGCCTATTTTTGTACCAAATTCCATAAACATCTTTAGTTGTTTGAGTGTAAAGTCGCACCAGACAGACAGGCTGAGTTTATTTCCCATCTATAATATTAGTAAGAACTTTATGTCTCCTATAAGAGAATGGTTGACGTAAACAGACAATGTTTGTTCCTTTATTAATATAGTTAGTAAAATTAATATTCTACCCAAGGAAATTCTCGGAATACCGTTAGTGACAGTCCATTAAATTGCAGAGTTCGGAACAGTAGATGGAACCTACCTATAGAAGCTTCTAGGGCTTTCCTCTTTGGTTAAATGCAATATTGTTGTGTGTGGGCACATTGATAGTTTGATGGAAACAAAGATTAGATTCCGTAGGTACATAGCTATGTTTGTCCTAACATTTCAGTAACAGCACGGTAGATACTACAATGTGGCTTTGTACCTAGTAATTTGGAACTTTGGTATATTTACGAATAGATACGTCCTCTGAACCATCTAAAGGTTGACTGGTAGAGAATGCCTCTGGCATGAAATCCGCCCATGTACAGGAAAAAATATTTACTGAAGTTAATAAATAAATTAAATAAATACGTATGTGTTTGTTTTTTCGATTTTTTTTTACCTGTCCATCACTACATATTATAAAACAAAGTCGCTTTCTCTGTCCCTATGTATGCTTAAATCTTTAAAACTACCCAACGGATTTTGATGCGGTTTTTTTTAATAGATAGAGTGATTGAAGAGGAAGGTTTATACGTATGATACATCCGCATTGCTCCCGTACGAAGTCGGGGCGGGTCGCTAGGATGCTTTTATAAACGGGTAAGTTGAAACACCATAATCATTTAAAAAACAAGTGAGGTTTTTATTCCAACGAAAAAAAGTGAATCCCGCAAATATTGAAAATAAAATTGAATTTCAATCAAAGGAGAATTTTCAATATGCCGAAAACCGCACGTAAAATCTTCCCACAAAATTGCCGAAACGCTGAAATTACTGTTTCCAAATTTATATAATGACGGCTCTTTTTAAAGGCAGACATAATCCTCTCATTTGCAAACCCATCGGAGGTTGTACAGCCCCCAAAGACCCTAAATAAGATTAGTAAAGATCTTTTTAATCCAATTAGAGAAAACAAGGGCTTTCTTAAACATTTTGATACTGAATTGATTGAGCGTAAAGTTCGGTGTTGTAATAAAGTTAGCAATACTGAGACAATTTAGATGTTATTAGAAGATTGTTGTGGGTTGAGTCCTAAGATATGACACTTATTTAGATACCTAGGCGATTAACCGATTCATTCCAAGTGAACTTTGCTTTTATGCGGGCTTGTACAAAATGACCAGTGGTGCAATGTAGTGTCTTACAAATAAACGTTCATCCTAATTACATTGTTTACTAACTACGCCTAATCCTTAATAGAGTTCTACTGTTCTCCCATGATTTTTAGGAAGATATTTTAAATTCTATCTAGACCATTTTCAAAATGTTAGATATCCACGATATTTTTTTTTTTAATTTCTTATTTGAATTTAAAATGATATCTAGGGAGAATAAATGTATTTAATATAGTTAATTATAGTACTTTGACATATCGGAATCAAATTAAAGTAAAAGTGAACAAAAGATTAGCAGAGCCGAACAAAAAAATGACGTGTAAATTCATAAATAACGACCAATAAACCAGTCGAATAAAAATTACGATTCACAGACCATTAATCAGTAGGCGGACTTTATATCGCTAAATGATTTTCTGAACTAAAAATGTTTTTTCTTAACTTTACACAGTGGTGCATATATACCAGTTACAACGTTCACAGTTTATTGCACTTACCAATATTTGGTTTCTGGTCCATCGTCATCATCAGACGCGTCTTTGGTGCAGAGGGCGTGTTTCACACGGGCGCAGCAGTCCTAGAGGCCCCGATATGGAGCCCCACATTTGGTGGGGGCGCTAGGGTGTTTGCACACGGGCACTATATGACCTGGAGACGCTTCTTGCCATCATCACTAACAGTCACCACACTTGACAAAAAGATTGGTGACCACTTTGTGTTCTAAGAACTTGCTTTATTTATAAATGGAGACTAAACATGAACCGCTGGTAAGAAATATAATTATAATGTAATTAAAAGATAACTTAGTATCTTTCATCTTCTTATTTATCAAAAAACTTATTTCATTCATTTACTAGGAATTTCTTTATAGATGGTAATTGAAATATCATTAGGAAAGTATATTTTACTGGACCTAGATTCATCGTTTTTTCCGTACGAATTTCTCCACGGATAAAACGGATTAATCTAGGTTCAACATCTCCTCCGCCGTTGCTAGTATAGTCCTCGCAACGGCAGCGGAGTATGGATACACCTCTCCAATGGCAATGGTATGCTATGCCATTCACACCAGCAGCAGATGGACTACCCAATGATTCCCGGGTGCTCCTCGATCACCATTGTGGAGCGTACCAAGAACTGCGTCGGCAAGATTTCTTGTGAGAACTACAGATGTTCTGACTCTGAGTGTGCTTTTTGTCCATGAATTGAGTGTTTGTTAAATCCACTGCGAAACAGGGATTTATATCCCTAGTGCGGGAGTTGTCTTTTTAAGCAGACAAACAGATTAATTGAACGCCCAGCTCATCAAGGCTTCTCCGATTTTCTCATGTCGGCCTTCTTTACCTCGTTTTATCCTAGATTAAAAGGAATAAGTAAGAAATATAAAAGCACATTCACCGACTAGATATGATGTACTAGATCAGTGGATATATGTTAGTATTTGTACAAAAACAAATAAATTTTCCTACTTACTGGAGAATTTGTGGTTTTTACTTTCGTTGTGCCGTATATTATACAACTTTTAAGAATTCGTTATTATAATGCGATTACATTATTTAATTCGTTATTATTATTAAAAAAAGATCAATCACGATTAAAACACTAAATTCAAAAAACTTCAAAATGCGCGTCGCTATATTAGAAATCGGCTTTCAATATTTTATAATTGGTCAGTACTTAACAGCTAAGTAATCGCTATCGCCTGTGTAAGCAATAGGCTAGTTGACACTTTTTTGTAATTATTTTTATATTGTTAATTCGTCTTGGTTTTACTAGACCAAGAAAAGAATGTGGTATTTTTTTGAGACCTATATAGAAAGCGCTAGAATAAATATTTTAAAATTAACGGTGTCAGTCATTTTGGTCTATACCTACGGGTCTATACATGACGTCATGACTCAGAAAATGTAATAGTAAAGTATCGCGTTCTTATTTTTAAACTAGATTTAGACGTGCCAAAATGACTGATCGCGTTTTCGGAAATAAGACAAAAATATAATTTTCATATTAAGTTTATACAATCATCTTCAAGTTTTATGAACAGAAATTATTATTTTTTAGGTCTTTTATGACAAATACTTTCAGAAATAAACATCATTGTAACATAACTTTATAATGGTCAACCAGCCTATTGCACTGTAGGATTGTAAATATAACCAATAAAAATGTTTAAAATATAAGCGTAATCATTCAAATATAACATTTATGTTACTTAATATTAGTTAAAACAACAACCAAGACAAGGTAAGAGCACAACAGCAGTGTTTTTTTTAAGATTAAGCATAGTTTTGCAGTCAACTAGTATTCTTGTTAACCCCTCGTGCTAAGTTAAAATGCTTGTGTTACGAGTACAATGGGTGGGGTTCGAACCGGCGACCACAAGATCACAAGTCCGACGCCCTAGCCATTGGGCTGCGGCCGCTTATAGTTAATCCATCATCCATGTATAATTTTTTTTACAATCAACATGGTTTTGATTTGCATTATGTTGTTCTATTCTCTGTTCCATGAAATAAATTTCTTATCACAATAATTATTTTGGATGTTTTAATTTAATATCGTTATCAGCGAGGGGTTCAATTGAGTTCTAGTCTTACCGATACATAAAATAATAAGATTTATTTGATAAATGTTAATTCTTACTTCTACTCTGTAATCCATGAATTCTTATTCCAAACTTATCTGCACAATACACATAATACACCGCCTAGTGCCTTACACACAATCAACGATGTTATTCTATTTATATACGACCTAAAAGCAATGGCCGCCAAATCACTGAGTTACACGAACCATAAAAATGACGTAGGGGTCGCGGAGCCCCAAGTGTTTACCGCCAACCTTTATTATCAACCAAATTATTAGTGGGAAATAAATAGGGCGACAGAATAGAATTTTATACCGGTACGAAATTGGGATGAAAGAGTGCGTGATTTTGTAGGAGCAAATTTTTACCTCCTAGCTGTTGCGCCTCTCGGTTTTATAGCCTAATAGGTAATCCCTCAAACGTTAAGACCCGAAAAGAAATTTTAGAATTTATCCAAAGACTTCTTGTCCGGCGTGGGGATTGAACCCACGACCTCCGATATTTAAAGCGAGCCAACGCTACGGAAGTTGTCTATTATCAATCTATACTAATATTATAAAGCTGCAGAGTTTGTTTGTTTGTTTGTTTGTTTGAACGCGCTAATCTCAGGGACTACTGGTCCGATTTAAAAAATTCTTTCAGTGTTGGATAGTCCATTTATCGAGGAAGGTTATAGGCTATATTTTATTTTCAAAAAAGTTGGGGATCCGTAAGAAAATTTCGTTTTTGTAACCCAAGGTGTAAAAGCGAAAACCTATTTATGCGTGCGCTGCAAAAACTATTGACAACAGAACAAAATGATGTACTACGGGTTTGTAGGTCTTATTAAGTTCTACAAAAAAGTCCGCGAGAGCATATATCTAACTATCATAGTTTAGTCACAATAACCGCTTTTATGTTCATAAAAAAATATTAAATCGTCTGAAGAAAGAAACTACGTTAAATGTATATCGTTATATTAATCCTTATCCAAATTAAGCATAATGTTATTAAAGGTATTTATGTAGAAGTAAAATACTTTTTGTTTTATTCCAATCGGACATTTCGTTGAGAAATTATCACGAGTATAAAAACGCAAGGAATTGGTACCTAATAAAGAGTTATTTGCCGTAATAGATAAAGCTGAAGAGTTTGTTTGCTTGAACGCGCTAATCTCAGCAACTACTGGTCCGATTTGAAAAATTCTTTCAATGTTAGATAGCCCATTTGTCGAGGCTATATTTTATTATAAAGTTTTTATGGGAACGGGAGTTACGCGGGTGAAACCGCGCGCGGAAAGCTATAATAGATAAAGCTGAAGAGTTTGTTTGCTTGAACGCGCTAATCCCAGCAACTACTGGTCCGAATTGAAAAATTCTTTCAATGTTAGATAGCCCATTTATCGAGGAAGGTTATAAGCTATATTTTATTATAAAGTTTCTACGGGAACGGGAGTTACGCGGGTGAAACCGCGCGCGGAAAGCTAGTACTAAATAAAACTGTTAAAAAATATAACATTCTTGTATGTCTGTCTGGCTAGATTCTTTGAATGCGCATCACGCCGACTTTTGCATAGTTCTCCTGCGTGAGAGGATGATTGTCAAAATGTTTATATATTATATAGTCATAATTCCTTAGTAGGTATAGTGTTGTTTTCCTAAATTCTTTTAAGTAGTAGGAATGTGATGAGTCATGTAGATCACATCGCAAAGATAGTGGAACAGTAATAAATCTGTGAGTAATCAAGTTCCAGCCAAATTTATTTATTTATTGTGGTTTATTTAGACGTGCATTGTTTTACGGCGTAAATGAGTCGACAGCAGGAGAACCAAAGCAAAGCAACATTATTTATTTGTTGGGAATGTAAACATCACAGATTCATTTGGGGCCGGTCCGTTGGTATTTGATGTAGTTCGAGCTATGAGTGAAAAATCTACGCATGCGTGTTATCGAATCACTAATATCTACCTACTATTTAGAGCGTGAAAATAATGATGTTTATAGAAATCTAACATGTTTGCATTTGTAATACACCATTTCGTTTTATGTAACTGCTACACTGTGATTTTTTAATCGCTGCTAGTTGGTAGGACGATTCCCATAAGCAACATTAACATTTTATTATTGGCAATTTTTTGAACGAGAACCGTAAAAAGATGACACCCTTTTACCTTTATCGTAAAAAAGAAGTAAAAGGATAGTAAATGATAAATGTATATGGAAAAATAAGCGCTAAGGCCTTGTAATACAAAATAATGTATGTTGTACAAACAGGTGCCTGTAACACAGTTTTGAAGTCAGATTTTACCACCAAAAATTATTAATTTCGCTTATTATTAATACCGACTTAAACTTCACACGGTGTACATACATCCTTGTTAGTACTAATGTGATTCATTCGCGGATGATTCGCGTTGGAAGAAACTTTCTGCTTTACTCGAGTAAGCTATAGCAACAGGTTTTAGTAACTATGTGTCTATGAAGGTTACAAAATATATATATCAACTATTTATTTGTAAGTCGATCGACAGCGAATTTTGATAAGTTTTGTAATTTGCCTTTTGATTTCATTTGATATTTCTCTTATGTTTGGGCCACATGAATTGCGATGGAACTTCCATTGTCTATTACGACAAGACTGCGATGTAGATGAGACAACGCATGAAGAGCCGTTAATTCACGAATCTCTGGCTACACACTTCGTACATAAACGAATATTCACGTTTATTCGGATGTGTGTAAATGTGATAAAAAAAGTTTTTTTATTTAATAAAACACGCATACAAATCAATATGCCCGACATGTCTAACAACATCGCACGACGCGACATCGCTGGAAACACATGTCGCACCCAGTGAGATATATGTAGTACTAGAGAAGCTATTCTAAGCAAAAAACTAAAATACTTTGAACGGAAGTCCGCTGCAGCGTTGCAATAGGTATTCGTCTAATTAAAAGGTTTAACCATGCAGCGCTAAAGCACTTCTAGTGCACTGATTTCTCGCGACCAAAAGGTCGGAAGCGTTGTGAATTTCTTGGCGCTTACGCACTTCGTTAGATGCCAAGCTAAATAAGGCCTGCAGTACAGATTCAATGAACAGAGTGTGTGTTCGGATCGCGACATCTAGTACGCTAGTATATATATAGATCGTTGTTCGCACCTTTGTTGTCTATCTGCAGCTTTATAAATTGTTTTAAAGAATTGGCCTCAGAATCCAGAAGTTCCTACTCTTGATCACACAAAAGTTTATTCCACTCATAAGAATCGAATTCGCACCGCCACACAAAAACGCTATCTCCAAACACCATGCCACTACCACAGTAAACAATTCGTACTAAAATCTCTTTCAAAGCCTTTCTCTCTCAGAAAAAGCGAGGCAGAATAGATATTTTATTTTCCGAGGAGAATATTGAACGTTTTTGCACAACCACTTATGCACAAAAGCTTGTTGACGCACCAAATATTTACCGGGCTGATGTCGGTACGATTTGAGGGATAGACACCGGGTGCTTTTGTCGTACCCATCGAGTTTTGGTTCAATTTACGGAATATTGCTTAAAATCGCAACTGTGGGCGAGTAAAAGGACTGTATTTAATTTAATGAAAGAAAATAAAAGATCATGGTTTAATCAAATAACTGATATTTTAACACGTTAGCGAATCTTGATACACATAACATAATATATTTCGATTATTATATGTTTCTATTATTATGTGTTCCATATATCTGTTTCGACATTTCCATGTCGTTTGGGTTTTTCTAATTCATGTTGTATTTATTTTAGAGGTATAAAGAATTAAACAGTAAAACATCGTAAAAGACTTCCGTTCCTCGAAAAGAACCATCAAGTCGTTTGTGTCCATTATTACAACATCATCTATAAATATTGTATACCAAGGACCGGGCATCAGCGTTTCCCTGTGTATTATTGCTACATAATACTGCGGTCACCAAACCGTCTGCCAAGCGTGTTGAATATGGCTAAACCCTCCCTCGTGACGACGCCCATGTACAGCAGTGGACGGCATACTGGCTGATGATGATGATGACATCAAATATCCCAATCAAGTAAATTAAGTACCTACTGTTCTCCTTGTTTGATACAGATATCAAATTTCCTTTAGAAATCAAATAAACGTCACAAGATTATATCAATAGTATAACATAGCCATAAAGCTACCTCGGCAAAAACGAGCATACGCTATTTACAACTTTATTATATTGGAAATATACGTCTGTTGAAGATCCTTTATAAAGCACTCAAGAAATATCGTCTGGAAGTAAACAACCAATAAACTAGAGATGAAATATTGCTGTAGAATTAAGTAGATTGGTATCTTTTAGCCAATAAAATGATTTTATGTTTAATCGGACATAAAATGGAATAAAATAGTTTATTGGTGAGGTAGGTAAATCATCTTCTTTCGTTTTTTTATTTTTATAAATGATTACTAGCAGAGTTTTGCAGTCTTGACTAGAATTCGTTCCTGTGTCTTTAAAGTTGCATCATGTTAAATTGTCGTATCCATTTTTGTCAATATCATTGTCATCATCAGCTTGTCTACTTATATAAGTACGGCTGAACAAAAGGTATTTTTCAAGGAGTGTTATGCGGGGGGCAGACATAGAAAAGCAAGGGGCAGGGATTGGTGTAGGCACGATGGGGCAGAATGGGCCCGGACACCGGGACGTAGGCACGGGGGAACGGAACGGGTGTGGGCATGGGCGTAGGCCAGGAAAGTGGGCGTGGGCAACCTTCTGTAACCAATATCCTTACGCAGCTGGCAGGTGAAACCGCACGGGGGGCGAATTGTCAAATTCTTATGATGCTTCCGGTTTTTGTCCGACCTAGTTCAGGGCGTGGCCGCTTTGAGAAGAATTGACTAGAAAATCAGAGCAATCTTTTAAAAAGTAGTAATGTTCATTTTACAAAATGATAAAATGAACTATATTATTTTATAGCAACTCCCAAGCCGTTTTCTCATTTATATATTCTTAGAACAGTTTAGTTTGTATAATTTACATAAATGTTTGTCGGCTGATCAGTTTTCATAGATGAAATCTATGAAAACCGGTCATACAATTACAGTGTTAAGTTTTTATAGATGAAGAAATAACATTAAGTCAACTTTATTATTAAAAATGTTGATATTAAATAATGATAAAAAGTTTTACTTTTTCATAATGTTCTCAAGCCTATTTTAAAAGTTTTGGTGGAATGGGCTAGAAAGACGTGTTATTTCAACTTTAAAACACATATTATGCTATTATTTTCTATCTTATCTCTCTCTTTCTTTTCAAAAGAAAGAGAGAGATAAGACGCAATGCTTTAGATGTAAAGGGTGAAAAACATCTTTGCTTAACGGTTTAGAAAGATCTTCGGCCAAATACCTGCTTATTTGGCCGAAGATCTTTCTAAACCGTTTGAACCACCATTTCTGAATAGCAACAACTTTTGCTGTCAATTATATTTAAGTTTCATCAAGTTACCAAGTTTTATTTGCTCGGTTTCTTGTATTGATTCTGTCATCTTTCAGGTAGAAATGTTAAATGGATTTTCAGCTGACTTTCTAATTAATTAAACTTCTTGAACTGTTGAAAGTCATTTACGGTATGTACTTATATAAAATAAAAATAAAGAAGAAAATAAAACTGAAATAATGCTTTACCCAGCTATGGGATAGTGTATGTAGAAAAGAAAATATAGTATGTTTTTTGGTGTATTTGCGTGTCAAGTTAACAGGATTTAATCTTTTTAATATTTTCTTGCATCAAACAAATAGTATAGTAGGTAAATATTGAAATATCAAATAATATTGTCTGGCACACTTAAGTAATTTATTTTTTCTTAAAACATTTTGATTTCAAGCTAGAAAATCGGATCAAACGCTGCTTTAGCCTATCAGATAATCATCAATAAAAAACATAAAAAGGGTATTGGTATCGTGTGTAAGTTAAACTACGAGTATAACTATACTATACACCGTGAAATTTTAATGGTTGTTTTCCCGAAGCAGAACAACTTGCCGTCGGTAGTACTATCGAAACAGTTTTTTTTTTTTTTAGACATGTTTTGGATTTAAAATTATTAAAAAAAATATTAGACAACTCGAAAGCGTGATAAACAGTAGTAACACTAGACGGAGTGAACGGACCTTGTAGGTACTACTCGAATCGCACGCGCTGCTGACAAAGTAAAGAACGATCCATAAACGTTCAAAGCAAAATAAGAGCTCAATGGTAGTTATACGGCATAAAATAGCCTGCACGCAAGAATCACAAACGAGCCGGCTTCCTTTGTAATTAGCCGCGCGGCGCCGACGCCGGAACGCCCCGCGCTCTCCTTCGACTCCCTCCTTCCTTAGTTGTTCCGTGAACGTCGGAAGCGCAGCACGCGTTATCTTATTACTTTATTAGTATTATGGATCGACATTACAGTTTTAGTAATTTAGAGTACGTCGCTATGGTGCAACTGTACGCTAGGTCTAATTATAATTCCCATACTGCCTGGCGTCTTTACGAGCTGCAACACTTGGCGTCACTCCGTCTTCGCGGAGTTCTGAACCCTCAAGTCATACAGGACCGGACGATCGAAGCGGCGACGGCTACTCGATCATGGGCAGTTCCAAGTGCCAGCACATGCACAGGGCAGAGGTCGATCGGCCGTTCTTTCGCCAGAGCTCGACGAGGAGATCATCGAGTACTTCGAACGCGATCCTCGCCGAAGTACGCGAATGGCGGCAGCTAAGTTTGGCGTAAGCCAATACTACGTCTGGAAACTACTCAACTCAGAAGGACTGCATCCATATCATTTCCGCGGAGTTCATTTAATTTTTCATTTTTATTAAATACGCCTTAAATACTTTATTAGGTATCTAATTCAGAAAATTATTGTTCTTAGATAATAAACTTGTTTTAAGTTACGTTTTCTGTAAGTTATAGCTAAAAAGGTATTGGATAAAGCTTATTATTATGATTGGGTACTGTGTTACATTACCTAAGGTGTAGGTATCAGCTGATTGACTAACACCCGGGTCAACGAACGCGCGACCGATCGACGCGAGCGCTAGGTATCGCGAGGTATTACTATCGGTTCGATGTCACTTTCGAGTTCGGTTTTTCACGATTGTTAATCGGCCATTTTTGGTTTATAATATTTAGTTTTTGTATAAATTGAATGTTTAACTAAGACCAAACCTTTTCGCTGCGGGAAAACAACCATTTAAATTTCAGCGTGTAGATAACTATGAGCTTTTTCTGCTGAAAATGTTATATTTCTAACATACCTATGTAGGTAGTTCTATAACATTTTATTTCAACTGTAAGGCCGCGTCCTGGACGCCAGCGGGCGACGGCACGCGCGTCTTTATCAAAGTTCATAGATTTGTGTGAAGCTGTTCTCGACGACAGCGGTGCGGGCGGCAGGTTTTTCTTAGGCACCGTCCGCGCCGCCCGCTCCGCCCGCTGGCGTAACCTAACCGCCGAGTAGAAGTGATTGTATCTTACCTTATTACTAATATATAAAGCTGAAGAGTTTCTTTGTTTATTTGCTTGAACGCGCTAATCATGGGAAAAAGAAAAAATCTTTGAGTGATAGATATCCCATTTATAGAAGAAGGCTAAAGGCTATATAAATTATGAAGTTACTATGGTAATACGCGTTTTATTATTAATTCATAATTTCTTATTCAAAAGTTTGAAGAGAAATCGATGATCGATCGTGTGTTAAGAAAAAATCTAGTTTATGCAGCACTGTAGTTATTAAAATGAACTGTAATAAAAAGTGTATTAAATAAATAACTTTAGTAGCAATATGTTTTCTTTTATGAAAGCATTAATTCATAGTCCATTGATTTAAATCATGGCCTTTATTATTACAAACAACATTGTTGGAATCAATATTCATCGAGTTAATGAATTTATATAAGACATTAGTGCCAGGTCATTTGTTCTTGTCCGTTCTATCAACTTTGCAAAGGCTAACGAACGATTTCATTCCTCTGATGCACAAAGAAAATTCTGCTAGTTAAATAAATAGACTTTGAATTTGGTTTATTTGGATGTTCCTTAAATATTTATTAAAACTTTATGTTACTATCTTATATGAAAATGGATTGAGTCTTTGTCAGCAGACGGCAAATAAAGAATACTAGCTTCTCACACACGGTTTCATCCGTGTAGCCCCCGTTCTGATCTTTGACTTTATTTAATCTGACCAGTAGTTCCTGAGATTATCGCGTTCAAACAAACATACAAAGTCTTCAGCTGTATATAGAGTTAGTATTAGTATAGACATACATTTGTTAGTTACATATATTTTTTTTATATTACAAAATGGCAGTCGCACGTTCGTTAAAAAAAAAGGATTAACGGTTTGAAAATGCTTTTAAGAGGAGTTTTCGTATTTTTTTACTATCCCAAATTCCGAGCAAATTTTTATTCAGTTAGTACTAACGCGAGCCATCTATTGTCTCCATTCCTTTGTAATTTTACGTACGTTTGACATCACTTCAAAAATGTAATTAAATCCGCTTTGTCGCTAGACAAATGATAAAACAGTTTTATACTAGTTATACTAGTGGTTATGTAGTGCGTTAAATTGATTACTTGGTTTGTTTACGTTTTAAAACACTTTATTCTAAAAAAATTAAAAAGAAAATATCATGCATGACAATTTATGTGGCCCTTTTTTTTTTCGGACGGACGTATGTTGTTCGCCAGGAGGCTTTTGCTACTTCACCGGGCATAAAGGCGAGCAGAGCTCCAGCCTAGATAAGTTTATGTGGCCCAGCGGTATCCTTAAGCGGTAGCTTTGAAGTTAATGAGTGTTTTTTTTGTGTAAAATTAAATATGACTACCGCCGTAGCGTACCGGTAGGTATTTTGCTCGCTTTAAATCTCGGAGGTCGTGGATTCGATCCCTACGCCGGACAAGAAATATTAGTGTACATTCTAAGATTTCTTTCCGGGTCTGGATGGTTGAGGGACCCCTCCGTGCCTCGGAAAGCACGTTAAGTCGGTGGTCCCGATTTTTAAAGCATCATCTATAACAATCATATACCAGAGAACGGGAAGCAGCCTTTCCCTGTGTATTACGTCATAATACTGCTGTCACCAACCCACCTACTAAGCGTGGTGACTATGGCAAAAACCCTCCTTGGGGAGGAGGCCCATGTTCAGCAGTGGACGTTATACGGGATGATGATGATATGATAAAAAACAACATAATGAAATACCCATTTTCCCACTTGGCGTACAGGCCATGGAGTTAATACATATCCAAGTTTAGAATTACTGATGGCAAATGTTCAGCAAACTAGCCACCGCACTTTGTGCAACTTTTCTCACGTGTGTCGAATATTTAATAAGTTTGTCTAAAGTTTTCTATAAACTTCCATTGAAAAATCATAGCTGAACTTTAACTAAGTGTGAACCGCGGTCGTGACTTGGAAACTTGCCACTTAATGGCAAAAAAATAAATGTGAAAGCTAAACCTATTCAGTTGCATTGAGCTCCTTATTGAGATAAGTTATGTGGATAACGAGGAATACAAATAGTTTTACAGCATCATGAAAATAAAAGGTTAATTTGAAATGTAATTTTCGAGAACCGCCGTAGCGTTGCGGTCTCGCTTTGAGTCTAGGAGGTCGTCAGCTCGATCCCACACCGGACAAGAATTCTTTGTGTAAATTCTAAGATTTCTTTCCGGGTCTCCCAATTGTTATAACATCATCTATTACAAGCGTATGCCAGGGCACGGGCAGGAGTGTTTCCCTGTGTATTACAACAAAATACTGCGGTCACCAACCCGCCTGCTAAGCGTGGTGACTATAGCAAAAAATCTCCCTCGAGAAGAGGCCCATGTTCAGCAGTGGAGGTTATACGGGCTGATGATAATGATGATAAATTTTTGAGGAGTGTTGAATATTTTGTCTCATAGAAATAAATAGGTGCAAAATTTTCTATTCAAACGTACGTACTAACAGATAAATGAAGAAACAAAATGGCATGATTAACTCGACCCAAATATTACCTCTACTACCTGCTGTTTTACTCTCACCAAAATATTCGAATAATTTAAATTTTAAAGTGATTAAATGAAAGGTCGGTACGCTTCGTTTCTTAAAATTCGAATTTTCAACTTTTACCTAAAATTCTTCTTGTCGAAGGAAGTTTAAAATTGCTGTAACCTGGGGACGTAGAATGTCAAATTATTCATATTTTAATAACACTTTGAATTTTGCATTGCTGCAAAGTGAAAAATTATTAAATTAATGATCAAATGCAAGTTGAATACTCAAAAAGTGTTTTAGACATAAGTAATGTTTTTTTTTCAACTTAACTCATTATTAATCTAGAGCTGAGAAGCATAAGGTCTACAAGATTTATATAACAACCCAAATGCAAAGAAACCACATTGAAAAATGCAATGCGAGACGACAAAAAATACACATTGAAGAAATCCCATAAACGCTTGGATATAATTCAATATATTGTTCAAGAACATCCCTGAAACCCATCCAGTGTACAATAAAAGCGGTAGGGAGTAGAAAGGTACTTATTCTTTATAAGCCAAGAACGAACAATGGCGTACATAGCTACTGAAGGTCTTTTGACAATAACAAAACGTAAATATCACAATAGGTATTGAGGCCGTTTCAATTTATGGGCTACCTGGGAAAAGAAATCTAGAAAATCTAATAGTTGATATATATTTTAACTCAGTGGCTCATTGCTTTTGAGAACTGGTGTTCTGGATTCGATTCCTACCTGGTACAATTCGCTCGGTGAACTACAGATTGTGCTGAACATGGGTGTGCGTTCTGTCCGTGAACAAGAACATTTTCGGAAAACATTAATAATATTCAAAAAAATTAATATTTTTTTATCTGTCATAAATGAATGCCTAAATCAATAAACAAAACGATTATACAATTAGAAGCTTTTACTATTAATATATTGTACAGTAATAGTTACCAAAAATCTATGAATTTTTTGGTCATCAAGCAATCATAGCTTACAATAAATAATCTTATATTATTATATAAAATTCTCGTGTCACAATGTTCGTTCCCATACTCCTCCGAAACGGCTCGACCGATTCTCATGAAATTTTGTGAGCTTATTGAGTAGGTCTGAGAATCGGCCAACATCTATTTGCCGGGTCGGCTAGTGATAAAGATTTATTTAATTCCACACTGATAATTACGTTCGTTACAATATATTAGATACACATTTCATAAAAAATATTGCGAATTATTATTTTGTAATTTAATAGAATTATAAAATATGGCAGCACAGTGAATTGAATTCTAAATTTATTTAATTATGAAATTAACAATTAGATGAAATTATTGTATGTACATAAAATGAAATACATATACTTCTACTAAGTACTTTTCACAAAATTATACAATGAAATTTTTAGTATTAAAGCAATGGGTGGTAGGGTAAGGCATGCAATACTTATAATTTCAAGGAAATCTTGCTCTGCCACAATAAATACATTGGTATAAAGGAAAAACTAACAAAAATTCTCCGTAAGAAAACGCATAACATTCCAACGTGTCCTACTTTCTTTAAAACAATGCTCTGTGATGGAATCCTAGCGAGTAATACTTCGCAAGACCTAAGACTGGAACTAAACTTGCAATGATGTATAAAATTAAGATTCTTGTTGATATTTAGTTAAGTATTATGGTACAACCACCTCCGTAGCGTAGTATTTGGCTCGCTTCAAATTTCAGAGGGTTCGATCCCCACGCCGGACAGGAAATCTTTGTGTAAATTCTAAGATTTCTTTCTGGGTCTGGTTGGTTGAACAACTACCCTCCGTGCCTCGGAAAGCACGTTAAGCAGTTGGTCCCAATTGTTATAACATTGTCTATATAATAATCGTATATCTAGGAAAGGGCAGCAGCGTTTCCTTGTGTGGTACAACATAATACTTTCACCAATCTGCCTGCTAAGCGTGGTGACTATGGTATATACCCTCCCCCGGGAGGAGGTCCACGTTAAGCAGTGGACGTTATATGGACTGATGATGATATGGTACAAAATACGTGGCACAAAAGATAGTGCCGTATAATGCTAACGTTACTAAAGAAATTTCTGTGAACTAATAAGTGTTGTGTGTTGTAATATATATTTTTAAATATTCACTGCCCTAATGCCCTAACTACATATGATCAAATTTTTGGGAAGCACCTTATTATATTGCTTTTTAATTAATAGTTCTTAGGACGCAGCCATTAATAATTTATGAAAAGTCTTAAGTACTTAAAATTATAATGTTACATTATTCATAAATGTCCTGTAAGTGCTAAAGTATTATCTGTACATATTCTAGAACAATAAAATCTAACAAAGCTTCCTTCCTATCCGTTCAACGTAAATTAATACCTCGGCTTGATTTCCCTCCAGTGACCATTGTTCTGAACAAGCAATGTACAGACCAGTTGGCAACATTATGTGGGAAACTTAAACTTGTTGCTGCTATACCTTTTAGTTTCATGCGATTTTAATTACTACTGCAATCTACTGTTGCTTGTGACCACTTGGTAGGAGTCTGGAGCAAGTCCGGCTTTTCGTTTCAAATAAAGGGACTTTAGTAACTTAAGTTAATATGAAACGTGTTTGTTGCAGGTATAGAATTTGTGCTTTATCTTATTTGTGCGTTGTACTTAGAATTATTGTAAAAAAACCGTTAAAAGTTAAGTTACTTAGAAATCTATTCGAATATTATAAACATTTGATGCTTTGTTTGCATTAAATAGGCTCAGGAACTACTGATTCCAAAATTCTTTCACCAATGGAAATCTACGCTAATTAGTAATAACGGTAACGGTTGTAATTTAAGCGACTACCAGGCCTGGCTGCTGGTTGGTGTTTCGTATTTTATTTATAAGTACTTCGATAAGCAAACAGCATGAACGAGTTTTTAAGTCTAGTTCAAAACAACTAAACTAACATACATAGTTTGTTTTGATAAACTTGTGATCAAAATGGAAGAAAATTACGAAAATCTTAAAAACTTTATAAATTGAAAGGCTAACTAAACTAGCTAGGTGATAAAGCTAAACCTTAGCCTCAATTTTACAGACCATAAAAATTTTGTAATCAATTGAAGTTTTGAAGTTGTCAAGTAAACTTTAAATTAGGAATGTAAAAATTATGTTCAACGCAGTAAGTAACCGTGTACAAGAAAGTTGATACCACCCTTGGGTTGTTCAATTTGCGTCCAATTATTTTCTCGTTGTTAAACTTTGAGTGTGACCCTTTTCAAATCCTTTATCCTGACAAAAGCACTTCCTAACTGTGCACGAGCTTTTCATCGTTGAATCCCTATAACAAAACCCGCCATCGAAGGTTTTGCGTGATGTTTTATTCATAATATAGTATACACCTACTAATGCAGATTACGCGTCGCCATTGTGAATGCCTGTGGAAAAAATACTTTTTTTTCAGTACAATAAAGGTTTTATTTTTGTACAGGGGTTTTTTTACATTTAATTATGTTGTTATTTTGTAGTAGTTCGTACAGATCCGTGACTCCGTGATATCGTAATCCAATGTTTATTATAGAGTCTGCATAAATAAATTTACTTGCTTACCCTTAACCTAGATATTAGTAAATTAACGCAAAGATTTAAATCTTTTTTTTCTATACCAAGTAGGTACAACCATGTAACCTTTACCTAAACTGTGATCTGTGAGGCGTTGCTAAACTCATAAAAATTGTATTCAGTAAAAATGATAATTTTTGGTAGTACCTACAATCGATCTTAAAATCTTCAAAATTACATATTGAAATGCCGTCGAACCTAGTATTAGTGAAGTCCGTTCGCTCACCGTAGATTATCTCGTATGCAAGGCACTAAGGCTCATATTGCATGTAAGTACATTAACTATTGCCGTCTCCTTGAAGGCAGCTTTTTTTTTCTTTTTACTCTTAAACCTTAATGTTACGATTCCAAAGTAATAGCGTGGTAATAGTGTATGCAAGCAGCGAATAAAAAATCACGGTGTATTTTGAAATTTGTTTAATGTTTGTACTTGTAAGTAATTTGAATACATTTTTATTCTACATATTTCAGACTCTTTTTTTGCAACAGTAACTCCATAATGTATTTAATACTAGCGGCCCGCCCCGGCTTCGCACGGGTGGACTTTTATACCCTACCCCTGCCCTACCCTACCCCTACCCTACTCCTACCCTACCCCTACCCTACCCCTACCCTACACCTACCCCTACCCTACCCCTACCCCTACCCTACCCCTACCCTACACCTACCCTACACCTACCCTACCCTACTCCTACCCTACCCTACCCCTACCCTACCCCTACCCTACCCCTACCCTACCCCTACCCTACCCTACCCCTACCCTACCCCTACCATACCCCTACCCTACCCCTACCCTACCCTACCCCTACCCTACCCTACCCTACCCTACCCTACCCTACCCTACCCTACCCTACCCCTACCCAAAAGTATCCTATGTCCTTCTCCCAGTTCTTAGCTACCTCCCTACCAATTTTCAGCCAAATCGGTTCAGCCGTTCTTGAGTTATAAATAGTGTAACTAACACGACTTTCTTTTGTTTTTAAAATGTATTCTGCTATTCGGGACGGAAACAAATCCAACAGATCAAAAACCATGGCAATCGGTCCAGCCGTTCTCGAGTTATAAGTGTTGTAACAAACACGACTTTCTTTTATATATATAGATATTAGAGTCTGAGGTATTCAATACGTCTCAATCGCACCATAAAAAGTAACTAAATAATTTTCCGTAATAAAATATTAAAAATACGAAACTTGACTACATATTAACTACATTGCCCCGTAGATTGTAAATCAGTAATTTAACAACTCATAATTCCAAAACAAAATTGCCATATGAACCGGAGCACTATTCAATTTAATTGTAATCCCAATATTCCAATCAGTGTCTTATTTCTTAATTTATACTGTTTTCACTCGATCGAATAATTCATTTCACACGCAATAAAAACGGTCCAATGCTCGTTCGTAATAAAGTGTTACCGTGCACGCTTCGTCGCACGATTCAATGTACGTCGATATTGCCAGTACAGTTGAAGTTTGATTTAGTGGAGGTAAACCTTGGTAACGAGGAACCTGTTGCCTGGGAATGCCAATACCCTCTCCTCCCCCGTCCCCCCTTCCTCCTCTTTCTCTAGGGATGTTGGTACCGGCACTGTCTGTAACGGACTAATGTGAAGCTTAAGCTTTGTAAGTCGGCTACACGGAAGCTTAAATCTAGACTGCCTCCACGTTCGTAAAATGAGTCGAGTGCTCTCTAAAGGATAGCGTATATTATTTTGATGTCGTGTATTTGTTGGAAGTTAGTAGTAAATATGCCCTTATTGAGTTTAATTAAATGAACATGTTGTGTAATACCTAGATGTTATAAATGTATGAACATTTTAGAGAGTTTTTTTTTTTCATTCCTTAAAGTAAATTGTTGAACTAGACCAAGGTATATCAATACAATTATAAGAGATATTTACAAGGTCTTTGTTATAATTTTAACCTAATGATGACCTTTAGGCTACGATCTCAGGGAGCGGTTTTCGGCGCCCGCCGCGTTTGCGGGCCCGCAGCTTCTGTAGGATGTAGATTTATATTCACAAAGTAAGAGCACATTTCACTACGCGTTTTAAACGCGCGGCGAGCGCGTTTTTTGATGGTCCCGCGGTACCCGCGGGTAACCGGTCTTGCGATCATCGCTCGCCAAGTTTGTGGTGATGATCTTAACCGCGACCGCGCAAATCACCGGACTCATTAGTTTAGAAATAAAACCGCAGTTCCACAATCACGGCGGGCGCGGGTGTTACCTTAGTCATCGTTAAGTTAAAACCAATTTAAAAAGATACAAAATGCAATTTTAGGTCATATTTTCATTTAAATACCTAAAATGCAGACGTTTCAAGTTAAATGTGATTGAGTAACAAACAAAATCACTACATAGTATAAAAAAAGACGCTGCCGCTGTCTATCTGTACCTATGTATGCTTAGATCTCTACAACTACGCAACGGATTTTGGATGTGGTTTTTTTTAATAGATCGAATGATTCAAGATGAAAGTTTATATGTATTGTACTCGTGTGCCGGGGTAGTAAAAAATAAAAAAACTAATTTCTTGCGCCCATGAAGTATTCTTTTTTTTGGCGGTTTTTATTCTAGTTTTATGTTATATGTTTTGTACTTATATTTATAAAAGCTTAGTTTGGTTCAATTTATAGGTATATTATAGTTTGTTTATTGTAATTTAGATAGTTGTATTAATACTATTAATATAGTTGTCACAATAGTATCACCGTTGATTGAGAGGCGAGGAGTATAACTGATAGCTGTATCCTTCTCATAAAGGTACAAGTGGGACCGCCCAGAGGTTCAAACTTCGAGGGTTTCGTTACTAGTGTAGTTTGTGGTTTAGTTTAGAACTAGTTTGTGGTTTGTGATCACTTCTCCGTCTGAAGTATTTACTTTTAGGCCCCTTGCCCAAGGCGACATTTTGCATCTATGCAGTAGATATTCTGTCGCACGTTTGCATCGATGCAGTCGCGATGCGGTCACTAGCTGTGTGCCATCGCCCATATAACCACGATTCAGTCGAGATGCAAACGCGCTACGGTCGAGCTTCTGATGTTCTTTTTTTATTCTTTTCCCTATGTCGTCCGACACGGTCACGCGTTTCCATCGATGCTGTACTCCGTTAGTAGTGCGTTTGCATCGCTTCTATAGCGCGTTCCAAATGCAACGAAAGTGCGTTAGTAGCCATGCTGTTGCGCGTTTACGAAATGCGCGACTGCATCGCTGCAAAAAGTTGCCGTGGGCGAGGGGCCTTAGGGACTCAAAATGCCGTGAGTTTCTTAGTATGTCGATTAAGAACCCGCCACTCTCAGATATTCAAAGAAACTTTATGAAGTCGGATATGGATATGGTGTCGGAGCGACCAATTACAGGTTTCAGACATTGAATAACCTCCGTGCCGTAGCGGCATACGTCTCGCTTTAAGTCTCGAAGGTCGTGGGTTCGATCCTTTCGCCGGACACGGAATCTTTGTGTAAATACTAAGTTTTCCACTGCCGTGTCTTAAAGAGCTTTTTAAATTCGTACATAATCTGTGATCATCATCATTTTTTTATTTTAAAAACTTTCCAATTTCTGTATAAACTTACAAGTAAAAATATTAAATTTTTAACGAACCTTTGATATAATATTTTAAATTCTAGTGGTCACCCAATGGTCGAAATTTGACAGTAATTAAAAAAATATTAGCATTCCGCCTTCCTTCTCTATATAAACTATAAGTGTGCAAAATTTAATACACCTACGTCCGCGCAATTTTCGTACAACAGTTTGCATAGATTTTGCTTCATGAATTAATGTGGGCATGTAAGTTAGGCGTGTCCGAAGATAATCGAAGTTTGTTTGTGAACGAAATATGTGACAAATGTTAAGATGATTTATGTAAAGAATGCGTAAGTTGATAGTAAGCCAATGAGAAAATAACGAGTGAATAATAATTGAGATACAAAGACTGATTGGTTTATGAACAGAGTACGGAAATGGTTTCTTAGCCAATAAGAAAGCGACGAATAAACAATGACTGAATGAGATAAGACTGAAGGATTAAGGATACCGGAATGAGTGTAAGTGATTTTGGAAAGGAAGCTGCTAGTCAAAGCACGAGGACATAAAGAAGTATGTAGAAGAAAATAAAAGTCTATCTAGCGAATAATCATCTTTTATTGCTGGATCAGCTTTGCCCTGCTAATTGTACTTGGAGTAATCGATTTTTTTTTGCGAAAATGACATTTCAAATCCCTAATCTATACATAAAAAATTAAAATCATATCGTACTTGGCCAAAAATGTGTTTACCGCGTTTATCTCGAAATCGCGATTTTGCAAGTACTGCGTTTGCATTAAGGAGGGCAGAGCTCTCCTCCTGATTATATCCCACATTAATACAATTTAAATACGTTTATAATATATTCGTAACTACGTATTAAGTTCGTAATATGCATTAATACAGGTACTTATATTGTATTGAATTAATCCACTATAAACACAAGTTGTTAGTTCGAATAAATCTCAAACAAATAGATCAGTAGAATCGCTATAGAATTGTTTGTACTACTGAGAACAGTCAACAAAGGTTGTATCTATACCGGAGCAACAGTATAATTGGCGACTGGTTTCAGCTTTGTCTTGTTTGTGTCGATAGAAATCGCCTGCAAGAAATTGTTGTATGAACAAATATAATATAGTGTCTGCCTGTGTTACTAACTTACTAGACTCGCTTGTTACTTGTAAGTAGTAAAAGTAGAGATGATAGTAAAACCTTACGATAAAATCATAGCTATCAATTTCAAGGTGCTTGTATCATGTGTAAAAAAATATATTTTAAAATCCTTAGTACAAGACTCACCTTGGGTTCTTCTTATTTAGCGAATTACCGGAAAGAGCAGCCAGAATATTTAGTATTTGCGGACAACTTAATTTAAAAGTAACATATATTTCAATATCAATATTTTTTTTGTGTAACAAAAATCTTCACGTAACCTCTATGCGTGTAGCTATCCACCGTAATGAATGGTATAAGCATTCAGTAAATACATAAAGAAGTTGAACGAAATAAAAATACCGCTATTTACAGTAGTTTTGGTATACACATTTGTGTAATTTCAGTTCTGATACCACGTAAAATAGAGCTTTTGTGTTTTTATGTGTGATACAACAAAAGTGGCAGCTTATAAGATGTAATTTCGTCTGGATTTTTTTTTATTTTATTTGAATAGGCGTTATGTTAATTTGCTACATTCGATCTTCAACCTTATTAGCTGTTGTCATTTAAATTAAAAGTTTAATAAAAAAGTAAAGTTAAAGTTTAATTTCAAAGAAATAATCCAATAGAAACTGGTAAAATAAAGTAAAATGGCATTGTATGGTACATCAGAACATAAGCACTTTGATTTTAACATAATTAAAATAATATATCATTTTTTTTTATTAAGTAGAATTTATAAGATTTAAGATTGGATATTTTCCTCTTGGTTTGATATAAACTAACTACAATAAGTATCGACAAAGTTTATTCCTACGAGTAAAACAAATTTGTGTAAGCCTCATTAGTAGTGAACGCGGTTACTCGGTGACTCAACTACATCAAACTTATTTAATCTCAGCTCGGACCAAGTTAAATGAAATATACAGCAATCAGCAAGTCAATCTAATGCTAGCCGCAACTTAGTTTGTAAGATTTGTTATAATGGCGTATTAATTCTACTGGCACTATTTTTCTAGAAACAGGTATAAGTTACTTAAAATTACATATTTTCTTACCCATAAAATATTTTATGACACTATCAGCTTTCGATTTTATTGGCGTCCTAGTTTGCTAGGATTGATCGTGGTCAGTAAAAAAACTACTACCTATTTTTTAACTTAAACAAATAGCTGAGAAATGAAAATCTAATTTGGTTCACATTAATATATTTGAATATGCAATTTCTAAAAGGGCTCGTGTCTTTTCCACAAACCATATTTTATGACTCGTTCCCTTCTCGAAATTAGTAATTCATTTGATGAAGACATATTATTTATTTCACTCAATTAAGATTTCCAAGCTTATAAATTTAATTAATTAGGTTATATGTTTACCACTTACATTATGATTGGTGTATTAGTAACTAATTTTAAGGTTCTATAAGAACAAGATATAATATTATTCCATAGGTGTATAATGATAGCCAATTCAAAATTCGTTACAATTCATCTGACAATATCAATAGACACTTTATAAAGGAAATATTTTCCGCAAACTTCCTCTCCAAGGACTTTATAGTCATGACCATAAGGTTCGATTTAGATTGACTGATTATATTAAATGTACCCGCGAATATTTGACGGACGTGACTGCCGCAGCGATACAAAGGAATTCTTCGTAAGATCGCGACTTTTACTACATTCTTGAAGATTTTTATCCAATCCGGACTCAATAAGTGATTGATTTTGGTACAATCGAAAGTATTTTTCTTACATATTTTCCTTGTATTTTGAAACAGGTGTAAAGCGAGATTAAATAATCATATTTCGCAATAAAAATAAAAAGAGTTATTCTTCTTTTTTTGGATGGATATGTGTTACAGTTAATCGGAGTAACGACGTTTTTGCTAAATATCTGGGTATAAAGGCGAGCAAGCCTTAAGTATTTTTAGTACATTTTTGTAAAACAATTGGTCTACTTGATAGTTTTCGTGGGCCTCAGGTCTACAAAGGCATGGGAAGGTTCATTGCAAACTGATGGTCGAGAGAGCGAAGGTAACAAATAAGGCAAGAAACAGTATGTTTCTTCAGATACTGATTCTGTCAGATAGAAAATACTAGATCTAGTTACAATTAGAATTTGTATTTTCTATCGGAATTATGGAACGATACATCGTTCCTAAAATCTTTTATTTTTCAAGCTATTCGAGTAGCGGTGATTATCTTTTTATTAGACAATTTATCAAAAATACTGATAACCGACTGTAGGTGGTTCACCTACTACTACATACCTTAAATAAATCGAGGAATACAAACTCTAGGTTACCGCACCGCAGTTGAAATTAACACATTAATTACAGCTAAGAAATTAAAGTGATTAAGTAACATAATTAGTTCAAGACATGGCCTTAATAAGAGTATCTTTATAATATATATTTTAAATTTATTCCCTAGTGAACGTTATCCAATGTTTAATTTTTGTAAATTCTAACAAACTAAATTTGAATGATGGATTGTTCACTGACACATTTCTTCACGTTCACTGTTGATGAAAGCCTTGAATAATGAAGAGAAAATACAAAGAGGAGTGATTCTAATCAAGTTTAACTAACCAAGTATGAGAAGTCTTTAATGTAGTTAAATGAAAATCAGAAAAGTAAATCCCAGTATTGTACAATCTGTATAATCCAGTGCTTTCTACTGGATTTATTATATTTGTTAAATTCAACAGCTGGATAAAAAGTAATGAAATTGAATCCGTAGTTAAAATCATACCAATTCTGGTTGTTTACATAATGGTGTGCAATAAATGAATATGAATATATAAATATAGAATTTCTAATCTCCATTATTTTGTTTTGATAATCAAATATTTCCTAAGTTGTAGAAAATATACACATAGAATTCTAAGCAATATGTACATTGTTATATAGAATTATTCTACTATTGAATGATTTTCACCGTTGTAATATAAATCTATGTATATAAATAAAAATGAATCACAAAAATGTATTTACGCGCATATCTTAAGAACGACTAGACCTATTTAGTGTTATTTTTAAATTGTATTCATAATTTTAATGACATGTGTGAACCTATAAAAAGAACGTTTAGGAACACCCCCTCGGGAAATGTCAACATTTATGACGAACGTTTTCAAGCTATTTTATTTTTAAAACGCACATTTTTTCGCAACGACTCAAGATACAAAATCTTTAATTCAGGTATTCATTGCATATACAATTACCAGGTATATAAAAGAAAAGGAAAAAAGCAAGACGGGTCTCATTTACCTACAACGATAAGTATTTCCTTTGTTGTCAATAAGCCTATAAGCCTTCAAAGGCTGTATTCTATCATATTTCTTTTATGTAACTTAAGGACATTAATTATGAAATGAATATAAAATAAATACAAAATACGAAATAATCCGTTTTGTTTATCTTAAAATCAATCTATTAGCAAAAGTTATATAAATCTTAGACAATGTGGTCTTGCGTTATGAGTATAGCATAAATATTTAAGGTCGTGGGTTTGATCACTGCAATACCACGTAAGTGACAGTTGACAATAGCCTTTTTTTTTTTAAATATTGCTTGCCGACTTTTGCAGTCTACTAGTATTCTTGTTAACCCCTCGTGTTAAGCTAAAATGCTTGGGTTACGAGTGGGTTCACGTCGGTAGTGCAATGAGTGGAGTTCGAACTGGCGACCTCGAGATCACAAATCCGACGCCCTAGCCATTAGGCTACGGCCGTTAGTTATATAATGGGTGACTTTTTTAACCGACTTGATAATAATATGGTGTGTTGTGTAAGTGGAATGGAATCTATAGACCACAGTATATTTGTACTAGTATTTCGGTAATTAGAGTTTCGAAAAACTCATAAATTACTTAAAAGAAATACACCTACATAGCGCGTGAATAATAATAAAATAGGTGCCTATAATATTTAGGGCGCAATCACACATGAATGAAAAGAGTGAGCGAAATAGCGTAACTATATACCTTCTTTGGTACGCATTTTTACCGTTACGATTTTCAATTTATGTCAGTCAAAAAAAAAAGATAACATAACTATGCTTTAGACATCTGTTTCATATACATATCACGCCCTATTATTTTTAAGACGGCAAAAAAAGTCACCAAATTTATATTTTATTCACGAAAATTCTTCATTAACGTAATCACTACACGTGACCCCATCGTCTGTTAAAGAGATAGCATATATTTTGGAAGCCACCTTATCCCTATATAATAATAATAATTATAGTCAAAAGCCATCTTCACAAGGCTTCAAATTACAATATTAGTGTAAATACTCAAGTTATTCGCATATCAATTGCAGATTCCAATTTGCATGATTAAGCCTTTGTAATATAATAGGTTGAGAGAGAAGCCATTTTGTGTTAAGCTGGGCTGGCTAAATAATTAGTATTGTGAACTAGCTGCACCTCGCGGTTTTACCCGCGTTACTCTGCTCCAGTGGTACGTAGCGTGATTTTTTGAAGCTTATATGTTAATCGAATTTATTAACCATTCCCGTGCAAAGTTTCAGCCAATTCCATATAGTAGTATTTGCGTGAAAGAGTAACAAACACACTTACAAACTTTCGCATTTAAAATATTAGTAGGATTCAGAGTGAAGTGTTTGGTCAACAAAATGTTGGTTTGAATTTTAATGCAATAACAGGGTCTCTGCTGAGGGTGGAGGTGTACTTATATTAATGCGAGATGGTTTGAAATTTAAAGAACGTAGAGATATTAGCAGTATGTCAGTAGATCGGATTTGTGAGGTCGCTTGCGTTGAAACACAGCTTTACTATATAATATGTATATACAGACCACCTTCGTCAGACTTCCAACATTTTATAACTACAATGGAAGATATACTTAAAAAATTCAAAAGTAATAAAAACATATTGATCTGTGGTGACTTTAACATAGATATATTGGTAGATTCAACAGAAAAAAATAGTTTTCTGGCTCTTTTTATGAGTTTTAATCTTGGTTGGTTTGGTAACTGGTGTTCCTTCTGACCACAAATGCCAAATTGTTAAAGTTAGTAACGCATTGAATATAGAAAAATCAATTATTAGTTTCAGACCCCTCACAAAGAAAAATCTAGATAAGTTTAGTCATAATTTAAAAACGAGATTGTGTCAACAAACTTTGGATTCAGGCAGTAGTTCTAATGCTATGTATAATACATTAGCTCAGTCAATTCATGAGGAATTTGAGAGAGTTTGTAAAATTAAACGTTTAGAAATCGACCCCAATAAATTAAAATTTAATACTTGGGCTACCAAAGATATAAGACGGAGCCGAGATGTTTTGTATGAATTATATAATGTAAGGTCCTACACAACTGATGACAATTTTATAAATACTGTTAGCACATATTCTAAAAATTTTAAACAAGTTTGTATTCAGGCAAAGTCACTGTATATGAGTGAATTAATAAGAAAATCGGATAACAAAATAAAGTCAACGTGGAAAATAATTAATACTGAGACTGGTAAAAACAAAATTAAAGATAAAACTATAAACTTAAATATCAATGATAAGTTAGTCTCAGATAAAAATATTATTGCTAATTTTTTTGCTAATTTTTTTACTAATATACCAATGGATACCACTAAATACCTATCATCTTCCCCTCAGGAAGCTGAAAGACTATTAAAAGCGAACATTAAATCAGACGTGTCTAAATTCGGCTTCCGGACAATAAATGATGTTGATATTGTAAAGGCATTCCGAACAATTAAAATGAAAGGCACAGAAGACTTGTGGGGACTTTCTGTTAAAGCTATTGACACAGTAATACAAAATATCGCTCCTATTCTAGCGGCTATCTTTAATACATCCATAACTGATGGAGTATTCCCTGACTTAATGAAGATTAGTAAAATAGTGCCGATATTTAAATCAGGTTGCTCAAATAACGCGACTAACTATAGGCCTATCTCGATATTACCAACTCTAAGTAAAGTATTTGAAAAGATTATGCTTAATCAAATGTTGACACATTTTAATCTAAATGGGATATTGCACGATAAGCAATTTGGATTCACTAAAGGCCGGTCAACTCAGGACGCAGGATGCACTCTGATTAAATCCATACTAGAGGCTTGGGAGGGGTCGCAAGATGCTCTTGGAGTCTTCTGTGACCTTTCTAAGGCATTCGACTGTGTAAATCATGAGACGCTCGTTCTTAAGTTAAAATATTATGGAATTACTGAAAAATCGCTTGATCTTGTTATATCCTATTTATCTGATAGGAAACAAATAGTATATGTAGACGGCGTTGCTTCAAAAGAGGATTTAATAAAAATGGGCGTGCCCCAAGGATCTATTCTGGGTCCTTTTCTGTTCTTAGTTTACATCAATGATTTACCATACATCATAAATAAACTGTCAGATATAGTTCTTTTTGCAGACGATACATCATTAATATTCAAAGTCAATAGAAAAGACACTAACCTTATTGAACACAATAAAACACTTAGTATACTTTCACATTGGTTTTCTTCAAATAATCTTTTATTAAACGCGGGTAAAACTAAATGCGTCAGATTTGCGCTACCAAATGTAACTACCGCTAAACCAATTGCTTCACTTAATGGAGAAACGTTGGACCTAGTTCAATCGACAGTTTTTCTAGGAATAACATTAGATTCAAAACTGCAATGGGGCCCTCATATTGAAAAATTAACTGGTAGACTCAGTTCCGCATCTTATGCTGTCAACTAACAAAGCAACTGCTAGACTAGTGTATTTCGCGTGCTTTCATAGCGTTGTGTCCTATGGAATACTGCTTTGGGGTTCAGCCGCTGATGTCAATAGTATTTTTATATTACAGAAAAGAGCAGTTAGGGCTATTTACGGTTTAGGTAGTCGCGACTCCTTACGTACCCTGTTTAAAGAGATAAATATACTTACCGCTCCTTCTGAGTACATATACCAAAATATCATTTTTGTTAGAAAAAATATAGATCATTATAGTAAAAAAAGTGATATTCATAATGTTAACACAAGAAATAAACATAAAATTGCCATACCCGGTTTTAGAGTAAGTAGAACCAATAAATCATTTATGGGAAATTGCATTAGGTTTTATAACAAACTCCCTAGTCGTGTTACTGATTTGCCTGATACAACTTTTAAAGCAAATATTAAACGTGTCCTTGTATCTAAAGGTTACTATAGCGTTAAGGACTATATTGAGGATAAAGATGTTTGGTCTCATGAACCATCCTGCGTAACACTTCCTAGAGACCCTGTATCTAAGTAAAATAGTAAGCATAATAGTGTGATGTTCTGTGAACTATCTGTAATCGGCCTAATGAGTTACATTAATAGACCGCTAGTTCTGTCTCAAATTAGCTTCTTTTATTAGTATAAAAACATTAATAGATAATCAAATATTATAAAGACAACCGTTCGGGAAAATAATGTGTATGCCAAATAAATAATAAAAGTAACTGGACCAAAACCCACGCTCTGCCCATTTGAGGATGTTTCGCCGGACCGTCTCATGTGGGTCGTGTTAAAACCGGCAGTAGAATAACCCACTGAGTTTGTTTCGCCGGATCTTCTCAGTTGGGGCGTATTGGATCCGGTGGTAGCATTAAAGCGCGTCCGTCGTTATATACTCATGGTCCGCCCAAATAATGACAATTGTTCTTAAAATAATTTAATATAGACAGAACAAGCTATCGGACACAATATAGTAAAATAATAAAGTTAAAACTAAAATGATTAAAAAAAATAACTAAAATACCTGCTTAATATGCTCATTTAAAAATGTTAAAATTATACATAGATTAATAATAAATTATTGTTTTGACTATTTGCAAGTGCCTGTAATAGGTTTACGTAAATAAAAATGATTTTTATTTTATTTTTTATTTTTAAAATGGAAGTTGGTTGATTTGTTTTATGTATCACTAGCTTCCCGCGCGTTACTCCCGTTCCCGTGGGAACTTCATAATTAAATATAGCCTATGTTGATCGGTGATAATGTAGCATTCAAATGTGATAGAATTTTTAAAATCGGTCCTATACTTTTTGAGCCAATTTGTTATAAACATACTTACATAAAAATTTTTCCTCTTTATAATATTAGTATAGACTACATTAAGTGGAATTACTTTGAGCGGAAATTTTGCCTGTCCTTATTAACGATGCCGGATTATTGCCCAATAAGGTTACTGGTAATGCTACCGTTTTAAGACCGCTGTTATTATGATTTCTCTAAGTAAGACAGAATTTTTGAAATCGGTCTGTCTAAGAGTTCCGGTCGGTCTAAGAGTTCCGGAGCGTATTCAATGCGAACAAACACACAATCAAATCTTTTCTCTTTTTAAAATCAGTATATAAAAACTCCTTCGAAGATGTCTGCACTCTTATTTCATTGACCTATTAAGTATTTGCAGTATCTTTAATCAAGAATTACTCAAGATAAAATCGTCATCTATCCTGTAATAGCGTAATCAAGCCCGGGGTTCTATTACCATAATTACTGTTCGATTTCCATTCAACCATTATCTTCCATTCACCTTACATTTCCGAAGCTCGATCCTAATGGAGGACTCAGAGTGCTACGGCGTAGTACTACGAAGCTACGTTTGCTACGGAGTATGGCTAATGCAGCAACAAAAGGCCTTTTGGTCCTTTCATTGCTTGTGCAAGGAAACCACGGTCCTCTTACAATTTGAGTGGTCGTTTTCGTAGCGTAATTTTTCCAAGTAGTAAAATCGCTTTGTATTTCTTTTTATTAGAACTCATAACGGACACGTTGCTTTTTTTTGGACCGACATAATAATATGTAGTTAGACACTAGGCTTGTGCTACTTCACCTGGTTAAATGGTTATTTAATGGTGTAAAACTACGAATTA
Source organism: Nycteola revayana (assembly GCA_947037095.2). Taxonomy (NCBI): domain Eukaryota; kingdom Metazoa; phylum Arthropoda; class Insecta; order Lepidoptera; family Nolidae; genus Nycteola; species Nycteola revayana. The sequence continues at coordinate 6,368,897 of OX344845.2, forward strand.
CAAAATCTGCGCAACAGGGCGCCCTCTTTTATTTATTTTATTTATTTATTTATTTATTTTACTTTAACATCAAAACGGCCCATGGCCAATTACATTAGTTAAAGATAAAGAATTGGACTTGGACTTTGACTCAATGCAGTCGCTGGTGAGGGATCGGATCCGGGGAATCTCTTCTTAACAGTTTTCTGGCCTCTCGGTCGTTGGGTCCAACAAAAACATTGGAAGAGTCTTTGAAAACGGGACAATGGGACAAAAATAACACAGTTATGGAAGTTTATAACTGCAAAAACGAACTTATAACTTTAAAGCTTTGCAATAGAAAACTAGTGAATTGTTTTCAAAATGAGATCATATAAGTATATAATCTAAATCTGCAAATTGCCTAAGTGCTGTTTTTTAATTTGCCTAGCAGATAAGCATTGCTGTTCAATAGGGCAATGCCGCCAGCATTCTGGGAACGTTTCCAACTAATAGGTATAGATTTACGTATGGAATATAGTATTTTTTTAAGTTAGTTTTGGTTTCAATTTAATTGAACTACTTTTAGTTGTATATCATAAAACATAACACATAAAAATATACGTAAATACCCAAGTGCTGAATAAATTTCATTTACGTAACAAATTCAAATTTTTCTCTCATAAAATAATACTGGTTTACTTGTTAATAATAAATTATCGATATCACAACTCACATTTAATAAAAACCGAAGGGAAGCTCGAAAATGGAGCACCTTTACCGGTTGTTTAACTTCGTAAGTATATTTCCATATCGAAAAAAGTTTATAAGTAATTCGGAGTTGAAACTCGGGAAAGAAAAAAAAGAAGGCTAACAATTCCTGCACTTTTGTTTTATTTGAATATTGTTTTTTGTCTCACAATACCAAGATTGTGTTGTTTCTTATTCTTAAGTTTGCTATTCAATTATTGTATCTTTCTGGTTTAACTAAATGTGATTTACATTATTTATTACAAACAACCTCCGTGGCAAAGCGGTATAAGTTTCGTATTCAGGCACGATCTCCACGCCCGTCAAGAAATCTGTGTGTTATGTTTTTACAGTCTGGTTGGTTGAGTGACTATCCCCCGTATCTCAAAAGCACTTAAAGCCACCATTGCCAAAATAGTGGCAAATGGTACAAAAAATATATTGATACAAAATGAGTATTTTGTTTTTTTAATCCATCATCATCATTATCACTACCCCGTATAACCTCCACTGCTGAATATGGATTGGTGACCGCAGTATTATGTTGTAACACACAAGGAAACACTGCTGCCCGTTCCCAGATATTGTTATAGATGATGTTATAAGAATCGGGACCAAGGGCTTAACGTGCTTCCCGAGGCACGGAGGGTAGTCCCTCAGCCAACCAGACCCTTACACAAAGATTTCTTGTCCGGCGTGGGGTTCGAATCCACGACCTCCGAGATTCGAGAAAAGCGAGCCAAATACAGCTACGCCACGGAGGTTGTCTTTTTTAATCCACAAAGATAAAAAAAAAATTAAACGCCAAAGTAGAATCTTATACTGAAGTCCACATACAGTCATATTCGCTATAAGCTAAAGCTACTAGGAATGTTCGATGAAATATAAAGGAGAATATTAATTAACGTTAAGCCGGCAAAGGGGTTCTAGTAATTAGCATTGCGTTTAATTAGAAGACTCACTTATAATGTGCATAGAAGTACTCATCGGTTGCATTATATTACTGTATTTAGCCTAATTAATTTAATCTTCAGTCATCACGAGTACCGTTCATTGCTAGGCCTTTGTTCAGTAGTGAACATTGTAAGGGCTCGTTCCTCGAAGGTACTTCTATACCATAAACTCTTCAGTGAAAACATATTATATAGTGCCTCAAAAGCATGATTTGACATAGTTCTATAACATGATATATATTAAACCAGAATTTGGAGCAATGATGAATAACCTAAAAGGATATCTATACATCTATACTAATATTAAGCGATCGTAGCCCAATGGCTATGGGTCGGACTTGTGATCTTGAGGTCGCCGGTTCGAAACCCACCCATTGCCACCACAAGTACAATTGTACCACAAGCATTTTCGCTTAGCACGAGGGGTTAACAAGAATACTAGTAGACTGCAAAAGTCTGATCTCCATAAAACAAAAAAAAATAGGCCTTCACAATTTGAAAGCTACATTATACAGGAGTAACATTGGCTTTATTTAATTATGATGGTCCTATGGCAGTTACGCGGATGAAACCGCACGCGGTTTGTTATAATTGATGCTATGATGATGAAGCAAGTCTCTCAACCAATTAGACCCTGACAAATTATAGATTTTTCAAAAATATAATCTTTTTCGGTGTCGGTTCGAGGCTGCGACCTCAACGATTTCAAACGACTATTTTACCGCTATACCATGGCTTTATAAAATTATTTTAAAGTAATAAATCATCTACAACACAGTTAACTAAGTAATCCTTTAAAGGACACAAAGATTACTAAGAAAAATACTAATAGAAATCGTTGCTAACAACTGAGAGACTGCTCTAAATCCCTTAATCCACTCAGCCGTTTCAATAGAATAATACAAGGCGTTCCGGCCTAATCGGGAATGTCGGACGCGTTGTACCTATGTGAGCTTACCTGTTGCTTATTAAGTAGCTAATAAATAAGTCACATCGATTGGAAATGTCCACAGTTGAATGTGTTTAAGGTCACTGAATTTAGTTATTACTATTTTCGTACTCGCTACGCCCCACGTTTTTACTCGCGTCGGACTCTGCTCCAGTAGGTTGGAGCCTAATATTTTGTAGACTATATGGTAATTCAACTTACAAACTGTGTAGGTTCAAAATTTCAGCCAAATCCGTAAAGTAGATTTTGCGTTAAAAGGCAAACACACATACATCCATCGATCTATACACATTTTCGCATTTATAATGTTAGTAGATTAAATGTTACGTATTATGTTGAATTGTATAGATGTAATCACTACATAGTATAGAACAAAGTCACTTGCTTTCCATCCCTATGCTTAGATCTTTAAAACTACGCAACAGATTTTGACGCGGTTTTTTTTTAATAGATTGAGTGATTCAAGAGGAAGGTTTATATTTATGATACATCAGCATTTCCCCCGTGCGAAGCCGGGGCGGGTCGCTAGTGTATGATATTTTGAAGTCAGCTGTAATTTTCAGATTTTGTTACATAATTACTTTAAATAATTTAATCGGTCATCATAATTTACATCATCATCATCATCAGGGTAGCCTAGTTCTGAAATGATTCTGTGAAACGATATTCTGAGACGATCCCAAGATCGAACTCATAGAACATCGTTAGAACTAGCTATCCCATATGGAACAAATATTTATATCAACCATAGTTATTAGGTAGTCGATGTAAACAAGAATTTAGTTCCTTCATTTCGTAAGTAATAAATATAGCGTTTCGACCCACGCTAGCTCGCTCTTAGTGTGAGAATTCCAATAAAGTAAGATTAACTAGTTATAATCTTACATTTTCTATAAGTATACATAGATTATGTATTAAATACATATTGTGTGCTATGGGTGTGATACAGAACAAATTAAATTGCACGTGAGAGGACTACGTAAAACTAGAAATGGCGGCGTTATAATCAGTACAGATACTAAGGACGACATTTAAAAACTAAAGAACTCGATGCAAATTTAAAATTCAGGCCCTAAGTTCGAAGAACCCACAAAAATGAAACCCAGGCTAGAAGTGATTGGTGTGCCTTCAACTATGGAGAACGAAGATTTTTTTACCTGTCATGCGGCCAAGTCTTGTCGCGAGACCACCTGCACATGCAGCTATTGTGGAGAAGAGAGCCACAAAAACCAGGACTGCTTACACAACCTGAGCCTTCCAAAATGTGCTACGTGCCAGCGCTTTAAAATGCCTGACTTTCATAGTACAGGCAGTGAAGATTGTCCAGCAAAAATGATGGCCCAAAAACGTTATATCAATTCTATAGATTATGATGCAATGTAAAATATAGCAACAATGGTTTTGAGTTGACTATTGATATCAATACTACTTATATATTAATAATTCGATCTTTGGATGTTAATTTTAATTAGCTTAAAAAAATCCAGACTAAAATGAGTTAGAACTTGTGTTAGGGGCACCCATTCGTACATATAAGGTACATTGTTCTACATATCTTGTATTGTATAAAATTGTATAAAAAAACCTTGTGTCTATTTCAAAATTGTTATGTTACCTTTCGATAGTAATACTGGTGGCAAATTTTCCTGACAATTAATACCATCGATTCAAAAAAACACTGTATATAGATTCGAAACGACACAAATAAATGAATATCTTTGTTAACTGCAGGAACAATTAAAACAAAAGCAAACAATTAGCCCGCCTTCCATTACGCATCATCTGATATACATCGACAAAATTAAAAAAAATAATAATGCTTCCAAATTTTTGGAAACTGAACTTCAAAGGGGAATTTTTATAATAAAATGTTATCTGTACGAGTGTTTCACTACGAACGTATCACTGTTAAAATGTTTTTTCAGCAACTGATTCATATGATACTGACTTACAGGCAGTTTAACCTTTTCTCGGGACTTGGTAAGCCTCGGTACTCATGGCCATTTCCACTGAGGAATGGAAACTTGATCCTGGATCCTAGATGTGTGATCCTGAATTACAAGAGTTGCAGTGGTGGGAGTGTAGGTGGGATTAGTCCCTAAAAAAACAGACTCATATTAATGTATTGATATTTTTATGAGTGATAGCGTGACGGCTGACAGGACTAAATGGAACAGAAAAAACATGTTGCGCCGACCCCAACTGAATTGGAATAATGGCATGGAAATGATAATGTATTTTTGTGAGTTAGTGACTGCGAGGCAGCGCCTTCATACCTAGTTTACCTAATTAAGGGCTGATGTCAAATCAATTGTCAGATAAAAATAATCAGCGGATTTAATTTACAATTTTACCGATTTTTTCAAAAACCTTCCGTTGTCGTATTAAAAGGCACTAGATAAATATATTAGTTTCTTAGAAACATCATGTGTCACTTGGACGATTTCTGTGAACATAGAAATCACTTCAGTTCATCTCCCGGCCGTTGAGGTTTATTGCCAAAGTCACCACGCTTGACAGGTGGATTGGTAATAGCAGTAAGATGGCAGCTAAACTTTAGCTCATAGATACTGCTACTTATCCATCAGCTGTAAATATGCGGTTATTCGCCTCTTACGACACCCATGGTCTTCCATTTTAGTTTACTTATAAGAAATACGACATTCTTAAATTAGCTCAAAGTAAATATCGTTGAAAACCAGAATAACTCTCGTATGCAAGAACAAAACTTAAGACTGTAAGCTTACTTAGGAATGTCAAGTGTCACTTTGATGATTTCTATTACGATAACAATAGCGACCATGACAGTAAGACTACATACTCAAGTAAATACTTAAAATTAATTACTGTTCTTGTATTACTACTGGCATTTTCTGCAATACTTCGATCTCAAGATAAATCCTTATTTTATATACAAAACATATAATTTTCCCAACCCAATGCCCAGACCAACTGTTGCAAACATAATCAAATTTCTATTAAGTAAATTGTAGTTGCGAACGGAACGCTACGGTCTGCCGGCTCATTGTATTATCCGGTAAGTGCTTGTGGCTTTGTGTGGTATGTATAATAACCTAGAGCTCACCACGTGTTAGCCTAGCAATTCAATAGCCACAAGAAAATAGGACCATTTTGAATTTTAATAAGAGCTTTCATTTATAACGTTCTTAGACGACAAAAGATAACTGATTCAAACTCCCGTTTTACGATTTGATAGGACGTTTCCAAGTAAAAGAGAAAGATATTTGACTTGCAATGTTGTTGCATTTTTTACTAGCACGTTTAAGCAGAAATTCTTAATAGCTTTGTTTGACGTCACTAAAAAGTGATAGTTTCTTATTAAAAACATGTATTGAATTACTCTCTGAATATATGCGGCTTAGTTTTGATTATGAACTTACTTAAATGTATTCACATTGTTGGCGACTGGCTGAGGTTCGACCTTTTTTGATATAAACTCTTTTCTTTTTAAATTACTATTCTTTTTATAATTATTTTTCCTTTTGTACTTCAACAATTATCATAGTCTTATCTTCACATTTGTCTGTCAGGTCGTGTTACGATCAAATCCAATTATTATTAAAACTGCATATTTTCAGTTATTATACAGGCCATCGCGGCAGGCCGAGACGAAGATGGCGGGACGAACTTGACTCCTACCGTAGGGACCGGCCGGCACTTGCAAATGACAGAGTTGTGCGAAAAAGGGAGAGAGAGGCCGTTGCCTTGCAGTGGGATAACACAGGCTAGTTAGATTAGATAGATAGATTAGTATATACAGTCCACCGCTACATAACACTCAATGAATTAAACGAATTAAACGATATTTATTCAGCACTTAGGTATTTACATACACTTGCACTTGTCAGTTATACACAATTAAATATGATTAATATAATTAAATACAAAATATCGCAACTGAAATCTATTGCGGATTAGCTAATGACCTGTATGTCAGTCTAGTGTCACGTCATATGTATAGTAATAACAATAATTATTTCTATAATCAAAATCTTAATATAATTTAGCTCTATAGAAAGAGAAACGTCTTTAAACAATATTTTTACGTATAAGCGACACACGCCTGAGGGCACCCTTAATGGACTAGGACCACGGCTCAGGGCATCGCTAATGCTATGAGAAATATTACTGTAGGTAACAATAATAATATTAAAAAAAAAAGAGGGAGTGATCACTGGCACGGACTACAGGCACTGGATCATCGGATTGGGACAGGGGGCCAACGCGGTCCTCGGTCTGTCCGGAGAGGACCCTAGCCTAGCTAACCTGAATGACAATGACATTACAAACCATTTATAGCAAGATTATAGCCGCAACAAAACCATAAATATTCTAAATCTACTTTGCTACTTGGCAACAGCTATATTTAACAACATATCTAACTATTTAAACAATAATAAACGAATGTTTGTAATATACCTAAATGGTATTACCTACTACCATAAACCAACGAGTAAAATTCGTAAAACATTTTCACAATTGAACTAAGCCAGTCACCGAGTTAAGTGGAAAATACTTGCCTGTTGACCTGACGTTTCGGTTAGTAATACTTTCTATATAGCTACTTCAAATACAAGCTGTTTCGAATAATTTTCCCAGCATAATGTATTTTTTCGTTTTAGTTTCGAAACCCACGTCGTTTTTTCTAAAATAAAGTAGTTTGTGTACATTACTCGTAATTTGAGCTATGCACATTTAAAAATCCCATCCAGTGGAATAACAAAATCTAGTTATTAAAAAAATTGGGCGTTATCAAAATAATTAAATACACAAATTCAATACGGCATAAATCTCAAATCGTTTCGTAGATGGCACCACCCGCATAGTCCGTAAACAAAAAGCAAAAGGGGAGGTAATTTTTAAAGATAGTAATATCACAAGAAAATGCACAATTCGCTTCATTATTCACGTAAAAAAAACTAGATAACTAAAACCAAATCTTTGAAGTTTTATTGCCATGTAAATAAAAAGTCCTTTGTTGTATTTTTTTTCTTTTAATTTTTTTTTCATTATTACTCGGAAATACCAAATGAATACTGTTTTTTATTCAAATGTTTTCAAATTTCAAATTCAAATGCAATTACCTTTTGGAATTATTCGCTTCAAAGCACAAAAATTTAATATACCGTAGGTACTATCAGCGTGCTATGAAAGATGTTACAATTATTATGAAAGCTATTACATTCGCTCTGATCCGGGGTTATTAAAATTTAATAAACGATGAAGTTAAGTGAAGTTTGATCCTCGCTTTATACACAGACTATTTTATGTTCTGAAGTGAATTTATTAAAAACTAATTAGTTATTATAAAGCCGAGTTTAATATTAATAAGTTGTGGCTTATTATATTAAAATATAGCTCTTTCAATAACTCCTTCATTACATAAAGCATACCAGTTTTGAGACTACTTTCCGTTACTCATTCTACACCATTTATGACTAACTGGATTAACTTGACGTGTTTTCCTTAACATAGACGCCAGTTACCTTACCCAACCAGGCTCAGGGTAAAAAGCTTATTCAGGAGCGGGAATCTAGCTATATGCTATGTATAATAAGCAGCCAAAGTTTGAAACAAAAAGTTAAAAAGAACACATTTTTCGCAGCTCTTCCATCCTCTTAATATATTTATATCAAAATAAATTTAGGCTTACAGTAACACTTGGATTTTCCCGCATAACTATTGGTTCCATGTTTTTTCAGGGTTCCGTAACCGAAGGGTAAAAACGGGACCTTAGTACTAAGACTTCACTGTCTGTCTTTCTGTCACCAGGCTGTATTTTAAGAACCGCGATAGATGGACAGTTGAAATTTTCACACTTTATGTATTACTGTTGCCGCTATAACAACAAATACTAAAAATAAATATTTAAGGGGGTAAAAATAAATATTCCATTTAAAATAAATATTTATGTTCGCCCATACAACAAACAATTTTTTCTTTGTGCTTGATAACAATAACGGCACACTGTGAAAACAGGAAGGCACTTGAAAATGGTACGGAATCGTTCGTGCGCAAGTCCGACTCGCACTTAGCCTGTTTTTTTTAATACAACCACGTTTAAACAATAATTCATTAGGTTTCTCCAGGAACCCTAACCATTTTGTACAATAAAATATTGCAATTAGGTACTTGTTATTATTATTGTAGATATCTCCTAGTCAAATTCCTGTAAAAATGGTTGCTTTGTCAAGTTATACACCGGCGAACCGGCGACCACAAGATCACAAGTCCGACGCACTAGCCATTGGGCTTCGGCCGCTTCTTTAAAAAGCTTATACAATGATCGATTGCACAACCAAAAATAAATCCTTTTGCTGTGTAATTATAAATATATGGTAAAATATTACAGATTTTCCCTAATCCTGTCAAAATTAGAATTTATTCCTGTAATAATTTTTATCTGAGGATAGAAAATATTACAACAAAACCAATTTCCTTATACATCACAGTTTAAAAGTACCAAAATGTCACGTCAAGGACGTTAATAAAGTGAACTCCGTTGCTTCCGAGCAATCACAGACCGCAAACAGACGAGTATATGGTATAGTTAATTTAAACATTTGCAATGCACGCTTTGACTTCTCGTACCTACCCAAACAGTTACAGTCAACGTTTATACGCGAAGAAAACATTTTCAAAGTAAATCTACGTACATGCAATGTTTTATTTAAACGTAAAACTGTATTCAAAGAGTTTATTTTCAAAATGAAAGTAAATAATAGAAAATTCGTTACACTTTTTTTTTTTATAAATACTTTATGTAACTAGTACACCGGCGTCATGAAATTAGGTATGTATATTTTTAACCAGACAACTTAAATAACCAAGGCAAGTCTTATCAAAATGAAATTGAGATAATACGCAGGTACTCTTAGATATGCCGCATTTTATCGACTGTTTTGTTCTAACAGCCCGCCGTAACGCTCACGTTCTTTTTCCACCCCGGCCCCCACCTCACTGCACTTTCCTAAGGCGCAGTACAGCGGTTTCGGTTTGATTATGAGATGTAGATCTAATATTTATAGGTAACATTTCAAATTGTTTTCTATCTGAAAAATATCTGTACATATAATGTTTTTTGACTTTACCATGACAACTTTGCCAATATAGCATATTTTAAAGATATTAGCATTATCTTTACGATCAACTTCTAGTTTCCTGCATCGTTTATGGAATAGCATCCTGAAACCAAGAAATAAACTTTTACGTTTTACCGTAAATTTTATCTTTATGTGGGTAATAGGTTCTTAGTCTCATAAAACTTATGTTTAAATGCTGCTCTAACTTGGATTTCAAATCGAAATTGCTATGTGTTATGACTAACTTTAATGCACTTTACAGTATAATATAGCACTATATTCCTATTGGTATATCATTTTTACAGTTCATCTAATCTGAATAATACAGATTTGATTTGAGGTTGTTTGACATATATTTTTGAGCATCGACCTCGTTTGTTCAACGTTCTGAATAATGAGCTACTGCTATTTATCGTAGTGTTATTTTTTTTACTAAAATGAATATTAGAAGTAGGTAAAAAATACATATTTTTATCTTAATTTAAAGCATATTCCAAATTATTGGTAGAATATTTCTCAATTCCCAATACCCACATCAATGAAGAGAAACTATTTTAAAAGAATTATTTTTGATGTGTTTTATTTAAATTTATTTTTTACTCGGTCGAAACTGCGGTGACTTCATCCACGCAAAATAATCATTTTTATAAACTATTTGGCAGTTAGCAATGTTAGACCCGTCAAGTCCGTACCACCGTTTTGAAGATGAGGCGGAATACATCGGCAAACAGACAGACAAATTATTAGTATTATTAAGCCTATATATACCTTATAAATTGATTATCACCAGTGAAAGTCCTACTAAGATTAGTTCCGTCGTTACTGAGATCATTCGGAACTACAGATAGACAGACAAAAAAAAATGGTTTTGGTATTAGTGCCTACCCTATTCATAATTTACTAGCTGCGCCCCGTGGTTTTACCCGCGTCACTGTGCTCCTGTGGGTTGGATCGTCATATTTTGTAGCCTATATGTTAATCCAGCTTTTAAACTATCCGCGTGCTAACTTTCAGCCAAATCCATTCCGTAGATTTTGCGAGAAAGAGTTATACATCCACACATATAAATAAACTTTCGCATTTATAATATTAGTTAATAGGATTTAGCAAAATCTTGTTATGTTCCCAGTGAAAACATACCTACACTTCAATTTTATTCATTTGCACATATGAATGAATATTAAATATCTGATCTTGAGAAAACTATTTCACGACTTTTCTTTATTATAGAAATCGTCACTTACCATCAACAAAAACGTAAAGATTTTGTAGATCAGTATTTTACAGCATTAAACAATTGTTTTTAACGAAGGTAAAACAAATAGGTACCTTGTAGATATGCAATGATCGAATTCAGTGGAAGCGAGAATTTCCGAACACTATAGTATTTCATCAAGCAAAGTGTTCCTGTAACCCAATACGAAATACAAACGCAGTAGTGTTTGTTGAAGCAATAATATATAAATATATGTATTATATTATATAGTCTCTGATTATATGCATAACAGATAGTAGGTATCAGGTAGTATACCTTTTTTTTTGCTGTCGGGGGGAAATGTATTTACGCATTCCTACCGCTGCTGCAGCGTTTCCGCGCGCTGGCGGTGGGATATTTGGGACTCGCCCTCTCCATAGCGTGGTATGCTACTCATGCCACGAGGAGAGGACCCTACACCACTAAAACCCCCCGGACAATAAAAACAATCCGGCCCACCTAAGTTGTATACCTAGAAAGTCTTAGTAAAAAGGCTCGCATAATTGTTGTAACTGCATACGCATATTAGTTTATTCTACTTTCTATGCAAATTCTACCTTAGTTAATGTACAAATTTACATGCACACGGGGTCTTCGCGGAAACCACAAGACAGAAACCATATAGATAGGTTTACTTCCGACGTTATCATTTGACTTTGTAAAACTACAACTACTGCTAAAAACGAAGAATTACCGCTTTATAATTACGACGTAGTTTTTTTTAAGTTGCGCTCTTTGCCATTGTCTTGTACAGTCCACTAATAGGAAAAAGGACTAACTTAGAATATATACATCTAAAAGAGACTCATTTGAAGAAAGAAAAATACCGGCCAAGTGCGAGTCGGACTCGCGCACGAAGGGTTCCGTTTCAGTTACAAGTGCGTACCTATTTTTGATATCAAGAATAAATAAAAAAGCGTATGTTTATGAAATGAAATGTTATTTTATATTTTTATATTCGAGTTGATTGAATGAAAGCTAAATTGCGGTTTACGATTTATGACGTATTCAAAAAAAACTACTTACAAGATCTCGTTCAAACCAATTTTCGGTGGAAGTTTGCATGGTAATGTACATCATATATTTTTTTTAGATTTATCATTCTCTTATTTTAGAAGTTACAGTTAAATGTGTGTCCCCCACACACATTTTACCACTTTGGAAGTGTCTCTCGCGCAAACTATTCAGTTTAGAAAAAAATTACTTTAGAAATCTCAACATCATTTTTGAAGACCTATTCATAGATACTTCACACGTATGGGTTTGATGAAACAAATTTTTTTGAGTTTCAGTTCTATGTATGGGGAACCCCAAAATTTATTGTTTTTTTTCTATTTTTGTGTGAAAATCTTAGTGCGGTTCACAACATACATCTACTTGTCAAGTTTTAACATTATAGTTCTTATAGTTTCGGAAAAAAGTGGCTGTGACATACGGACGGACAGACAGACAGACAGACATGACGAATCTATAAGGGTTCCGTTTTTTGCCATTGGGCTACGGAACCCTAAAAAGAACTTATAATACTATTTATTCTAAATCTATTCTACTTGGTAACGACAAATATATGCACATACTTTTTTTTTATGTACTTAAGCAAAATTATAGATGTAAGTTGTAATCTGAATCTGAGAGAGACAGATAGTACAACACCAAAACGTTCAAATATCTTTTGTCTCCCAAAAATTCACCAATATCAATCCATACTGTTTTATTGGTGTGATATTCAATACGAATTACATACATAATACATATTTTTATTAAGTAATTATAATAATATATTTTATCCTCTATCTACACCAATCTAGTCAATATCGACCGATGTTACAAATTACACCACTTTAAATTTTTTAGATAAAATCTTAACAAGTAAATAGTTTTATAAACCTGGTTGTGAAAACGAATATCTAAGACACTTTTTTCATAAAGAAGTATAATAGCCCATTCCTACTCTTAGAATTTACCACTCTTGCTTTGCATAACATCGATATATTGAATGAATGTATCGAAACGTCGGAAACACGTCTCAGTATAAGACAAAGACCGTTTGAATCTACAAGTGTACATGTCATGTAGGTCGCATTCAATATCTTATTGTGAATGTTGCGATGCCGCATCAGACTTGTCAGTTGTAGTTATAATGTAGTTAGCAACATAATATTACATTATGAGCAGTTTCGATTGACTAACAATAGTGACGATATATACTTGTAGTTTACTCGCAGTTTTAACCGCTTAATACTTTTTGCCGAACTCTAATTCCGGTCCGTTAACCTTTAAGGACATGCATGAGGAGATTAATGAATGTAGAAGGGACGAAAGAGGTAAGTCAAGTTCGTAGTAAGTGGAAGGTAGTGGTCTCTGACTATCCGTGTAGGAAATGTAATGGGGGTGAATGTAATGAATGTATGTAATGTATTAATGTATGGATTTAGACTCGACTTCTCAGGTATTGCGTAAAAACGGGTGCTTGCTCGGTAGAAGCGTGCGAGACATGCGCTGTAAATTTCGAAAGATGTCGAAGTTCAAACATTGTAAAAAACTTAGGCTTACCGCACGTATTTTCCCACGAAGCCTCTATTCCTATAATAATATATCATAAATATATCATATAATATAGTATGGATGAGATGCATCCAGACTATAATAATAGTGTTACTAATTACTATAGGTACATGATCAGAAGATATTGTTTTGTATTTACTATAATAATACATAACAATATCTTCTGATCAAATAAGGTCATTTATTTTAGAAGCACCTTTATATAGCTTATGTTACTTCTAGACAACAATGCTTTTATCTATAGCTGTTTATTTTTATTTATTAAAAAGGTCCCGTAACTTTTGAGTTACAAACATAAATAAGTTCAAATTGATGTAACTTTTCAATGCTAATATAATTTTGTTGGCTTTAGTGATATTTTAATTAAAGTGACAAGAAAGGAGTTCTTAATTAAGTTTAATTTTACACGTGTTCACGTAGACGGGTAATTAATAATTAATACGTAAGAGACATTTACTTTGATTTTTAATATCAACATGTTCTTGCGGTTTTACTTATTAGGTACGTGTTTTATTAAAAGCAATCATAAAATATAAGTAAAGTAAATTAATCTATATCGTACACCAGGAATATATACTAAAAAAGTAGTGTGTAGTGTTAAAAAAAGTACAAATCCCGTCTTATCGCTGCTGCAATATTTTTCAGACAACCTCAGTCGAACTCGAACCTCTCGAAGTTAGACAGAAATCAGAGCTGGGTAGTATCGGCGTAACTTAAACTACCCCGCATGGTTTCACCCGCGTAAATCCAGTCCCCGTGGGAATCTAGTCTTAAAATAAAGCATATGCCCATTATACACTCAAAAATAATATGCCATTCTATCGGTAAAATAATTTTCTAAATCGGTTCAGTAGATCCAGAAATTTACTCCCTTCAATCTCACAAACTTTATAAAATATTAGTTTAGATATGAATTATTACGTACGTTTTCTTCTTTTTTTTATTTAATAAAAATAATATATATTTAAATAATATATATTATATTTGTATTTATTTAATAAAGTATAAGGAACTTTCAACACATATGATATCTTCGTTACCCTTGAAGACGTGTTCTAGAAGAGATTGATAAATTTCGATGGCCGGTCGGGTATCCTTATCGGTTAAGGCATTAGGGGCTAAACCTAAGATGCGGGTTCGAGTCCTGCCGGTGGTCAAAATTTATTAATATCAATTTCAAAATTTATAATAATATGCTATCTCTTTAACAGATTCCTACTGATTACCGAAATTATTTCCAATATGTTATTTAGTACCTACATCGAGTGTTATGTATGCTGAAACCCACTTAATCTGTTGGTTTATTCCTTCAGCATCCGCCAGCAACTTTAGTTAATTCCGTCAGTTGATATGAACGCCAATGTCTGAAAGGGCACGTAATTGAATTCTCCTGCTTCGTATAACCTCTCTGTGCCTACCGTCAAGACAGGTTTGGGATACTGGAATTAGGAGTAGACAGTAGTAGATTAAAGACAAATTTGCACTATAGGTGAAGTCAGCGGGCAATGTCTATGAACCAACAAATGGCATGCAATTTTTCAGATTGGAATATATCTCAGTAGCCAGCTTCCGTGGCTTAGCGGTATTAGTCTCGGATGTCATAGATGTGTTCGAACCCCAAGCCAGACAAGAAATCTTTGTGTTAAATCTAAAAAATATTTTCATGTATGGTTAGAGGGCTACCCTCAGTGTCTCGGAAAGCACGTTAAGCCATTGTTATAACAATCGTATATCAGGGCAGTTACCGTGTCTGTTACGACATTATACTGCGGCTAACCAGCCTGCTAAGCGTGGTGACTATGATTAAACCTTCCCTCGGGAGAACGCCTATTTGCCGCAGTGGACGTTATACAAGCAGATGATGATGATGACTTTCTAACAATCAACAAAACAAATTCCCGTAGAATAAACTAAGTCAGAAATTTATTACAGCTCTTCCCCAACGTATCACGGCACTTAGTTAACAAATTCGTCAATTTACAAATTGTATTTTTACATACATTTAATATGGAATTGCTTTTGCTATATTCCCATTGGCTTCAATTGGCATAATTGAAGCCAATGGGAATATAGCAAAAGCAATTCAATTTATATATCAGTGTGACACACAAGATCATTTGGGAAGGCTTTATCAAGATTCATCTTGTTGAGTGCAGTTATAGTAAATTGTGGTCAATCGATTCTTGTTTCCAATTGTGTGTCCGTTGATGTAACAAAAGCATCGTGACATATGTCCAACTAAGAAAAAAAACAAATGTATAATGTTAAAATATTTTACAATATTAATTAATAATTTAAATTTGTAAATCTGGGCTGTAAACGGATCCTTATATCATAATAGGACAACCTCTATAGCGAGACGGTATTTAGCTCGCTTTAAATATCGGAGGTCGTGGGTTCGATCCCCACGCCGGACCGGAAATCTTTGTGTAAATTCTAAGATTTATTTCTAGGTCTGATTGGTTGAGGGACTACCCTCCGTGCTCCGGAAAGCACGTTACGCCGTTGGTCCCGATGGTTATAACATCATCTATAATAATCGTACGTAATTATCGAACGGGCAGCAGCGATTCCTTGTGTGGTACAACATAATACTGTGGTCACGAACGCGCTTGCTAAGCGTGGCGGCTATGGCAAATACTCTTCCGCGGGAGGAGGCCCATGTTCAGCAGTGAACGTTATACGGGCTGATGAAGATGATGTTGCTATCATAACTATATCAATGCAAAATTTAAACGCAATACCTATCGTAAGTTTTGAGCCACGTGTCTATTACTCTGAAACGGTTGCTATATATGGATTATTTACTGATATATATATATATATATATATATATATATATATATATATATATATATATATATATATATATATATATATATATATATATATGTTTATATTTATAAATTAAGGTATATCATATTGATACATCCATTTAAAATAGTGACAGTTTCTTAGAAATACATCCTTACTAATAAATATAGCTCGATTGCAAGAATCAATAACATGAGACGAAATATTCGGTCACGCATATTCCTAAATAGGATTACTTTCAATTTGGGTCTGCGTTGAGGTTGTAACGTCAATAAAACGTATGTTCTCTAGCCAGAAAATGTCTATGAGATATGTTGTCGGAAAATGACCGCTATAAATAAACTTGTAGTTATGGTAACCTTTTAGAATTCTGAATAAAAATATTTGCCTATTTCATGGCAAATATTTTTTTTACATTCTCAACTAAATGTTGTATGGTATCCATTATTGAACGGTGTGCTTCTTTCAGATTGGAACAATAAGGTGTTTTCACACTACTGAATAATTTTCAAATCATTTACCAACAAATGTTAGGAATTGTTTTCAGTACAACATTTGAAATCGTGATATTGACTCCAAGCGGGACACACGCAAATTATACGCTAGAATCTGTAACAATTTTATTTAGAAATATTTGAATGTATCATCATATATTCAAATGACGATACGTAATACTATTGCCTAACATTGTTATGATTGTTTGTAATAAAATGCAAACTTTTTTAACAGCAGCGGGATCACCTATAGACAGCGAAATGTATGAATTTAGTTGACCCGCCAACAAGACAACTATGTGACAGTATCTATGGGTAAATATATATGCGTCAGGATAGCTGGCCCCCGTGGGTTGGAGATTAAGGTGGACTAAGGGATTGAAATCGAAATACGTGACTTCGTTATATTCGACCCGTATCTAATTCCTCACAGTGTTGATGCTATCTTGATATACATTTGTATACTTTATGTATTTATTATGCCGGACACGATGTTCGATCACAGTTACAAAATAAAATTAGTCGTTATTATTTCTAGTGAAGAAACTATTACAATATGTGAAAAAATTGAAGCAAATAAAAGGATTGATTGTTTATTTTGTGTTTAACTCAATAAAAAAAGGAAAATTATTCAAAACCTGGAACATATTATAACGCATTTTATTGAAAGTAACAGTGACGTGATTTTTTGTTAGACTATTCTTTATTATGAGTAAATCCAAATCTTGGAAAAGGATACTGAATGTCTGCCGTATTTTAATAATGTTCCTTCTGTATTAATATTCATAAGCATTTCAATACAATTAAGATAAACGATACATTGGTGATCGGTTAATTATCACCGCTTATATTCGAGAAAAAGTATAAGAAATATGAAACATCTTCCTAAATAAAAACCTACAGAGCAAACGTTATACTTCACACCCAAACTGTAACTTTATACGTAATAAATTGTACCGAAAATGTAATACATTGAGAATGATGCTAAGAAATCACACTTCTCCATCCTTTGATCTAGTAAGTAAATAACATATTTTTCGCACCCACACATTCGTAACTGTAGTATTCTCGTATAATCCGGGTCTCCAACATTTGCATTAGGGCTACCCTTAAACATTTGTATTATTTTTTCAAAGGGAGGACATTAATCTTACGTAATTGAGTCTTAGCCTGTGAACTGAAACAATAACAATAATCCTTTTCACCAAAAAAAGTTTTTCTTTTACGGGCTTTTTTTTATTGATTTTGTTTTTGTAATCTTTTATGAGGTAGTTATGTACATTGTTCAATATTATTTGTTTTAAAAATCGAATTCAACTCGTATTGGCATACATTTAAGAACAAGAAGAAACCTTGTCTTAAAGTAAAATATGTGTAAGTCCTGGATTACCTATAGATTATATAGATATTCAATGGTGTAATGTTTTTCAAAAGCAGTTTAGTAGAACCGGAGGTTGCCTCGAACATCGAAACACGATCTTTGCCTACCTCTTTACAATAGTAAATCGGTTCGAGTTCACAGAGGCAGGTTAGCTGATGTTTGCAATTTTTGTCAGCGTTCCCGTGTCAGTGTCATCGACTTATAATATATCTTACTTTTTTCTATCTCTATCTTTTATACTAAGCAGTCAGTGCCAGTGGCAAACCAAACGGTAATATTTAATAAAGACTACATTTGTTTAAAATACTATCTACGTTACTCAATGTCTGTTTAATCAGCGCTGGTAATTTTTAAGTGCTTTCAACACAACCCTATTAACTAGTGGCAGGAGTCGAATGCGAAATCAGCGGTGCTCAAGTCAAGAGCCCGCGAGTCCGCGAGAGCGTGCCCAACGTCCCACTTTGTGAAACTATGACACAATATGATTTATCACTACACCAGTCCCATTCAGCGGTTAGGCGTCTTGGGAAACTTGACAGTCAGTAACAGATGGATTTTATAAAAATAATTTGTATGACGACTTGGAAAAGTGTGAATTAGAAATAAGAGTTTATTCGTAAAAAAAGAAACGAAATGTGATATTTCTCCACGGCGCCGTGAAATTGTTTGCTTATCAACAGTTATGCTGCCGTACCAGTACAAAAGACGGTAACCTGACTTATTGTGTTTTAGCTTAACCTCATCATCATCATTCATCATTATCAATCCGTACAACGTCCACTGCTGAACATGGGCCTCCTCCCTAGGGAGGGTTTTGCTATATTCACCACGCTTGGCAGACGGATTGGTGACCGCAGTATTGTGTTGTAAACACAGGGAAACGCTACTGCCCGTTTCCTAGTATACGCTTGTTATAGATAGTGCTTTCCGAGGCACGGAGGGTAGTCCCTCAACCAACCAGACCCGCAAAGAAATCTTAGAATTTATACAAAGATTTTTTATCCGGTGTGGGGATCGAACCCACGACCTCCGAGACTTAAAGCGAGACAAATACCGCTACGCTACGGAGGTTGTCACGGAGGTAGCTTAGCCTAACACCCAACAATATTTTTAAAGTCTTTTTGCGGCCCCAGATCAACAATTATTTGATTTTAATGTAGGTATAACTGTGTGGTGTCCGGCTCAGAATAGACCACCATATGTTTTCCCGTTCCGGTGTTGTAATAGGCGGGTAAGGAACATTCAGCTGATGCATGGGCAGTAGCATCTATCAGGTCAAGGATACTCACCATGTTACTGCGATTATTAATTCACGATGATGTGATTATGGCTTGCCATGGGTTGCTAAGGTGAAGCCCATATTTAGCAGTGGATGTAATCGGGCTGATAAAAGTCATATTGCATAATAAAACAAGCTTTTAAACGCAGGTTAAATCCTACTAATATTATAAACGGGAAAGTTTGTAAGTATGTATGGATTTTTGTTACTATTTCACGCAAAACCTACTGTATGAATTCGACTTAGAGTTTGCACGCGGATAGTTTATACGCTGGATTAACATATTATAGGCTACAAAATATTAAGCTCCGACCCACTGGAGCAGAGTGACGCGGGTAAAACCGCGGGGTGCAGCTAGTAAAACATAAAATGTTGTGTTACAACTGGTTTTCAAAAGTTACAGTGTATCGGATTAGCAGGGCAATACGACTACCTCGTTATACCAAATGTGTTACTTAGTTTTGTGAAAATGAACCAAATAAGATGCGTCTTGTTTTCTTAATCTAGATATCAATTCAGACTGCTACGAATCCCGTATGCTAGAAAGCAGCTCACATACAATCGTTATATTTTAAATAAGTAAATAAATCGTCTTCACACCAACGACCCATTTTAATCCATCGTCAGAGTCCACGCTTTTAGCTTATCTACCAACATTTTTTTAAATCTTGTAATTTTTCCTCGTTTTTCTGCCTGTGGCTAGCAAAGGCTCAGCGAATACCGTACACCGACGACCTTATGGCTTTACTTAAAAATATATATAAATATCACTTAATCTTTAACAAAAACCTACTCAAAAATATATATTTACAGATTTTTGCTGCACTATTTTTATTAATTTAATTGTGACTTTTACATCGCGTTGTTTGAAAACGCGACATGTCTGAGGGGATTTGAAATGAATGTTCTTTTTATGATTTTATAAATATTTTTACAATCTATAATTATATAAACAAGCAGAAGAGCTTGTATGTTTGGTTGAACGCGTTAATCTCTGGACAACTGGTCCTATTAGAAAAAAACTTTAAGTTTTAGATAGCCCCTTTATCAAGGAATTATATATAATATATATATATGAATATAAACATGAATATATATGAAGTTCCCACGGGAACGGGAGTTACGCGAGTGAAATCGCGCGCGGGAAGCTTGTTCTAAAAATAAACAGAATATAGTGACGTTAAATAATGAGTTAATAAAGACATGGTAACCACTTATTAGTTTACCCGTAATGGTAAATGAAATTCTCTTTTATTTCAGAGTATTTCCGAAGCTTTGTTTGACTGGAGCGCTGTCAGTCCGCCAGCAGTAAACAGTTTAGCCATAACCACAAGCTTTAATTACCTCCACTGTACACCAGTTAAGTTAAAAGCATTTTTTACATTTAACTCTCGAATATTTTAGTAGAAAGAACTTAAAATAATATAATGAACATTTTTAAAAAAAGCTTGTCTCCATAATAATTAGCTAATGACGCCTATTTATTTGAAAATTAACGTATAAGCAAAATTTAACCGGCGACGCGCAATACACACTCGTTTGCAGTGATCGAACGCCGACACGCGTACTGTCCCTACAATTTTTATTCAGTACCCACCTTGCAATGCATCTGCAAGAAAACCCGCTAGTAGACATTTGAGTCTCTCATTTCAAACCCAAATCAATGACCACCGATAACTCCACGCCGCAACACTAGTTGTGTTAGGATAATTGATTACATTATCAGTAGCGTAATTCAAGGAAATCATATTAACTATGAGCATATGATAAGCTTATTAATAACGTGTCAGTTTCGTTGTGTGTTGCCAAGTCTTACTTCTAATATCTCCTTGAGGTTTCTGACTTTAGTTCATTTACACGGTGCTATTCCTATTTTATCTATATATCTTTTTTTTATCTCCCATTCCCGTAGGAACTTAATCATTACAAATAACATATGTTACTCCTATATACCTAGATATCGTAGCTTTCCAATAGAGAAAAAAATATATAATCGGCCCAGTAGTTCAAGATAAGCTCGTTCAATCAAACATAAAAACTCTTTAGCTTTATAATATTAGTATAGATATTTCAATTGTTTTTTTTTTTTGCAACGAAATTTTATTTTTCTTAAATATGGTGCACCGGTCAAAATTAATTATCTGGACTACTACAATCAATAGTAACATTAACGTGGCATAAGTTTAAAAATAAATAAGGTGCTAATGCAATATATGCCATCACATTAGATAGTACCTATAATATATTTATTTACTTCAGTACAAAAATAAATCTGTACGTGGGTGAACTTAATGCCAGAGGCATACTCTACCAGGCAACGTTTAAATGGTGAAGCGACAATGATGGCAGGTGTACTAAAACGATTGCATCGATTTAATAGTGATTACGTTAATAAAGCAAAATTAGTTGCCGAGATAGGAATAGTTAAGTAGTTAAGGGACGACTTCATTCCAAAAAAAATATCTTTTTTTTATTATTATTTCACAGATATGTATTCATTAACTTAATCACTATACATGTCAAAGGTTAGGCATATATTTTAAAAGCACCTTGTACATTTAATTACGCTTCTATCCAATAACATAATTCATAAACAAAACAACCAACATCATTCAAAACTTATCTAAAATTCGCCAGCACCAAATTTTCCCAAATTAATTTGCTATTTCGTAGAATCAATCGCAAATACTGACTGGACCTGGCAACATGTTACATTTCCATTAATTACTGGTAATGGATACGTCAGACACAAAGCCTTTGTTAACCAGTAATAGATATTCTACAGTAATCTCATGTAATATTATACCTAACTCTAATAGTTCAAAGGTGACTAACATAGTAGAAGACTGCTACGTTGGTGTAGTGATAATATGTTGGAATGTAACTAGGTTAAAGTCCCAGGTCGGATAAAAAAAATAGTGTTATTAGTCACTTTCTCGGGTTGATGATGGTTGATGATTCACCAGTGCCTTGAAGACCAGTTGTTGAGTTGTCCTGCGCCTGTTCTTTCAATGTAAAACCAGCCTACTTTTTAGATTTTTAGAGTTAAGGAATAGACTGTGCAACTGCATTTGCGCACCCTCTTGTGCATATAAATTTCTAGTGCTAATAGCCTATTTCATCAAGATCGGTCGCCATAGAGAGATTTGGAGTTTTGTGCAACTATCGCTCACTTAACACTTCGCGGGCCCGTCGAACTTCGGATCTACGAGGGCATCGGAAGGATCATTGCGAGCTGTGGGTTGAGAAGGGTTATCATAAATGATGTCACGTAACGCTTTGCCTTCCATAGCCACTCTCTTTACATAACATTTGAATGTATTCAAATTAGATTTGTCATTTGAATTCATTTTAGAACAGAGTTAAGTGTTTGCTCCGAAAACCTCGTTTGCTCGTAGTGGAGCAGTAAAATTCAACGCGACTATTTTATTAACATTAGGTTTATTTTGTTAGTGCGAATTAGCTAAATCAGGTTAAACAGCGCAATTTTTGTTAAATATAAAATAAACGTATGTGTTAATGTAATGTTTGCAAATTAGATTGAACACGCATTTATATTTAATTAACTAGGTAACGCCATTCAACGTGGTAATGCTGCCAGCATTCTGGGAACCTTGCCAAGTAGAATAGATTTAGAATAGTAGTATATAAGTTAGTTTTATTTTCAATTAGTTACTTTTAGTTTGTATTTTATTCATGTTTGTTAATTATAATAAATCCTATTAACTAGGTATACATATAAAGGATCTATGTACTTTTTTCTTTAATTTTTTACAATTAAAGTTTTTTTTTATTAACTACTGCAATACATTTCAATGTTGAATTTAGAGGTCCATTCTTCGTTTGAAACATGAAATTTGATAGGTGTCTTTTTTTTTCAAAAAATGACATTACTATTAAATATTGTAAAGTATTGTAAAATATTTTAATAATCATTCTTCGTTTATTGGCAACTTATAATATCGAATGTAATATGACAGCGCTAATTTATATGCCCCCATAACACCAATACGTACCTGTCTCAACCTCCGTTACGAAATAAATATAATTCCATATAAAAATCTTAAGTGGCTTATTTCCAATTTGCCAGAATCCCGACAATATTCCACCTGTTGAGAAAATTTATGCGAACCGTCCCGTAAGTAGGTTTTGAAGCCTTTGAAATTCAGCTAAAGAGTCTCCGTACTCATATATAAAATGATTCTAAATGTAGGTGGTTATCGATTGCTCGTTATATTAGTAAAAAATGTGGCATATACCATACTAAAAAAGCAAGGTACTAGCAATAAATCAACCATCTCCTGTAGTTTACAACCTGTCATAAAGTTTGAAAGCTTGTATTGTGGAAAGATCCATTAGTGATGACAAGAAGTAAAGTGCTACAGGAAATCGTAGTACTACGTCACGTAGCACTGTAGCAGTGGCGTGACTACGAATTCTTGTGTCACTGTTTAATGATTATTGTGACCACTAGCATTTTACCTAGAAACACAAAATATCTCATTACTACTAGATTATCAGAACAATTTTTTTTTCCCAACAGTATTAAACGATACATATTTAAAAAAATCATTGCTATAAACATATTTGTAAAACTTGTTTGATAACCTTATTTAAATAATAGGGAAATTGTAACTAATTTCGTTGTTCTAATACAATCGCGCGTATGCGTGACATTCAATATAAAAAGTCATTGTTTAATATAAAATACAATTACACAAACATAGATTTATGAAATTAAAATGTGATGACACTTGTTAGTTTTTTAAAATTTCTTTTGTGCGACTGTCTAATTTTCTAATTAGTTAAATAAACAACAAAGTTCTGTTAAATAAAAAGTGCGACAAATCACACAGACAAAAAACTCTTGTAAAGGAAAATAAAAAAAATAACGATCAACATCTTCAACGTCATAAAAATCAATTGTCGAGAAAATCGAGAAAAATATGTAAAAAACAAAATGATTTCCGTTCCGATAATTCTTAGATAGGTATTAACCTATTAAATAATTACAGAATTTTAATATTATCAAAGAACATAAAAATTCTTTTCCAAAAATAGAGGTTTATACCTACAGAATTTTATTTTTTAGATTTTAAAATATCAATTACCGCACCGGAAAAGCATTGCCATTTAATGGAGCAATGCTTGCAGCATTTTGAAAACCTTGCCAAGTAGCATACATTTAGAATAGATAGTATTTCATAAGTTGGTAAGTTTATTCCAGAAAATCATAGGTTAAAGTCAAATTGAAGTTTTAATATTCATATTAAATATATATATTCATATATTAAGAATCATAGATATATATATATATATATATATATCTATGATTCTTTGGCATAAACTTTAATAAGTAGTAAACTAACCCATAAACGAAATATTCTTACAAAAGTATTTACCGAGGCCTTATACTTATATCAGAAGAAATATCTCATAATAATAACATCGTGCGATGTTCCATTAAGCTTGTAATATCATTTTGCTAGTAATAATTAGCTATTTAATGTTTCCCCTAGTGAATGCGGCTTGATAGGTAATAAACTTTGATACCATTACAGTGGCGGTAACTAAATAAAACGGGTGGAAAAAATTGGGTGAAAATATTATATACTTAATTTTGAGTTATCTATACTAAAATATAAGCTGAAGAGTTTGTTCTTTGCTTGAACGCGCCAATCCAGTAGTTTCTGAGATCCAGTACCTAGTGCTTTGGAGCAAACAAGCAAAATAACTCTTTAGCTTTATACAGGGTTATTTTTAAAACACCAACAAAAAGGAGATAAAAGTACTCATGATTATGAACGACTTTCACAATAGGACTAATCGCCAAAAAAAATCAGCTGTTCCATACATTTATGTTCACTTACCTCGACAAAATGTATGAAACAGCTATTCTTATTTTCGCGATTTCGAGGTTGGTCCCATAGTAAAAGTTGTTTATAATCATCAGTACTTTCACCCTCTAAAAGGTTATTGGTGTTTGAATAATAACCCTGTATATTAGTATAAATGAAGTTCTTACGGGAATGGGAGTCACTTGCGAAAAGCTAGTAAGAGTAGAAGTATATTATGTCCTCCTGACCGATTTTGGTATAAATTATAAATTGCATCTGCGCAGGAAAAAATTCAGTGATTTCGCTAACACTCTTTGAAAATCCAGTAAGACGGTTTTACAGACACGATTGACGACAGATCAGGGGACTCATAGCTTTGTTCTTGGAGACACTAATGAAACAACATAAACTTCCTGACTTCGGGCTGAACACAATTTTTTATCGAGATAACATCTCTTGTAATACTTTTATTTTCGCCCCCAGACTCGAACCCAGGACCTCTTTAGTTACGATCGAACATAGTTCCGAGAGACCATCTAAGCAAAAACTATGTGGCAATTAAGGACGGTTATCAACCAATAAATTAATTTGAAAATTTTAGTTGAACTGAATCAATTTTAAACTTAAGTACAATATCATGTTCATGATCTACCATGACTTTCAGATCCACAGCAGCGATATCAAGATGCCCTTGTGTAGTTTCTAATAGAGGGTAATGAAATTAAATGTGTTGCGTGTACAACATTAAAATAATGTTGTTTTGGCTGGTAAAACTATTTCTTGTTTATTAGGTATTCCTAATAATATTATTTTTTAAATTGCAATTTCAGTAAATGTTTGAATGATGTGAACTCGAACCTGTATCATATGTAAAGCCTATTATAGATTTTTTTTATTGCAATTTCTTAGTTAAGTTTCAAATAGGTATATAAGCATTGCTGAAAAATATTCGTTACCTAAGAAAAAGTTGTCTTGCTTACCTGTCGTGCGCTTGGTCGAGCGGCGTGAGGCGCGGCCGGTCGCCGTCGTCAACTTAGCGCCATGTCGGCGGCCACGGCGGCCAACCGATTCCGTGCGCACGCGCACTTTTCACTTCACTTCGCTACGTTAGCGAGTGCACATTTTTCACACTCCACACGCGCATTCAACGCACTGCACTATGTACCTGAAAATAAATGCAACATTCAGGATGGAGTTTGTTACAGCTATAGATTTGAAATCCGTCACCGAAATACAAAGCGTTTTATTAATATAAATATTAAATAACAATATTTGGCTTGGATGCCGTGTGGTTTCCGGCTTAGAATAGACAACCCCATGTCTTCCCATGGGTGTCGTAAAAGGCGACTAAGGGACATATGGCTGATGGATGGGCAGCAGCATCTATTAGCTCAAGGTTCACATCTTACTGCGATCACCAATCCGTCTGCCAAGCGTGGTGATTATGGTAATATCCCTCTACGATCCTGGCTTGCCAAGGTCTGTTAAGAGGAGGCCCATGTTCAGCAGTGGACGTAAACGGGCTGTTGATGATAGATTTTAAAATAAAATAAAGAATTAGTCGAAACAGACCTGTTGTAAATTTTGACAGGCATAGCAACAAGATTTATTTTTATATCTTTTAAATGCGTGTTGTTATGGTGATTCTAAGACAACTTTTTAGTGTCCCTACTTTTGTAATATTCCTGTACATTGCTCTTAAAAGTTCCTCCAAGCTAAATATGAGGAACTTCGAAAGTATATGCCATCCATTGAATAGTAGTATCTTAAATAATGAAATACGGTTTTAAGTGAAAGTAAAATTACAATAAAATTCATAATCGCGAGCAGAAGCCTTTTTACCCTTAGTATACCGGCAACACTCTTTCTTTATATATATACACTTTAAGTGTGCGAAATTTCATACTCCTATGTCCGACTCCTTATTAACATTTATATACTCTCTGGTACTTATAAAGGTATTTTCATTAGCTTACAGTATTACTCTCATGTCAACCCAAAAATAGCTAAAGTAAATAATTCACTGTCTATTTCACGCCCACTATTTCTTCATCACACGTTCAAACCGAATTACGTAGCAGTAAAAACAATAATTTTATGCATACGACTCCATAAAAGACGTATTTACTTACGAAAAAAAACATAATTCACAATATGACAGTAATAAATGTTCGGTAACATAAAACAGAGGCACATTCTGCAGCGTAAGCATAGTAACAGTAGCAGCATTTAATTTTTATATCTTAATGCTTACGAAATAAGATCGACTTTCGAATATCAATATGTTTCTACGTATAAGCCGCGTTTGTATTATGAAGTATAGCTACGAAATAACGTTTTGTCGCATGAGTTGTCAGGCTTTATGGTTTTGAGGTGAGATAACAATCGAATATGATGCCCTTAGGTACTGGCGAAGGAAATCAATAGGACACAAAGGTGAAAAATAGTATTAGGAGCCGCAATAACTATACTTATAGGACTGTAAAGCGTTCGTTACGGACAACATTCAAATGTATTTAGAAGAAAAAATTGTGAAATGTTTATTGTTCTTTGAAATGTTCTTACTTTATATGGGTCGAAACTACGGTTTCGACCCATATAAAGTATATGTGTAAGTGATATTGAATTATATACCTTATAAAGGGATTACGTAAAATATACAACTCATTACACCCGTGCACGGTGGTTTCAAAGTATGGAAAGTGCCGAACATTCGGCTTGAAAATAAAAAGGTGCTTGATCTTGAGGAACTAATGGTCGGATCTTGTTCGACAATTGAATAGCTTCAAAAGTTACTATCGGGACTTTTTTCATTATATTAAAACCACTGTGATGGTGCCACTTAGGTCATTTATAATTTTATCTGTCGCAATAATAATAAAAATATAATTCTGTTAAAAGAATACAACCATTTGTTCAATTTAATGAACTGACTTTGCAATTGTAATTCTCATTTTTATAACACTAGAGGAGACGTTAATATTCCGTTTTCCCCATTTTTTTATTATTGTCGTAGTCTTGCAGTACCATAAGATTGAATAAGTTAAACAAAGTATCGCATGAATTCGTTTACCACTCATCGGTGTTTAGTTGTCAATTCAATTAAATTATACAATTTTTGGGGTTTTGCGATTAATCGCTCATTACCTGCTCCTTAGTCGCTATCGCTTTTTTACACATTATTCAAACTGCCAAAAATGAAGTTTAATTTTATTGTGAAGTATCGCGTCTACCATCATCGGTTAAGTAAGATGTACTATTACCATGACATTTAAACAGAGGGTAGATTCAACAAGTTATCGCCCACAAGTCTCATCTGAGTTCTAATACGTTATATGTTTAATGGATCGTAAGTAAAGCAATCTTCCTTAGTGAAGCTTGTTGTGTCACGTTAATTCTCTTTAATGACAGGAAACTATCCGACGCCTTCAGGCTTCGTTTTAATATCTGTGACAATATATGACATTAAATTGTCTTTATTAAAAAAAAATGTATAACCACAGTATAACTGTTATATTCAACTAGATAATAATGTTATGGAGAGCAACAACAACGTGTATCAAAATGGCGTGAAATATTTTGTTGACTAACTTCTATTTTATTTTATACAAGATGTTTTATAATTATTATTTTCGTACGGACATTATCTAGTTAGCCAGGAGGACTTTGCCACTTCACGAGACATAAAGTAAGGAGCACTCTATCAATACTAATATAAAATATCAAAATCATGCCTAAAAATTTATATTTTTTTTTTTTCTGAATCAACTTACACGCTTTGCAATGAAATACCACTAAAACATTTAACATATTCCGAAATATATTTCTATAAATCAAAACCAAATTGATAACTTCAACAATAGATCGTATATTTTTATAAAAAATGCATCGTAAAATCGGAATTACACAGTTGGCTTGTGTCCAATAGGAATCGCTGTAAAATCACAGTAAACATAAAATAATTCAGATCTGAACGAATAGCCAAGGTTATATGTCCAACAGGTTATACTATAAATACTATATCTATGTCTGTTAAATACTGAACATCTTCTTGTTTCTACAGACTTCCTGTGATTCTGTACTATCGGGCTTATTATATTATGGCTTATGTTTAACTTACCATCAGATATAGTAAAAATGATCACCAAAATTAAACCCGCATTTTAATGTAAAATTGTAACCAAAGTTTTAACATTTCGCTATCGTATTTAAGCAAAATGACTCCAAATAAATCATTGTTAACCCAAAAGTAGTAAATGATCACCAAAAGTAGTAAATGAACACCAAAAGTACCTAAATGTTTTACTAATTTACTATTCGGTTCTGGCACTCGCCGGCCGCTGCCGCGGCACCGCTCGCTTCGCTCGCTCGGCTCGTGCGTTTTATGGCCGCAGCTCTAACCTAACCTAACCGATTGTCATTTTTCATTGATTTTATTAAGGTAGAAATAGCGCAATAATTTGCTCGCTAAGATTTGGTGATCATTAACTACATTTGGTGATCATTAACTACATTTGGTGTTCGAATACAATTTGAAGTGCAGTCGTGAGTAAAATAGCTAGTACTATTACAATTTTAGACTTTATTTTTCTGGTGTCAAGTATATATTTTTGGTGGTCATTATATTTTATCCCTTATATTATTATAAGCTGTGTTTATAATTAAAATTGTAAGATTCGATTCGCAAAGAAATTTGATTAATTTATACAGTAGGAGCGTTTATAAAGTACATACATTGAAATGCCTTTAATAAGACTAACGTCCTCCTCTAAAGGCTTTTCCGTGTGGTTTCCGGATTAGAATAGACCACCCCATATCTTCCCATGGGTGTCATAAAAGGCGCATAAAGGACATACAGCTGATGGATCAAGTACTGCGATCACAAATCCACCTGCCAAGCGTGGCAATTATGGCAATACTTAATTCAACGGCTCTGCCTTGCCAAAGACTGTTAAGAGGAGGCCCATGTTTATCAGTGGACGTGAACAAGCTGATAAAGTAAAAAAGCCCTCCCCGCTTTTATACCCCGTTTAGTAGTTACGTTTGTTACTAACTAATTATATCTATCCGAAAAAAATCAATGACATCAGTCCTGTCAACTTCCTAAAGATTTTTATTTGATAAAATAAGTCTAAGTTGTAGATACAAGAGTTGGAAACCAATAAGACCGAGATCACACTGCAGCAACGCAGCGGGGCACGGCGAGCCTAAGAACAATTCGTTCCTGAGTGCGGTCGCCGCCATATTTTTATATGGGTTTGTTTCCACGAAGTCGCTGTCACCTTAGTACTTCGGCCTTACAAAAGTAAGGTTAGAACAATGAAAGCTAAATAGTAACTATTTAATTGTTGAAATACCAAAAAATTGTAATTTAGTCAATGGCTTTTAATATATCAAGCGCTAGATTCTTCAATCACTTAAAATTTGATTTTCCTATAACCGTTACAAAATATACATTCATGTTTTAAGCCCTTTGTATATTGTACAGATTAATGGATACAGTGCACTTTCATTTTGTATTTTACTAAAAGCTTTTAACGTAAACTTTTCGGTGACACGTTCCTATAGGTATTTTGGTCCAAAGTATAGACAGGTCAAGCCATTCAACTGATTGAATGAGGTCAAAGCTGAATGGTATAGTAACGATTTTACAAATAGTCATTTTAAAGCAAATACAGTATTCTCTTTATGATACTACACAATAGTATTATAGGATTATTTCTTCGGACGGACATATATAGTTAGAAACGAGGCTTTTGCTACTTCCCCAGGCATAAAGACGAGCAGTACTCTTGTCTTCAGTTTACAAGTTTTTTTGCAGTTTCAAAACACACATCACATGCAAAAGCAATGTATTTTGTATACAGGGTGTCCCAAAAGGTTAAGTAGCTGGGAAAGGGGGTGACAGGGATGGACACAATGGTCACTAGAAAAATAAAAAAAAAATCCGCTCTGGGTATTTAAAAAAAAATGGCATTTTTTTAAAAACTTAAAATTTTACACCTTGTTATTTTTGATGTTGATGTTGATGACCTTGTTGTTATTGAAGATTACATAACAGCATTTTTTTTAAATACAGCCATATTTGTAGGTACAGTTAGCACAAGGTGTAAAATTTTTAGTCTTTTAAAAAATGCCATTTATTTTTTTAAACACCCAGAGGGAATTTTTTATATTTTTCTGGTGACCCTTGTGACCATCCCTATCACCCCCCTTCCCAGCTACGTAATCTTTTGGGACACCCTGTATATGTTGACGGAAAATAATACGAATCGTAAGTTATATATATCGTGCCACTCATATTGTTAAAAAAAAGTGGCCAGTTTCAGTGTACGAGCATAATTATTATAGTCTTTACTTCATTATTATGACACTCGACCTAACAGTAGCATAATTTCGTTTGGTTAGGCCAAACGAGATTATGCTACTGTTGTAACAAAACAACAAAACTTCAACTTAAGTCCTTTTGAACTCAATTGTTAAAAACCTCGTTAGTTAATCTAACTAACTAGAAAGTGGATTAACTAAAATTCTTATTATTTTCCGGTGACATATTATATATACCGTATCTTTCTCTTGACGCACGTTTTCCAAAGAAAAAGGTTAGTGTAACGCTAAAAGAGCGTATAAACTGAAACCTTGCCCTATAATGCGAGTGTAGGCAGTAAAATAAGTAGCATAGGTACTTGAGTTGTGCATCCCTATCGCCTACTCTAGTTGTCGTGTCGAACAATTGTTAGCACAACGCTTCGCACCTTGTTAGGTCCTCCGATCCTCTACGTATTACAATTTATGGCCTGTGAATAAAAAAACCGATTATATTTGTTTTTTTTTTATCTTTGTAGCTTTTCATTGGGTTACGGGTCAGTAAGTTTGTTGTAGATGGGTTTTGTATCTTGGTGACACTGATCTGAATTGCGGTACTATAATTTGGTAAACCCATTTCTATCACATCTAATTTTCAGAGGTCTTGGATGTTCTTTTTTTACATATAGGGATGTTATCAGCTATCTAACTATGAAAGTTTCGTTTAAATTAGTACCTATTAACGTTTAGAAGATTAGGTGAAATACATAAACTAATAAAGAGACAGACATATATTTATATGAATCCGTATTTCCCTTGGTCACGGCGTCACGCTTTAACGGCTGAACCGATTTCGCTATTTTTTTTTGTTGGGTTTGTTACTGTCAGGTTCTTACGAATATGAAAGAAAAAAAAATAAGAATACTTTACCACCATATTAAATTTTTCTGATGTTATCATAGCGCTTTCGACAATAGGTAGGTATAAACTTTTTTAATGTAACCTTATGGCGTTGGACATAACATTAACAGAATTCGTGCTGCTCTTAGTGCACATCACGGTTAGTTCAGAGCTATCACGCCTTAGGTTAAAAAAAACTAATTAATAGATAAATTGTTTTAATTAAGACAGGATAACGTCTGTTGGGTCAGCTAGTTCCTTATAAAATTACTATCTACGAGTGAAAGTTCACACATAACATTTTTAAAATTGTTATTAAGACGTATGGTCTTATTTACACCGTAAAAACCAGTTAGTTTTGCATTGAAATCGTAGACTTCAATTTAATTTATTTGTATAGATCAATCTCACTGTCCAAATAAATTTTTAAATAAAAAATATAAGAAAATTATTGAATTTGTTCATATACAGAACAGCGCCACGTTCATATAATTCCGATGTCCTCGTAGACCTGAAGGCCCGCGAAGTGTAAAGTAGACCGTCAGTTGCACAAAACCCCCCTAAAATACTAAAAGTCATAATCCCTCAATCTCTTCGCCAGCGACCGCCCTGAGCCGGTTCAAGCCTCACAGGGGGCGCCCTCTTGCGCAGGTTGCTTAGTTTGTAGTTTTTAAACCATTTATTATGGCTGGAGCTCTGCTCGCCTTTATGAGCGTGGAACGGTAGACAGAAACACGCTTGTACGATATCACGTTATTTATGCCCGGTGAAGTAGCAAAAGCCTCGTGACTACCTACGTATGTCCATCCGAAAAATAAAAAGGTCATATATATTGCTAAAACACAATGCATAGTGTTGCAAATTAATGTCACCGATGTACTATCTCCCTATATTCATATTGATCCCTACCTAACTTCATCGAGACACTCGATAGATAAATGTTATCGTGTTATAACATTACATGGACATAGTGCCACGGTATTACCACGGTTTATTAATGTAGGTACCTATTTACTTAGGTCTTGCGTCACTAACTGATTTTAGCTTTAGGTACTTTAGATAACAACCTATTTTGTTGTCTGTGGGTAGTAGGAAGTATGGAGTTTATTTAGTTTAGTGACTAACTGAGGTTCGAACTCATTTGTATCAACATTTTTACTTTATCGATGGGTGACTAGTAACAAAATAAAATTATTGAATCTATACTAATATATATCCTACTAATGTATCGAACCAAACAATGTTCA
Source organism: Nycteola revayana (assembly GCA_947037095.2). Lineage (NCBI taxonomy): Eukaryota > Metazoa > Arthropoda > Insecta > Lepidoptera > Nolidae > Nycteola > Nycteola revayana. The sequence continues at coordinate 6,402,688 of OX344845.2, forward strand.
AGCAAACAAACTATACCCTATTCATCGGGGCTTGAGACAAAGTGTAAACAAAGAAAACATTGTGTCTCAAACTTTTTTCAATGTTTCTTATTGCTATTTAATTTAATGTAGGGTTTCCTATTTGTGTGTCTAGCAGCTCGGGTTAAGATAAGGTACTTAACTATGAAGATAATAAAATCATAAATCGCTCTTATTGAATTAATTATTCGGAGAATTAGGAGGATTCTGAAGAACTGTCGCCATCGGGAATAACGAAGCGGTCAACTATATTCAACTATCAATTATTCCATCAATTTTAAGCATAATTTGCTCTTCTTTTTCACATTGTCAATGCACTTTTGTCAAGCCTCTACTGTTATATTTTTAATTGCATCGGCTAGTAAAATTTGAACTTAACTTAAAGCTTTTGTTATTCTCAGCAATAAATCCTTGAACTTGGGCCCATATTAACTCAATAGGATTTAATTCACTATGTCCTTTTAGAACCTGTTTACTGTGGCTTGCGATATTCCCATAATTTCAGTGGTTTAATTGATACCTTTGTACGGATACGAATCCTTCGACCACGTTTCTTCTATGAGTTTGAACACATTAATAACAGCCACCTTTTCCGTTGAATGCGTTGGAGTTTTCTTTGATCGCTTTTTCTTTGGCGAAGAAAAAGTGCAAGCGTTGCTTGGTCCAGGTGCACTCATGTTTTAAGCTCGAAAACGTAAATATAACAAAAACAAAACAACCAACAAATAACTTTAAACTTCATAAAAGATATAAATTCAACGAAAATATCTATAATAATAAATAAGCAGAACTCTCGTATCAACAAGTTGATCTATAGTAAAAATAGCGGATATAATCCGACCGATAACCAAACGTCACATTTTTATGTAAAATGTTCGGGAGTACCTGTGGTCTAAAATTTAGTCGTATTAAAATGCATTCGAAGTTTGGGAATCAAGTCTTTTTTGGGTGTTTTTACATGTAAACGATTTAATAAATCATTATACTTCATAAAAGATGACATTCCTAGGGTTGTTAAGATTTAAACAAATGTCGATAGTAATTATCGACTTTTCTTACTATTATTTACGATAATGTAACAAATAATTGGGATTAATTTAATTACAAACGTTACTAAATTAAACAAATATTTTAATATAAGATACATTTATACTCTCTGAAATCCAAAGTTTATTTTTAGAAATTGGATTTTATTTACTCACTATTATTTTAGATCAAGTACGCGTACATATGTAAATTGTATTATGATACTAGAATATATAATAAAATTTAATAATTAATTTATTTTGAATTAAGTTTTATATAAAAATATCGATAGTTTATAGTCGATGGCCACGATGATTCATTGCCCATCACTTATTAGGTCGCCATGCCCATATAATATAACATTGGCAGGTACTGTCTGTCAGTACTACTAAATTCAAAATTTCATAGGCTTGATTGTACTGACAGCTGTAATAAAATATATTCACTTCATCAATCGTGACCCTTAAAGTACCCTTTTTATGGTTTGTTTACATTTAATCTCACGCCTCGATGATTTCAGCTTTATATATTAGTATAGATAATATAGGCTTTTTATTTTGTCTGTCTGTTTGTTTATCCTTGTATTCCGCCTAACCTCCAGAATGGTCGAACTGATTTAGACGGGATTTTCATAGTTAAATTGCTTATAAAATTCTTATATACGCGGACGAAGTCCCGTGACTTCAGCAGCGTGCAGCAGCTAGTTTATTTCACTTAATAAAAAAAGTTTGGCCGAATTGTTTTTCAGTGTTATTTAACCCATTAATCAATGAAGGTTATATTTTATTACGTAGTTCCCATGGGAATGTGAGCTACGCGGGTGAAACCGCACGCGGAAAACTAGTTATGCAAACATATAATGATAACAAAACAATTGATTAATCGAAATAAATTGAATTAAAATAATTAAATTAATTAAGAATAACAGAAATAACGCATTTACATTCGTTCCATACACAACAGTAAAACATGTTATTATTTATGTCAAAAACTAGTGTTTTCACAGTATATAAATCGAACGTAAATTTAATTCAACGAAATTTTAATGATCGTGTTCAAACGTTCACATTTCATATTTTATAATTGCCTCGATGCAAATTAAAATGAGTTTAGTGGAGTGTCAATTATATTAATTTGAAACATTAATTGGTGCCCAAAATTTATCTGTTACCAGGAAAAACATGCCCGTTGATAATGCAAATTAAATTGAGAATACCGTATTTTGATAAATAGAAAATATTTTACATATCATAATTTCAGCCGAAGAACGGCCACTACTAGACATCCTCCCTCGCAGATCTCAACAGGACTTATTGAAAGTGAAGTTTTTTTATTTGTTACATTAGTAGCATAGTCTCGTTTTCTTAGGTTAGGTGAAAAATCATAATTATTAATTAAATAATATGATAATAGTGCGCGTTCACTGAAACTGGCAACTAAATTTAACAATATGAGTGGAACGAAAGTTTGATCAACTTTCGTTCCACTCATATTTTCAAATTGAACCAACCAATTGAATGATCAACTTACGATTCGTATCATTTTCCGGTGACATATACAAATATAAATACTGAAATATACCCTCAAGGGAAGGAAATATAGTGTTCTTTTATTATGTTTCTTTAAGTTGTCACTTTACATGGCTATTATTAACTTGCATGGCAATTATTGGGTAACAGTAAAATTGTACCAGTTGAAAATATGAAACAATGATTCGTGCCAGAACACCACAATGCGGCGATGTGATTGATTGTCACTTTAACGCCATTAAGCTGTCGACGTCACCAAGCATACCTATTGTTACATTGCAGCCGTGTGTTCGGCAAAATTGACAGTTCAGAATAAAATTAAAGTGTCTGTTTGTGTTGGAAAAACAACAGGTTTTTACTAAATGTTTATAAGGCTACTAACAATAAAAACACAAAGTCAAAGTCGCGCTTGGCAGCTAGTATGTAGTACATAATAGCAAAGAAAATATCGGGTTTATTGACTTACCACCGTATACTGCCTGAACGATTATAAGAAGAAGATACGATTAGGAGATCTTCTTGTTTTCAAAAGTTATGAATGTAGAAATAAAATAAAACAAGCTAATATTGTAAAGTCTATTCATTCCAGTCCAAACCATAAATTTTCTAGATATAAAAACAAAATAAAAATTCCATCTGACAATTTTTTAGCTTCTAAGGCATCGATATAAAGATTCCATATTTACAGCTAAATAACACATTTGTTACAAAAGGTTGGAAAACTTAATGTAGGTTTTTTTTAATGTGACATTTCCCGGCAAAAGCTTACTGTCTTAATACTCGATACATTGTATCCACAATCAACTTTTTAGTCAACTAATCCAAACTTTCAAACTTATCCTTATCGGGATAAGTTTGGTCCCGTTCCAAACTTATCCCGCGCGATGAGTTGACTAAATAATTAATTTTATTGTTTTTGATTGATTGGGATCACTCCCTAAATTCATCGTGGCTCTTAAGAACACAAAGTAAGTTAAGAATATATAACCAATACTTCGTCAGTATAGAAAGGTACTGGTGTGAAAACTTCCCTCAATTTCCTGTAGCGCATCTCTTTGAAACTGACGTTAAAGCTGTCAAGGAAATTGAAAGTATCCGGGTTTTTAAACTGATGCGAAGGATCTATAAAATTTCCCAATCAGTAACAAACATCTAAGCCGCGGTTCCAATCAATAACCAGATGTGACTTGCGATGAAAACATTCTAAAATTCTATTTTTAATTTTTTTACCTATTGAATATCAAAATTAAAAAAAAAGAGAAACATTATACCTACTTAGTATCAGTATAAAATGCCGTAAGGAGGTTAAGACAGACGGTTTAAGATGTATCATAACTTATTTTAAATTTTAATAAAAAATATTTTTAGTGTCATATTTTTAATTTTAATTACAGACGATTCAGTTCATGGCATGTTAATCAGAAGGTTGGGTCAAAATAGTACAAAATATAGATGTTCAACTATTTCGTCTAAATACAAGTAACATTCACCAATCACAAATTATCCCACAGTACCTGTCGCTTCACATTCCCGTCAACTATATTAGTTAATAGGGAATCTATGCTAAACATATTTCGTTAGTTTCTGTAGCCGTCACAACGACCCGATCCTTGCGGATTACTGTCCCATCAAATTACTCTTATGCAAATAGTAAGGGAATAAATACTACCTGTGCTTGTACATTTAACCTGGAATAGTTAATGAGACTAGACGAGCTTTTATCCGGCAGTGCATGCTAAACAACAATGACATCGTTTTATGTAGAGACTATACTTTACCCGACATTTCATCTACGTGTAATAGTGCTAACGAAATTAAATACAAAATTTTAACACCTATTTCAACCCTTTCAAGCTTTTTTTTCAGTGTTCTGTTCAGAATCTGCTCAGTTAAGCGGCCGTAGCTCATTGGCTACGGCGTCGGATCTGTGAACTTGTGGTCGCCGGTTCCATCCCCAGCCAATGCACTACCGACGTGAACCCACTCGTAACACAAGCATTTTAACAAGAATACTAGTACACTGCAAAACTCTGATAGTAATATTACTTCGACGTTTATAATTTTAAGTATGGATGATAAAATTATATTTTGGTCACAGCCTCTCAGCTCATAGAAATAGCTCGTAGTATTAAGTTTTTTGCAAAGGTAAATAAAAATGTGAAAAAATCAGATCCGAAAGATATTATTTTTTAACAATAAGATTACTAGCACTACTACTACTACAGTTGTACTGTGCTTTTGTTACGAGTTGGTTCACGTCGATAGTACAATGGGTGGGGATCGAACCAGCGACCTAAAGATCACAAGTTCGACGCCATCTTTGATTAAACACCAAGATATATTATATCGCATATAGCATATTCATCTCAGTTCCCATTTTTAAGGTACAATTTTGGGTAATGCAAATATCTTAGCTTTCAGTATATTATTTTTGTGTTGACTAAAGGCAAACTTACTTCATATAAGCCTCTCAGATACGATATTGAAGTGCATGGTTAGTACTGCACTCTCATATATTAATATCAGTTTAAAGAGAGCTCTTTCTACCAGAATACCAAACGCTTGTCTAAACATCCAATTACCTATTAAAACAACCATGGTCTCGGTTTAGATTCTTGTGACAACTAGAAGAACTTCAAGACAAAAAAAATACCTAAGTTGACCTAGGTATTGTTTTCCTTTAAACCAAAGCTGGTAAATTTAAAATAAGTTACAGAGCTCTTTGCTATTTTTTTTCTTTCACTTCAAAATTAACAATACGGTGTGGCAAATACACTCGTCGACAAAAAACAATTTTACCTATCATTGACTTCGGCGCTGACGGACGAGTTTCACGCAAATAGAAATACGCACAAAGGATGTAATTTCGACATAAATATTTCATAAAAATCTCAGACAGTTGATTTTGCTTTATATTGAAGATGCCAAATAACTCAAAAGATGGTTCGATAACGGTAGTACTAAAATTGCCCATATTTTTAATATAAAAGTATAAAGACGACTTTCTAACATAAAAAACAACTTTATATCTCCTGTGAGGAACTTTTCAGTTTGCGATGAAAACAAATAAGCCATTGTTTCTGAACGAAAGTACTTCATAAAACCGTTTCCTATAAAATTTTCCATACCGCATCAGAATAAAACTTTATTTTCGCTATAAAGCGTTGTAATATTATATTTATGGAACGAAAATAAACACACATCATAATACAATATATATTATTATATTGATTATTGATTGATTTGAAAGAATAATTAAAATCTAAATTAAAGAGACAAACATACTGAAATAAAGAGGTAAACATACTGACTGAACTACACACTTGATAATCCAAACAACACAAAACACACACACAAAAAAAAACACTTCCACTAATCTCAATCCGATTCGAATTTCAAATTATAGCGTCTCAATTCAAATGTCCCGCCATTCTCACACCATAAACACAGCGAAACGCAGTTGCCGACCTCGCGTCAACAGGTCGCATCCCACACTGGCAGCCGCCCCGATCGTCCCGTTCGCGCTCGCGCCAAAAATAATACTCCTAGAAGGACATCGGAGGTTTTCAATGACCCTGTTGCTATTGGAAAATGGCTTTCCCTGGTACTCCATTGTCTATCATACCGTTTGATTCGCAGTGGCTTGTAACTGCGGGCCCTGATTTATTACAGGGCTTGTTCAAAAAAGCCATCAACAATGACAACAAAATATTTTTAAAGAAACCTTACTAAAAGTGTCGCTTTAGGAACTCGAATTTTACTTCAGCATAATATAGAAAAATGTATACATACATTGGGACTACCACTATAACCCGGGCCCCAACTGCTGTCTCAACAGTATTTCAATATAATAACAATACCCCTTTGGTTATTACACAAACTTCAATGAGTCTTGATAGACTAGCTTCCCGCGTGTCTATGTAGCTTTTGTTTCCATGGGAATTTCATCGATACGTTATCACTGCTAAAAGAATGAATGCTAAAAGAATTTTTAAATTTTTGAAATCGGTGTAGTTGCAGCCCTATTAAATGCAAAAAATCAATTAATAAGTCTTGTCTCTTCATAATATTACATATTATTAGAGATTTGATATACCTATATGACGAATTATAATGAATTCTTGAGGAGACTATCACGGGTGGAAATTTTACTAAAAATTGATTTAAAGTAGCATTTCTCAGGCGAAGGATGTAAAAGATTCCTTACGAAAAAAAAACTTGCTTCAAAATTTTTCGACAAACATGTAGGAAAACCTACTTACGTAAATATCGAAAAAAGCAATAATACATATTTTAACCTTCCGCCCCAACAAGTTAAAAGGATTAATCGTAAGTACTTTCTGTTTATTTTAATAGGTAAAATCCCGGTTAGAAGATTTATTATACTGTTTCTAAAGGGATAAATATAAAGTTGAAACGTTGAGTGCGATGTTTTCATGTGCCGCGTGGCCCCAGGAGTGATTTGTAAAATGACTTTCAAGTGTTTACTTTGCTTTTGATCGATTACTTAGTATTAATCAAAGGAAATGTTTATACTTTTATCGTTGGAAATTATTTACCTTAATACATTATTATATTAAGCAATATTTGACTAGTTTTTTAGTTATAAGAAGCAGTACCCTTTCTACCAGTAAGCCACGCGGGACCTGTGCCCATGGCCCATAGCCATTGGCGTTGAAAGATGATAACATAAGAACATTGTATAAATTATTTATTTTGTATGGTAACACATATAAAATTGTTGCCTATGAATCTATGTATTCTATTCTTTATGACGTGACAGTCATAAAGAATACATAGATACATACTTACCGCCCATTCACTATTGTAAAAGTTGGTAGAAAAATATAATAAACCTTCAATTTTACAAGTTGAATCATCTGGCTGAATTAATCAACCCCAATACAACACGAGCGCAAATTATATTTTACAAGCATATTTATTCCAAAAGATTACCATATTTTTTCTAAGCCCAAGTGCTCCAGAATGGTCTAGGATGGTCCTGCTTACAAGTAATTGAACGTAGGTGTCATTTTATACCATCCATAGAATTAGGATGTCGTATTTATGCATGATAATAATAGTCTATAAGCTAGAATATTAACTCCTACAATACCTACAGTTTATGTATTCGTCTTGATGACGTACAAAATAATACCATCGTGGGTAGTATTAATAAGTCTCCCAAGAGTATTCTCGAATGCTTGCATCGCGGAATATAAGTAGGTATAGATAGACCACTTTATACATAATTGACAATATTTCAAAACCAAAATACCGTTTCTTTATTTGTGAATACGAATCCCAAAAGCAACTATTTTATTAAATATTTTTTTGCAGGCTACTTTTTGAGAAAAAAAAACCGAAAACATGCGTGATGACATCATCGTTACGGTGTGGACTTATAATAGTAAAATATCCGCATTTTAGTACATGCACAGAAATATGTTGTCCGTTTGTTCCACCTAATCTCTGGAACAGCTGGAATAATTTTGACGGGACTTTCACTAGCATATAGGTGATAAAATAAGGAGTAAGTTAAATAACGTTTTTATTAAAATGACAAATCTTAAATCACAGCTTGTCCAATCTGAAATTCTTAAGTTCTCATTGAGGAAAAAAGACGTGTCCGTTGACGAAAGCGCAATGCGAACCGCGATTTATAATGATGTGACCCAAAGATAGGGGATTTCAGGATTCTAACCCTATGTTATAGTCGAACATTTCCGCTAGACCAATAAGCACCTACCTTGTACTGTCAGATTTTGTAGTCTTATAATTTTACAGTATAAGTGCAAGGACTGTAAAATTATCAGATGAATGGAAACAAATCACGGAGAATATCCCTTTGAAATGATTATTACAACTACTTATGAAACGTATTACGTAATTGCCTTAATTTTCTCTATTTATATTTCTTTTTTACTCTTAGAGTAGAAACTCTACCTTGTAAAGGCGGGAATGAAATCTGAATAGATTTCTAGGAACGGGCAAGTCCTAGAAATCTATTCAGATTTCACATTTATTATTCAACAAATAAGCATCTTCTATGAGAGGAATGATGTTTGTTGTTGTTCAGAATAAAATATATTTATGTAGTATTTTATATACACACTAGCGGCCCGCCCCGGCCTCGCAACGGTGGACTTTTATGACCTTTGTTACTCAGGTATAATGTAGCATTCTAATGGTGAAAGATTTATCGAATCGTTCAGTAATATTTGAGTTTATTCAAAGTCAAAGTCAAAGTCAATAATATCTTTATTCATATAGACACAATACAAAAATTATTAAATCATGTTCTTATGATGCGTCCATTTCTTTTCCTACCACCAGTTCAAAGACGTGGCAACTCTGAGAAGAACTGGCAAGAAACTCAGAGGAATCCTTTTTTAAATCATCAAATCATCATTTATTTTACAATATTGTTAAGCAGCAGTGTCATTCCAGAGCAAGTTACTCCCAAGCCATATGCCATTTTACATAGTTTAGCTTTGACAGTGGCTTTAAATTTATTAACAGATAATTCTCTAATATTATTTGGGGGTTTGTTATAGAAGTGAACACATTGAGTTGCACGAGTTGCAAGTACTACTAAGTCATGCTTATGTCTAGTATTCATATTATGTATATCTAAACTTATCTATATTCTTATGTACGTATAACAAATTTTCATAAACATATTGCGAAGCTAGAGTAAGAATTTTAAAGTCTTTGAACTTCTTACGTAGGGAAACCCGCGGTCCAAGTTTGTATATGGCTTTCAGCGGCGCGTTTCTGCAGCACAAATATAGTATCAATGTCCGCACAGTTTCCCCATAGAAGAATTCCATAGTATTCGAAAAAAACATACAAAAATATAAAAATTCTAAAATACAAACTTTTCCTCTTTATTATATTATATTAGATAACGTGTTTTCTTAATATATTTGATCCCTTAAACAATAGTTAGTATCACGTGTTGTTATTTTTAAGTGTGTTGCAGTCTACTAGTAGTCTTGTAAACCGTAAAATGCTTGTGTTACGAGTGGGTACACGTCGGTAGTGCAATGGGTGGGGAGTCCATTGGGCTACGGCGGCTTCGTTACGTTGGTAGAGATTTTTTTAAAGAAAAATACATTTGATTAAACATTGACATTCTTAACACAAGCGCGAAATGAGGAACCCCATAATTCAAGATGCACGGGGAGGTGCGGTCCGCACAGCCAGTACTAAAAATTATTTCATTTCATTCCTAGCGTAATCAGTACATGTGGCACTATCTTCTGTTAAAGCGATAGCATATGAAAAAAAACCAATATCACCTACAATTTTGAGGGGATTCCACACTTTTTTGTTTGGAATTTAGCTTTTTTTGTAAGTATCATCAACAATCCATTAGAACTCAACATAAGCGATTCATATAGTAAGTACACTATATTTGTTCCAATTAAACTAGGCAATTTTTCTATCAGCAACTAGTCAGTGTATTATCAGGCATGACATCGTTCAAGCCAACATGACAGGCAGCATTACTGTTCTAATCGCCTAACACCGGCAATTGCGACCTACATTGCATGCTTTTAGTCAAACAGAGCTAAAATTCATAATATTATTATTATAGCAATTTTAGAAATGTACTAGTTAATTATAGTATTCATTTTAAATTTATATATATAATATTATACTTATATATAAAGAGATAGTTTGTTTGCTTGAACGGGCTAATCTCACGAACAACTGGTCCTTTTTGAAAAATGTTTTTAGTGTTAGCTAACCCATTTAACTATACTAATAAATAAAGCTGAAGAGTTTGTTTATTTGTTTGCTTGAATGCGCTTATATCAGGAACTACTGCTACGATTTGAAAAAATATTTCAGTTTATGCTAGCCTATTTATCGAGGAAGGCTATATAGGCTATTATTATGAAGTTTCCACGGAAACGGGAGTTACGCAGGTGAAACCATGCGCGAGAAGCTAGTCATATCTATAAATGAAATTCCGATCATAGCCACTTATCGATACTTAATTAATTACTTAATTGATTGTCTTTAATACAAAATGTACGATACTTTATCTATGGATTTTCTCTTTGTCAAGAAAAGCGAATCTACCTGTTTGCCAGAGCTATAACGCAACTCATATGGTCAGCAAGATTTACTGATAGGATTACATATACGACGAAAATCAGATTTCCCCAAGGCTTGCAGAGGCTGCACAGTCGCTCGCTTAATCAGAAACTGACCATATGCAATATAGGAACTAGTAGGTATTTCATCGTGCGTGGACATATCGGTTCGACAGTCAAAGGATTTTGTCACAAAATAAAGGATTAATTCACTATTTACAAAAAATATGATATCTGTTTGATGGTTGATGTTTTTGTATACAGTAATTATTTTGGTTATTAGTTAACAACTATGGTTCAGATTAGAATTAACAAATCAATACTGTATGTTACCGGAACTGTATAAAAATAAGGAATTGTATACAATTCCTTTATAATCATCATCATCATCAACAGCCCGTTTACGTCCACTGCTGAACATGGGCCTCCTCTTAACAGACCTTGGCAAGCCAGGATTGTAGAGGGGTATTGCCATAATCACCACGGTTGGCACACGGATTGGTGATCGCAGTAAGATGAAAATCTTAAGCTAATAGATGCTGCTGCCCATCCATCAGCCATATGTCCCTTAGTCACCTTTTACGACACCCATGGGAAGACATGGGGTGGTCTATTCTAAGCCGGAAACCACACGGAATCCTTTACAATATCTGCCTTTATTGAAATGTGATCAATAATATTATTACGATTTTTTAATTAGTGTTTTTAAGTGTACTATCAATGTTAATTACAATAATATAATACGCAGTTTCGGTGCATATCATGAATATGAATAGTAATTATTATGCTTTTCTTTTATGCGCACATATTGAGTAGAGCTTTATTATGCAGTTTATACAATTCCTATGAATAGTATGCATTGACGATTTCCATTGCCACCTTTATTGACATGTATATTCATAACGGCAATAATATTCTTGATTATGAATACATACATGTCAATAAAGGCGCCTACTTCGTCAAAAAAGTAAAAGTAAAAACATGCTTACTTATTAAATATGACACGAGTAAAATACCTTATTTAAAACATATATAGTTAGGTCATAATCAGAATTAGTACCCAGGGTTTAAATCAGCACTTATAAACATTATCCCCGCGTAACTCTGGTTCTTGTGAGAATTTCAAAATAAAAAATAAAGCCGGGCTATTAGGCTATGTGTCATTTTGAAAATTCTTACGACATACTGATAAATGGGCTATCTATTACTGAAAGAATTTTCCAAATCGGTCCAGTCGTTCTTAAGATTAGCACGTTCAGGCAAACAAACAAACTCATCAGTGTTATTTTACTTAATATAGATATAACGTGGGTGAATTTAATAAAGTACTTTGGCTTATGTTCTACCATAAATATTATTTGATTCAAAGCTACCAGTGGGCGTGATATATGTAAAGAAGCACCCACCATATATTGTAAGGGCGAAGGGTTGGAGACGATATTTGTTTAAGGAAAGTAACTTTCGCAATAATTCCAAAACCGAATCGGTTCTTATACAAATATTGCTATAGACTTATCTTTGAAGTATACAGAGTATTTCATGAAAGTATAATCATATTTTAGGGTTAATAAGTTTTAGGGAATTTCACAGCCTCCGTAGCGTAGCTGGTATTTGGCTCGCTTTAAATCTCGGAGGTCGTAAGTTCGATTCCCACGCCGGACAGGAAATCTTTATGTTAATTCAAAGATTTATTTCGCGGCTGGTTGGGTGAGGAACTACCCTCCGTGCCCCGGAACGCGCGTTAAGCCGTTGGTCCCGATTGTTATAACATCATTTATATTAATCGTATATCAAGGCACGGGTAGCAGCGTTTCCTTGTGTGGTACAACATAATACTGCGGTCAACCAACTAACCTGCCAAGCGTGGTGACGATGGCAAATAACCTCCCCTAGGAGGAGACCTATTTTCTGCAGTGGACGTTATATGGGCTGATGATATATGATATGATATATATCATCTTATTAACTAAAATTTATTTATATATATAATTTTACTGCATGTGTGTATGTCATTGAACTCCTCCTAAACGGATGGATCGATTTGAATTTAAAAAATGTATGCGTTTGGGTGGCGCCCTGGATGGTTTAGATTCACAAATTTTATAGAATATAACGGACAACGTCTGTCGGCTCCACTGGTATACATAATAATTATATAGGTTATCTTTTTAGTTTTCTATTTTATGTTGGTAAAACATTATTAGTTTTATTTTCCAAAAATTTCCAACTAGAACTAAGTGTCAAAACTAAAAGAGGAGTTTCGCTAACAATTTTTAAATACAGTACCGGATATTATTGGTTAAACAAGCTGTTTAACAATAATATATATCAGTTAAACAAACAAACGCGACTTATCTCGAAACTTTGAATTACGTGCTCGGAAAAATATGAACAATCTTCGTAACGCCAAAACAATGAAATAAAGTAATTATTGAAACTTTCCTCAAAGTGATAGCGGCCATTTTGACTCGTAAGAAAGTTATTTAATTATACAACTAGAATAGGGTCTTACGCAATTAAGTTTTATTGCTTTAACATTAAATAAAGAGTAAAGAGAATTCAATTTGTTTCTTGCCCTATGTACGAGCAATAACTCCGTACACTGAGATGTTGAAGTTGTAGGTTGAATTAAACGGGATGTGACAGGAAATAAAATCACTGTTTTGTGTCCGTAAAATTATTACTGTTTATTGTCAAAACATATTATTATATAAGGTGAAATGTAGGTTATTTGTGGCGGGTACGATATTCTAGTCGGCAAATGTACGCGAGTCATCAGCACTTTAGCAATGCTTAGTCAGGTAAAACCGGAAACAATTGATATCATGTGGCGATGCTCGTACACCCTACGAAATCACTCTTGTTCCCTATAAGTTGGGATAGTCTTTGGTGTAAGACGTTACTTGTTTCGACACCCTCGCGCCGTCTCCTCTCAGAATAAGACTAGCATGTTTACTGAATCTGCGGAGAATCTCAAGAGATGATAATATTGTATTTACATCTCTTGTCTCAAAAGGCACAAATACATGACCACTATCAAAGGTCAGTGTATTTGTGCCTTTTGGCGTTGAAACATTGGGGCCGTGGGGACCAGGAGTCAATTGGTCGTAACTGCCAGTTAATGATTAAGGCACATACGACGAATGTTTTTTGACGTATAAAATTCGACCTTTTACTTCTGAATCCTAGAAATGAATGCGGCAAGTTCATCAAGAGCTCGGATTTACTTTGCGCAGCAGATAAGCATTGCCATTCAACGTGCGGCTGCCAGCATTCTGAGACTGTTGTCAAGTAGCATAGATAACGACATACGACACAAATAAGTTACTTGTATTTGATATTACATGCATGGCCAAATTAAAATGTTAAGGCAGAACCAAAAACTGACACTTTTGTGTTAATTTAAATTGAACATGAGAGACAGTAATTTTATTTTATTCATGCTTTATTATCATGAAAAGAACAAAAAAAACATTTTTAGACATAAATCAAAATAATATTTAATTACCTGTTTCTTTAGGTGGTTTAATAAACCTTCATGGTTTATTAAGGTACAAGTTGGTAGCGGGCGACATGAAGCTGCAGCAAACGACGTGTCGCAGCGACACAGGGAATTTCATAGAAATACATAGAAACCAGTAGTGTCGCTGCGACACGTCGTTTGCTGCAGTTTCATGTCGTCCGCTACCAACTTGTACCTTTAGCAAAACTTGATAGAGTAGCAAATATCGAACTTTTTTTTCGGACGGGTATTATGTAGTTATTCAAGAGGCTTTTGTTACTTCACCGGACATAACAAATATCGAACAATGTACCCACAAACTTTAAGATTTATGTTCTCGTAATTTTGTTTCTCTGTAAATAAACCATAATAAATTATGTTCAAACTACGTTACGAGCACTATCGTAAATAGATCATTTTGAATACTTATTAGTAATTACAACCAATATAGAAAGTAATTAGTTATTTAACAATTTTCTAGTATAACAGGTTACTTACTAATGGTTACAATAAATTTTGGAATGGTGGTAGTATATTCACTGCAACTAGGAAGGTCGGGCCATAAATTGTGCTACTCTTTTTTTTTCCTCGAGAATAATCTAAGTACAAGCCAGTTAGGAGCTTAGTGCTTGCAGGTGCTTCACCCGTGCCTCAGAGAGCACGTCAGAATAACGTACTCTCTGAGGCACGGGTAGATCCTGCGCCTGATCTCCTACCATTCCACCAGATTTTTATAAACAATGCATCTGTGTTTGTGCAAAATCTCTTAAGAGTTTGGCCGCGCTGGTTGAAATACGTCAGATGTAAAGATTATCATAACAATAAAAAAAACATAAAATAAAATATGGTTTATAATGTTTTTAATAACCGTCTTATCCACCAATCAAAAGTCTGCAATTTGCGGGGTCTCTAACAGCTACAACATAAGATGCAAGAAACATTTTTTTTACAATCAATATCCCCAAATCCCTGGAGAGACGTGGAATGGTCGGTAAATCGTTTTGTCCCTTTGTTGAGGGCCCTTAAAGCTCATTCCTATGACTCACAGGGGGATTACACGAATTATGAAAATTATTTTTCTGTGGGGCTTCTGTTTTTCCTGTAATATTGGTTTGAAGGCTCTTTACTGTACGGTAAAAATATATAATACTTGCGAGTATATACTAGAACATTATACACCGTGAATTTTTATCTTTGTTAATAAAATTGGTACGACGATTTTACATCAGTATTACTATCGAAACGAAACATTAAACGTGAAAAAATAACATAATTATGTGTTTACAAAAAGAGTTTCGCTCAGGGGCTTAGGCTCTAGTACCTTGCAATACAAGACAATGTAGACTGTTCGAATGGCAGTCCTTAACGCAGGTCAGTCTTTTAAATCTAGTATTTAATGCAATTGAAAAGCTATTACATTTTATGTATAACTATTTATAGGTGTATAGTTGCGCTTTCCAAAGGTTACTTCGACGAATGAAATCTTCGATTGTATACAAAGATTTATTTTTCAGCGCCGAAACCGATCTTGACTGCTACACTACGGAGGGTGTCCAAACATATCACTATTCAAACGCGGATATTCCAACTTCATGTAAGATAAGAATCTCTGAAGAAACTGAAGTATACTTATACCCCCTTCAGACATTCGCTAGGTTCGAAGATTACTTCACAAAGTTGAAACAAATTGTTAACGAAACCTAAGAAACTTTATTTTATGCATATAATACGAGTTCGATATAATTGAGATGTAATAACATAAAAATAAAACATTAAAAAAACACACGCACACATCTTGAGACGTGGCGTCGCGTGGCTAAGCTATCCAAATATTCATCATCATCATCATCAACAGCCCGTTTACGTCCACTGCTGAACATGGGCCTCCTCTTAACAGACTTTAGCAAGCCAGGATCGTAGAGGGATATTGCCATAATCACCACGCTTGGCAGACGGATTAGTGATCGCAGTAAGATATAAACCTTGGGCTTATAGATGCTGCTGCCCATCCATCAGCCATATGTCCCTTAGTCGCCTTTTTCGACACCCATGGGAGGACATGGGGTGGTCTATTCTAAGCCGAAAACCACACGGCAGCCAATCCAAATATTGTTATTTATTATTTATATTAATAAAACGCTTTGTATTTCGGTGACGGATCAACGTACAGCCTGAAACACAGATCGTAAGGACTGGAAACTTGAAGTGCATATTCTCTATGTGACGTAGGCATCTGATAATTAAGGACTTTAAAAGGAGATGAAAAAGGGTAGCAAACTTTGTATGAAGAAATCGAATCACCGATGAAGTCGCGGCTAACAGCCAATCGTCCTTGTAAGTAAAATACGACCATTAAAGTCAACAGATGAACGTTAGCATAAGGGTTGCCACCTTTTTTTTTGTTTTATATAGTCATTTTTCCAAAATGTTTCAGCAACTTTTTGTAAAAACTACCATATATAATATTTTTGGGAAATTCAGGAAAAAAATTGTACACATTTATTTTTAATCATTTTTCCATGTGTATTTTATAATTTTTATATTTATAAGAGTATGAGCATGTGTGATCCTTGTGAAAATAAATCAACAATTCATTGTTTTCATATGGCGCTCTGAGGGTGCGGTCAAAATTTTAAAAGCGGGCAAATTTTGTATTTTCTTAAAAATATAGTACTTTTTGTACTATATTATTTTTTTATAACATACTAGCTGACCCGGCAGACTTCGTACTGCCTCAATCGATACATAAAAGACCTAAACATTTGTATAAAATAAACTGGGCCGTAGAGACTTCGTTTATGCGGTACTCCTACCCCTACCCTACACTACCCCTACCCTACACTACCCCTACCCTACACTACCCCTACCCTACACTACCCCTACCCTACACTACCCCTACTCTACACTACCCCTACCCTACACTACCCCTACCCTACACTACCCCTGCCCTACACTACCCCTACCCTACACTACCCCTACCCTACACTACCCCTACACTAAAAAATCTTGGCAAAAAAATTCAAGTTTTTAATTAACAAAATAAAGCTCAAATTGACTCTACATTTTAGTTAGAAAACGTTTGTATGGGAAAAAGAAAAAGGCAGTTTTAAGGGGTTTTCAGGCAATTATTCGAATTTTTCTCGCCGTAAAAACCATCCTTGAACTTCCACGAACATTAAAAAAAAAGAATTAGCGAAATCGGTTCAGCTGTTCTCGAGATTTGCGCTTAGCAACACATTCAGCGATTCATTTTTATATTATAGATAGTCCATTTTACTGAAATATAGTACGATACTATATAATATTGTACGGGTGGCAACCCTAGTTAGCATGTACAAACAAGATTTAATAACTATTATTGCAGTAATAGATAACTGCTTTGTATTTTTTTTTGACCCAAATATACATACTAACGTTGCGAGTTAAATAGAAGCCTGTAATAAAAAATGACTGTGCCGGATTTTGGCTATGACAGCTAAATCTAACGGAAATTATCCATTTGCGATGAACGTTTGGTGACCACTGAAGGATGGAAACCAGCCTTCTTATTATATACAGCTAATAGTTGGAAATCACAAAGGGTATGGCATGTTAGTAGCATTACCAAATGAAACGGTTTTCCATTATTTTTGTTTTTACTTGCCAGTTATATTTTTTTCTAAATTTATTGCTCAAGTCGTCCCGAGCCGATTTACCTGTGCACAAGCTTTTTATTTTTGCGAGGAACCTTTATGTTTTTTATAAATAAAAAACCTTATTACATTTATTGTAAATCAGGCGGTAGAATTCCCATCAAAATTATACCAGTCGTTTTGAAATTTTAGCATTTGTAATAAAAGGTTTAAATGAATATTAAAAAATTTAGATGTATCGTCTTTCTTTAATAGCCAAATTTATTGTAAGCATTTTAGTTTTCCAAAAAGGTTTGCCTTAATATAATTAAACTACAATTATGAAAAAAGGAATAAAAGCTATCGAAACGTCAACATAAAATAGACTTTAAGCCAAATACTTAAAATTTACAACTTCTTGTAAGCTTAGTAAACTTTATTTCTTTCTTACAATTTTTTAGTGTTTTTTTAAAAGACAACTCCCGCACTAGGGAAATAAATCCCTGTGTCGCGGGGGACTTTACAAACATACATTTCACGGACACAAAGTACACCCAGACTCAATAATTGTCCCGGGTGGGAATCGAACCCAGAACACCAGGTCCCAGAAGCAACTACCGTAACCACTGAGCCACCGGTGCAGTCAATTTGTTGTTCAATTTAGTCACAACGAGACTAACATTATTTATAGCGGCTTCATCCGCTCCAAATATTCACCCTTCCATATTGAAATACACACCCACCATCAGTTCTATTCCAAAAGTCATTGCAAACTATCATAGAGTAGGGAAAAAGGAGGTCAAAGGCCGGGAAAATTTCCCTATGGAGGATGTAAAAATTTCCCTAGATGGATCGATGCATTTAACAGCATATTATGGTGCGAATGAAACTAAAATGTCGATGCAAGGGTAACGCCCAGTTATTGAAAGTTGACAACTTCCGTAGCGTAACGGTATTTAGCTCGCTTTAACTCTCGGAAACCGTGGGTTCGATCCCCACGCCGAACAAAGAAATCATTTTGTAAATTCTAAGATTACTTTCCGGATCTGGATGATTGAGGGACTACCCTCCGTGCCCTCGGAAAGCACGTTACGCCGTTGGTCCCGTTTTTTATAACACCTATAACAAACTTATAAGTACCAGGGAACGGGCAGCAGCGTTTCCTTGTGTGTTTCAACATAATACTGCGGTCACCAGCCCGCCTGCCAAGCGTAATGAGTATAGCAAAAACCGTGCATCCGAGTGCCATGTTCAGCAGTGTACGTTGTAAAGGCTGATGATGATGATGATAATTGAAAGTTGATCAGTGTTGAATTTCATTTGACACCGAAGTTAACAACTAAGTAAGAAAGAATATAACTTTAATAAAAATATCTACACACTTTGAAAGTAGAAAGAATCATTGCAAACTATATTTATTAATCATTATACCTAGTCAGGTCATAAGTATTGTCACACAGTAAAAACTTTTCTTTTATAATGCTGGCCACAAAAAAGTTTATAGAATTCGAATTTCGAATTGTTCATGAAAATAAAAATGAATTACTAGTTAAAAATAAATAAAAAAATAAAAAATAAAATTAGTTATTAATTACTTTTTAGAATTTTACTCATTTTTAAATATGGAGTGGACGCTTAACGTGTTGCAGTTATCGCGTTGCATCGTTGCGATTACGCGCCAATTAAAATTTTTGACATACTGAAAAATTTGAATATAACCAAAAGATTAATTTATCGCACCATCAAACGATACAATGAAGACTCTAGTATAGATGACAGGTCAAGAAGTGGTCGCCCTCGGTCTGTTAGGACTCCAGCAGTGATAAAAGCTGTGAAGGCGCGAATTCAAAGAAATCCCAAACGTAAGCAGAAACTGTCGGCCCTTCAGATGGGGTTAAGCAGAACCACGGTGAAAAGGGTGTTAAGTAAGGACTTAGGGCTTCGGGCATATCGAAGAAAAACAGGACATCGTTTGAATGCTCGTCAAATGGACCTGAGACTGAAGAGATGCCGCGCTTTATTGAAGCGGTACGCGGGAAAAAAATATCGGGAAATTCTTTTTTCGGATGAAAAAAATTTTACCTTAGAAGAGAGCTACAACAAACAAAATGAAAAGGTGTACGCACACAGTAGTGAAGAAGCGAGCAACCGTATTCCGCGTGTCCAACGAGGTCATTTTCCATCCTCGCTCATGGTATGGTTGGGAGTTTCTTATTGGGGCTTAACAGAGGTACATTTTTGTGAGAAAGGTGTAAAAACGAATGCAGTTGTGTATCAAAATACAGTCCTGACGAACCTTGTGGAACCTGTTTCTCATAGCATGTTCAATAACAGGCACTGGGTATTCCAACAAGATTCGGCGCCAGCTCATAGAGCGAAGAGCACACAAGACTGGCTGGCGGCGCGTGAAATCGACTTCATCCGGCACGAAGACTGGTCCTCCTCCAGTCCAGATTTGAATCCATTAGATTACAAGATATGGCAACACTTGGAGGAAAAGGCGTGCTCAAAGCCTCATCCCAATTTGGAGTCACTCAAGACATCCTTGATTAAGGCAGCCGCCGATATTGACATGGGCCTCGTTCGTGCTGCGATAGACGACTGGCCGCGCAGATTGAAGCCCTGTATTCAAAATCACGGAGGTCATTTTGAATAAACCTTAATGTCATAAGAATCTATGTTTTGTTAAGTTCATTTTGGTATATAAATGGTTACATAATGAATAAACTTGTTTCAATTATTTTATATTAAACATGTGACAGAATTTATGACCTGACTAGGTATTGTGGTATCGGTAACATGTTGGTTTGTGTTTATAATAATAATTTAATAAGCCACATGTAAATTAATTAATCTATACATGTCATAACAATTTTGCAATCAATAATTATTCATAAACTCAATATCAAACTATAATAACATTAATTATCATCAAGATTTCTGATAATAGGCACGAAGAATAAAAAAAAACTATTTTATTAAATCCATTAGTTAGATTACCAAAAAGTATTGGACATGTATTTTTTTTTCCTTCCTCAAACAAAAAATGACATAGTTACAGCCCGTTGAAACTTCGTGTGACGTCACTAACAGGTACAATTACCAGTAGTGACGTGACAAGCCCCCCTCTCCTGAACTTTAAAGTTTGTTGTTGCTCTGTATCTTTGTAAATTTTTATTGATTTGATAAATTAAAAAATATGTGTCCATTATTTAATGGTAATCTAAAACTGACGGACTAATTATATTTTTTTTGTCTTTATGCATATTATTATTAAGGTATGTACCTACCTAACTATTGAGGTAGGAAATGAATTAGGTAATTTATAACAAATGTTGTTTTATAAAACAGTGATGTCTTGCAATAAATTCGAGTCACTTTGTTTTAATATTTTTACCTTTGACACCTTCAACAAACTCCATACCAAGAGGCAAAAGAATTTTGTAAAATCTTAGTAACCGTGTGTTAGATTCCCGAGCCAATAAACATAAGCCACCGTCGACTACGCCAACTGATCGCTTGTCGTACTCATCGCAAATTTTACTTTAACGCCCAACGGAAACTTATAAAGTAAAAATACTTGCCGTCAAAACTTAGACAGTTATCTAACAATCCTAGGAATCTCTTGGAAGTTTCAAACAGTTACATAACTACTTTAATATTGTGATAACATTATAATGTTGTTTAAGCTATATAATACTGTGGTTTGGAGAGAATTAAGCCACAAAAACTATCATAAAGTTGCCACGAATTGAGAGGTTTTGGGGCTTGAACTAAATTAATTAGCCTGCTTGTAGTAACAATATTGTTACGAGTATGACCGCGCAGCGGCGGGGTTAATTAGATTGTCTACGATGAACAAATGCTCTTATTAATCAACAGTTATTGCTACATTTAGCGTACGGCTGTTTTAGCAAAAAACTAATAAATAATTTAGGCCGGTATTGTACAGATAAACAAATTGGAAAAAAAATGTTTTATTTCATCATCATCATTCGTCTACGGGAAATTCGTCTAAAACAATTCGTCTAAAATATTTCGACTAAAACAATTCGACTAAAAAACAATTCGACTATTAACAATTCGACTAAAACAATTCGACAAACGGTAGTACACTCCAACCCAGGATTCCAACTTCCAACTTTTAGATGAGTTGTTAGTAGTCGAATTGTTTTAGACGAATTGTTAATAGTCGAATTGTTTTTTAGTCGAATTGTTTAAGACGAATTTTCCACAACTCTCATCATTAGCCTAACGTTAGACAGGCTAATGATGACGTACATGCATGGCATGCAGGCATGTGGGTTGGTGACCGCAGGATTATCTACAGGTAAACAATGATAGCATTACCAATTATACTATTGTCATATATTATGTCATAACAATCCGGACCAATGGTTTTATGTGCTTCCCGAGGCACGGAGGAAAGAGTAGGTTTTTGATTTTTTTTTTTAAGTTTTATTTTTAGGAGCGAAAATCGAACCCCTTTTTCCGATAATTGAGGCGAACCTTATTTCGCTAGGCGACGGAGGTTGTATTTATAAAATTAATTAAAATTGTCAATAAACATTGTTTCCATTTACGTTCCCACTATTTTTTTTAAATAATGTTGTGTCTAAAGGTAGTTTTAATGTTGTTAATGTTTTAATAACTCACAATACGATAGAGACATACTCTATATGATGATACTCTATACGAGGGACAAAGTTCTATGAAGTTGGTACAAAATCTACGTCATAAAATTTGCTGACTCCATGAAGTACGCTGCGGTCATACTCGTAAGTAGGTATATTCCAACGTATGCAATATCCGTTTGTATTTTATGGACCTCATACTGGAGTAGTAGAGACATAGACTGCAAATTCTTAGAATTTACACAAAGATTTCTTGTCCGGTGTGGGGATCGAACCCACGAACTCCAAGATGTAAAGCGAGCCAAATACCGCTAAGCTACGGAGGTTAATAATAATAATTTGAGGTAAATCTATATATTTTTTTTAACAATTACTAGCCTGGCTTTTGCAGTCTACTAGTAAATACTAGTAGACTACAAAAACTATGCTAGTAATTTAACAGGGGTTAACAAGAATTTTTAAACCCCTCGTGCTAAGCTAAAATGTACCTACCTCTGTAGTGGGTGGGGTTCGAGCCGGCAACCTAAAGATCACAAGTCCGAAGCCCTAGCCATTGGCCTTTGGCCGCTTTAAAAAAAACCTTTCAGCGTAAGTATATATTTAAAAAAATAATATTTTTGTACTTAAACCATAAAAATAATAACATTTCTCTTATATTATAAAAATCCGTCATTATAATAGGACAAAATACATGTTATATTGTAAGTCAAATTGTTACTTTCACATTAATTGCAAACTAAACTAAACACTGCTTAAAATAACGGCAAGAATTCAGAGCGTCTGCAAACAAGCTTCTTCGTTTAATATAGGTAGCGCAATTGTAATGCAATTCCAATTAGGCTAATGTATCTTTCAAGAATACACGTTTTGTTTTGCAGAACCTGCTCACTTACTCCTGTTCATGTACGCCTTTTTCCCTTAGGGGTGGTTTTTTTAGAAACCTTTTTTATTAAATGCCTGCCTCATATAGAGAATACATCGTCCAAGTTTCAGGCCTCTTCGATCAGTGGTTTAGGCCGTACGCTGATCCATCCGTCATTCAGGACAGGATATTCCCCAGTTCCTATCTATGCCCGGTGAAGTAGCAAAAGCCTCGTGGCTACCTACGTAAGTCCAACCGAAAAAAACCTGTCAAGATATGGTTGCTTCAATATAATAGAGATACAAAATCAAATGTGTAAATTTACGATACTAAGTTTTAGTCACTTGACCACATATCAATTTGCGTGGAATCATAAGTTCATAACATTATTTTGCGCCACTATCAAATTAAAGCAACGTATGCCGGGATAAGGCAACTGCCACTTTGAATGGTGTACGTGAAGGACTGTAGGTGTTTAGAAATCGAAAAAAAAAGTGATTGCCTAGTACATTTTCTTTTCGAGTCAGCACTGGTAACAAGAAATTTTAATTGTATTATTTGTTAATATAAAAGGTAGTAAAATTTGGAAAAAGACAGACAGATTAATTGATATCGGATCGAAGAAGGATTCCGTAGTGTTAAATTATAATAATGTAAAGAGATTAGCCATCTGTGCATGTTACGTAGTACACGAGTCGGCACTCAAACACATGCGCACTCATTAATACTTTCCCTTTTAGAATATGGTGGGACGCGACCGGTGAGAGATCAGCCGCTGAACAATCAAGCTTAACGTGCTCTGCGTAGATGAAAAACTACTAACTGACTTACATCGGACTAGTACTTAGATTTCTTCGAAAGACACATTTTTTGCTAGAGGCAGTCACAATGATTGAATCTATACTATAATATTATAGAGGAAAAGTCTGTGACGTTGTAGGGGATTATCTCTGGATCTACTGAAGCCACATTATTTGTGAGTGCCATAGACTATATGTCAAGGTATCCACGGGAACGAGATCTACGCGGGTGATACCACGGTGATAACGGCTAGTATTCGTATTAATAACCAGTCTACTCAACCCCTTGTCCTTCAATACCGTACTAGTACTAGTATTCAATACCGTAGCCATAGCCCAATAGCTAGTGGCGTCGGACTTGAGATCTTATGGTCGCCGGTTCGATCTCCACCCATTGCACTACCGACGTGAACCCACTCGTATCACAAGCATTTTAGCTTAGCACGAGGGTTTAACAAGAATACTACTAAAACTTTTCTAGTAATCTTTACAAAAATATCTTTACAACTATCAACATTATCATCATCAGCCCGTATAACGTTCACTGCTGAACGTGGCCCAAATAAAGCGAGCCAAATACCGCTACGCTACGGAGGTTACAACTATAGATGTATTAAAACATGTTATTAACGAAACCTGATAGCATGCATCAGTGAGTGCTGAACTAAACTAATGAAAATCAAAGATAATGGATGTTCGCCGCATCCACGTAATAGTGATGCATAACTGATTAATTAATGTATGTTTATTAAAGCCAGCTTTTGTACACAGACATATTAGAGTACAGATTTATATGTATGTAAGGCACTAATTGGAGTCATGTTGAACCAGGGTAAATATAATTTTAAATGATCGCTGCGTACGTTATTTCAACATAATTTTATTGTAAGCTGGGTTTTGTAACATGTTTATGATTTTTCTTCATAAAGACAACTTTTGTACTACGGACTCAAATTAAGTGTCATGGGCGATTTTACAAACAAATAATTGTTGGACTTGAACCCAGAAAATCAGAGCAGAAGCAACTATGATGATCGCTAAACAGTCATTTTACGATGTATAAGACCCTGTTTTTCATCATGTTTTCCTGTTGCAGTAAAAACTTGAACAAATTTTGGTCCGTTGCAAATAATGTTATCTATGTATTCAATTTATTTATTTTTACATTTGCCTAGTTGTTTATTTATAATGTAAGGGAAAGTGCGGAGCCTTCAACTACAGGAATTTCTATGCCTATATGGAGATTCCTCGACATCTAATTTAAGTCAAAATGATATGCAATAAAGTTATTTTATTTATTTTTAATTTATAAAAAAAATCATTGGTTTGTTATGTACAAAATATAGTGACCATAGTAAAATGATTACACGACAGCAGCTTATTTAAGAGGACTTCTACTTATGAGGCTTTCTTAATCCAATGGAAATATAAGTTAAAGTTTTTTTTGATCATTGAACTATTTAAAACTCTTGGGGGGTTAAGTGTGGTACTTACATTGGCTTAGGCGTTGTCCTAATTGGCGAAGATCGCACGATGACACAATGCATTCTCGTCGTGCGATTAGTTCAAACATACAGATTTCATCAGAGTGTCCTATTTGAACCTCGCAAGTAATCGTGCGAGCACATGAAATGCTTAATAACGATCGTACGGTGCGTTTGATCGTGCGATCTTGTAAATAATGACAGAAATGACCTTGACAAATAATCGTAAAAGTCTTCTTCGTTATTTTGTACATCAAAATAAAGGTTGAAAAATTCACCGCGCAGATTTCTGGATCTATAAACTATTTTATGTTGTCTACCTTTCCTTTTTTCAATGTCATTTGCAATTTTTAAAGCAATATTGCCTGACAGCAAAACCTGTGCATCTCTGTAAAGAGCCATCGTTAAAGTGGCGTGACCGCGACGCCAGCCACCGAGCGACGGCATCACACGATGGACATCGCGCGATCTATTAGGACACCTGTTAGGTAATCGCACGACCACTTTGATCGTGAGATGAAAAACGCATCGCGCCATCGTACGATCGCTCCCAATTAGGACGCCGCCTTACTAACTTATTATTTAGAACTTTAATACTTAAACCCTCACAGGAATGTAAAACAGGATCGATATTTCTTAATACTCTTTAAAAATAGGGGTCAAACATTACCCATAGCGGTAATCACATAATCCATCAATGGTAAAATGACAGAAATAAGCAAATCGAATCTAGCATTTTCTCTATATATATTTAGAGTTTAAAATTAATAACTGTGTGGTTTCCGGCTAATAATAGACCATTCCATGGCTTATATATGAACAGCCGCTTACATCAGCTCAAGGTTACTTACTATCTTAAATGGTTACCATTAAATGGTGGAATGATGACCTGATATTAAAAAAAGCCGAAGTGATCCGATGCCGGAATAAAATTCGTAACGCAAATCCCAGAAGAAAGCCATTTGTGATAGAAGATTATCTCAAAACACTGGATGAGTACAAAATACTTATAGAAACAACCAAGTTTGAGAGCTGGAAGGCCTATTGCACTGATCAAGGGACTAATACGATGTGGCAACAGATATATAAGAAGTTAACCAACGTTGGGAAAACCACAGACTGCCTATTAGAGGACCAAGATGGGAAGCCCTTGGATTCACAACAATCGGCAAATCTACTCGCTGATACATTCTACCCGGTGGATGATCCAGCTTCAGACAATGATGAACAAGCAAAAATGCGAGAAGAGGTCACAGCACAGATAACATCTCTAAGGGAGTCATTTACAAGTAGTAACCGCTTACTTATAACCAAAAACGAACTGAACAACACACTCAAGAAATTAAAATCAAAAAAATCACCTGGAGATGATGGATTTACTGCGGATATCTGTAACCGGGCAATATCCACGACTGGCGACCTTTTCCTTACTATAATAAACAAATGTCTGGAGCTGGGTCACTTTCCGAGTTTTTGGAAAAAAGCAATCATCAAGGTATTTCCCAAACCATCAAAGGACCAATACAATAGGCCTAAGTCATACAGACCGATTGGATTGTTGCCTGTGTTTGGAAGGATCCTAGAAAAAGTTATAACAACTCGTTTAGGCTGGTACTTGGGGTTGAACAATCTCCTAAACGAAAGACAGTATGGCTTTTTGCCACAGAGAAGCACCGAGGACGCTCTATACGATGCTGTAAGCCTTATCCGCAATGAACTTGAGAACCAAAAGATAGTGGCTGTAGTATCTTTGGATATTGAGGGGGCTTTTGATAGTGCTTGGTGGCCTCTTATCTTGCGCCAACTGATAAAAAAAGATTGTGATGGATCTCTAATTCTGCTAATAGATAGCTACCTCAAAAACCGCGAAATAACATTATTATACGCAGGCGAGGAAGTCACTAGAAAAACGACCAAGGGTTGTATTCAAGGGTCCACATGTGGCCCATTAATGTGGAATCTGCAACTTGATCCACTCTTGGAACGTACTCAAAGTATAGAGGCACGCGTACAAGCTTTCGCAGACGACATCTTGGTCATTGCATCGGCATCCACCTCCACTGATTTAACCAGAAAAATGAACCATGCCTTGGACTGTGTGGCGGAATGGGGCAAAATGAGTAAAATGCGATTTGCTGCACATAAGACACAAGCAATCATAGTAACAAGACGGCAAAAATATGATACACCACGATTACTTTTGTCAGGAACCAACATTATGTTGACCAATGAATTGAAAGTCTTGGGTGTCACTATAGATTCAAAACTCTTGTTTAAAACACACATTCAAAATGTCTGTTGTAAAGCTATTAAAATATATCAGATTATAGCGAATGCTACCCGAACGAACTGGGGGCTAAACAGTGATATACTAAGAACTCTATACACTGCAGTAGTTGAGCCCACAATACTCTATGCGGCTAGCGTTTGGGCACCGAACGTCGAAAAAGCGTACGTTGCAAAACAACTCAACCAAGTGGCTAGAAAGTTTGGTATCATGATAGCAAGAGCACACAGGACAACTTCTTTAAATTCAGTATTATGTATCTCCAGAATATTGCCGCTAGACTTGCGCGTGAGAGAGGCCCGGGAGCTGTATGAGCTCAAAAGAGGGAAGCCGTTCTATCAACTTCCGGACTATCAAGCGGAAAAACAGACTCCCTATTTTGATTTGCCGCATCCAGCATACAGAATACCTGCAGCTTACGGACTTCTCTTTGCTCAAGAGGACTTAAATAAAATAGAAAACCTTGCACCTAGTCTCTTTACCGATGGTAGCAAGATTGAAAGAAAAGTGGGGGGAGCGGTTTCATATTGGGAAGCTGGTGAGGAACGGAAAAATATCCAATTCTCATTAGCGTCACATTGCTCCGTATATCAAGCGGAATTAGCCGCTATTTTGCGAGCATTTGAAATGGTGGAAGAACTTGGGTTACAAGAGGCAAACATCATTAGCGACTCCAAATCCGCACTAGATGCCATAGCTCAACCCGATAATGGTAACCCTATCGTAGGAAAAATAAAAAGAAAACAAGCTAACTGCTTAACACAGAATTATATTATCCATCTATATTGGATTAAGGCACACGAAGGAATCCCTGGTAATGAGAGAGCAGACCACCTGGCAAAAGAAGCTGCACTGGAAGAAGGTACTGAAATGTATGACGCAATCCCCACCTCATTCCTCAAGTACGCACTTCGCCAAAAAACAATAAATACCTGGCAACAACGATACGAGCGAGCAACCACAGGATCCATGACAAAATCCTTCTTCCCCAATGTCAGAGAGGCTTACCGCATTAATAAAACCATTGGAGTTGGTAATGTTACAACGCAATTACTTACGGGACATGGGGGTTTCAAGGCCTACCTATATCGCTTTAAGTTGATTAATAGCCCCTTATGCGTTTGTGGTATGGATGTACCGGAAACCGTTCCCCACTTACTGAACGAATGCCCCAGATTTGGAATTCTGCGTCACAACGTGGAGCAGTCTTTGGGATGTAGGATAACCGAAGCACAGTATGCACGGTTTATGCGCGCCGACGCGGAACGAAAAACCTTTCTACAGTTTGCGAAGACTGTAGTCAGAGCGGCAGCTAGGGCTAACGGCTCGACGGCCGTCTAATTTCTGCATGACGACCAAAAACATTACACACCAAACACTATACAATCACACACCTACAGTTGGACATACTGCTGTGTATTTGTTTGTTTGGGCCGTATCTTAATTAATAATAATTGTTTGTTTTTATTTTATGTTAGTTAGTTGGATGAATGAAATTTAAATGTGTTATTTTATTTATTTATTGTATGTTCAAATGATTAATAATCCTTAATAATGTAATTAATTGGAAAATACAAGTTATCAATGTTGCCACAAAATTTATAGTGGCAGGTGAAATATGAATAATAATAAAAAAAAAAAAAAAAAAAAAAAAAACTATCTTAAGCTGGGGACCTACGGCCCGCCAGGCGACAGGCCGCGCCAGGCGTTGCTTCGCCTGTCGCGGCCCGTACTGAGCATTCCCACACCCGTACAAACTGCAACAGGCAACGTCGCGCCGCGCCGCGCCTTTGAACTTACCCATTGGATCGGACGGGCGACAACAGACCACCACAGGCCTCATCGGACGGGACGGTTCCCGCGGCCCCTGTTGGTCTGATCTGGCGCGGCCTGACCTGTGAGAAAATGGGCCATGCGACGCCAGCTTTACCGCGATCGCCAATCCTATCATCCGTGGTGATTATGGGAAAATCCCTCAACGATCCTGGCTTGCCAAGGCCTGAAGAGAGAAGGCCAATATTCAGCAGTGGGCGAAAACGGGCGGTTGAAGTTAAAAATTATTAAATAACTTTATGCTTCTAAAACTCGCAAACGACTGTGTCAATCGTCACACTTATTTGATTTCTCGCTTAGATATAAAGTGCTCCATCGAATAATAAATGAGGGTTGTTCATATTAAACGCGATGTAGGTATATAAAAAGGCAATTCGTTGTCCTTCAACAGTACTTTTTCACATTTGAGTAAAATAAAAGCACTTTGCTGAACTTCAGTGTGTTAAAGCTCTGACTGTAAATCGTTAGGCACTTGAAAAATTATGATTTTCACAATATTTTGGTTGCTCTCTTGTTGCTTTTTCAACAAATTATGATAACTGCAACTTGTGATTCTTTGTGTATAATTTAAGATTTTATTCTGAGGTCTGGTTGGTTGATGACTACTTTTCATGCCTCGGAAAGCACGCTTAACGTTGATCCTGATTCCTTTAAAATATTATACATAGCAATCGCTTACCAGTTATCGGGCAGCAGCGTTAGGCGACTTTTCCACCAGAGATGTGCTATGCAGCTATGCTGCGAGAATGTAATAGCTAAGCCGTGAAAATATGTGACCATTTTCACTGATACTAAGCTGTGTAGCAGTGCGAGTAAGATGTGCTATGGAGAGGCGCCGCCGCAATCGCAATTGGGCATACTATAGGTACTCTGCTCTGCACATAGCTACTCCACTCGCGACGACCCATAGCAGACATCCATAGCACACATCCATAGCAGACATCCATAGTACGCATCCATAGCACACATCCATAGCACGCATCCATAGCACACATCCATAGCACGCATCCATAGCACACATCCATAGCACGCATCCATAGCACACATCCATAGCACGCATCCATAGCACACATCCATAGCACGCATCCATAGCACACATCCATAGCACGCATCCATAGCACACATCCATAGCACGCATCCATAGCACACATCCATAGCACGCATCCATAGCACACATCCATAGCACGCATCCATAGCACACATCCATAGCACGCATCCATAGCACACATCCATAGCACGCATCCTTCTAAATAAAATCATATCTTAGTTGAATCCGTTTCCACGGTTTATTCCGGTTGGATCCCCTGATCTGATCCCCTGCCGATTATTATTATGTTTTAATTCCTGATTGATCCACCGTAAACTTTGTCATTCCGGTCTGATCCCCTTAGTCTTTTTTTCAGGCAAGTACAGTCAATAGAAAAACAGTTGTAGATGTAAAAATATTTGTTTTATTTTAAAGTCATCACAGATAATCAGACTTATCGACTTGCTGCTTGGACAAACCTTAATAATTATAAAAGATTTTGACCAACTTAATTAACTACATTACAAAAACAAAACTTAAAATTACAACTGAAAAGCATCACAGACAATCAGAAATTTGATCTTTTTATTTCGAAAGACCATAAAAAATAAAGTTTTTGACAATTATAATTAAATAACTAAAATAGAACTTAATATTACGATATAAAATCATCACAGACAATCGACATTGGCTCTTTTGATTTGGAAATATAACAAAAACATAACCTGAAGTTCTGGAACTTCAGGTTATGTTAAATAAAATTTAGGGTAAAGCTAAATTAAATTATTTATCCTTACTAATATTATAAATGTGAGAGTAACTCTGTCTGTCTGTCTGTCTGTCTGTTACGCAATCACGCCTTAACTACTGAAGCGATTTAAATGAAATTTGGTACAGATATAGTCTAGAGCCTGAGAAAGAACACAGGCTATATTTTATTATGAATTTTCCACGGGAATGGGAGTTACGCGCGGTTTCGCGCGCGGGAAGCTAGTATATTATAAAGAGTTAAATGAAAGACGTCATGTTTTTCATTTAACTCTTATATTTAATTTTTGACACAAATAAAATAAAAATAATCAAATAAAATAATTGACTAGATTGATCGAATAACTAATAACGTCATATTCTTCTTTAATTTGGACAACTTTCTTATAGTCTAAATATTTCCAGACAGAGACCGACTGTAATTTTCCTAGGAGGAAGTTGATCAGTTACATGTTGGTACCACTTATCGGTTACAATTTCTTTTGTTAGCCGTCGTTTTGGGTTTTTGAGATATTTGCAAAAAACTAAACCTCCCTTTTTTTTAGTTAATAGTTGATAACTTTTGCAATTTTTGCAAGCGGAACTTCATTTTTTTCAAAAATCATCTAGATGCCATTATAAATCGAATGACACCTCAATCATAATTTTCGGAGACTGCTGAAAAAATTTGACCAAAAAGGCACTTGTTGACTGGACTATTTCTCAAGTCAACAAAACTTCACTCGTCACTGTCACTGATTGGCTACTTCGGAATCGTTGGCCGAGCGAAATCAATGTACCTAACACTATGCACGCCCATATTTTTTCAGGTAAAATTTTTAAAACATGTTTAATCCGGTTGCAATGTGTTTTGTTAATAACTGTACCAAAAATCTGTTAATAGATAACTAGGGTATCCAACCGGAATAAAATATTTAAATTTATTTTTGATACCCTGCACGGTGGATCAGACCGGCATAGTAAATATTATAAAACAAAATGGATCCCCTAGGGTATCAAATACGGGGTATCCAACCGGAATAATTCGTTTCCACCAATGCTTAATTATGTACATGCCATTAATATGATAGGTGGATATTTATTAATGTATTTATTGTCATGCATACAGCTATCATTACAGTTACCCAATACAATAGTGCAGTAAATAAAACAAAATTCAATAATAATAATAATAATAGGTACAAATATGTGCCTACAGATAACTCAATACATGTACTTTACTTTACTGTTACTTTTGCGCATCAATATCAAACACATCCATAGCAACGTAGCATAGCACATCTATGGTGTGTCCCTAAAAAATGCATTCACTTCTCACAAGGATATTTGATGTAGTCGATACACGAGCTGATAATGATGATGATGAACGTAAAAGTTCACCTCACTGATTTACTCTGGCTGGATTGCTATTCGGTCCCAGTGAGTTATGGCATCATATTTTTATATAACCTATCATTTCCTAGCTCATTTCTTGCGAAATGATAGCCCATCAAATACAAAAAGTTATTTCAAATACGAATTTGTCCCAAGATTAGTTTATTCAAACGCTGAAACTAACTCTTCCCCTCCATTACATTATTATAAATATTTAAATCGACCCAAACAACGATTAGGGTCAACACACATTTACTCAACGTAAAATATTCATATTTAGAACTAATCGTACACGGTTTTATAATATTAAAGTGAACAATTAACACTATGACGCGAATTGTTGGTGTTATTTTTTATATAGAATATATTATAGAATTTGAATTTATTATTTTCCACCTCCTTGGTTGACGGATTAGCCCCTGTGCTAAAATGGGGGCTACGTGGGTCGAAACGCATGGGTGAAGTTTTTTACTGTTTTTTTTTTTATATTCGTCAAAATGCTCATATCACACACGCTTCTAGCCACGGAATAGAAGAAAAACTTTGTTTATTCTGTTCTTAGCTTCTCGCGGTCCAGCAACAAAGTTTTGGCTAAAATTTCAACTGAAGAAATCATATAATCATCATATTTTACTGCCAAACAGACTACTACTGCGCAATACGATTAAGTTAATCATTATTCAAATTATTTCTGCAACTATGTGACTGTGATGTTTTGTAGCATATATGTTAATCCAGCTTAAAACCTATCCCGGTGCAAAATTTCCATCCATCCATCCATACATACAAACTTTTGCCACAAAGCAACAACTTTCGCAACAACTTCCTACAAAGACTTATTTCTATTTCCTCCTAACTCAAACAAACGTACAAAACTAAGTACAAAAAGTAATTTATACAAATACAAGGTGCATTACTCGGCTCCGGTCAGGTGTCAGTGACTAATGGATTCCTGATGCCCTTAATATTGAGTTTTCTTCGAGGCATGATTTCACCGCGAAGCTTTGCTCACTTTAAGTAATAGTTAATTTAGGCTCACGATTAAATTCAACCGATATAACATTTTAAGCTCAAGTTGACAAACAGATTATTTTATGAAGGTGATTCAATTATTTAATATCAATGATTAAATTTTTATAATGAATGCTGTTAGTTGCGTTGGCTGTTGAGAAACCGGATGAGGGCCATTTAAATGATACCTTATAGTGCGAATATGCACTAACATAGCTGTTAACT
The DNA here is from genome assembly GCA_947037095.2 of Nycteola revayana. NCBI lineage: Eukaryota > Metazoa > Arthropoda > Insecta > Lepidoptera > Nolidae > Nycteola > Nycteola revayana. The sequence continues at coordinate 6,436,787 of OX344845.2, forward strand.
TAACTTCGAATCAAATTCAATTTCTAAAACATTTAATGTACAATTGACCAATCTCCTTGGTCGATTGTAGGTATATAAATTGTACAATGTGAAACGCACGTTATGAGAAAAGCACGTTTATGAGAGGAGATCTCTGCTATGTGTATTTGTACACAGCTATAGCGGCAAATTTATAAAGGACTAGTGGCCCGTCCCGGCTTCGCACGGGCGCACATTTCTGGTAAGAAATATAGCGTATGTTACTCAGGAGTAATTTGCATTCTAATGGTAAAAGAATTATCGAAATCCGACCCGTCGTTTTTGAGTTTATTCTAAACAAAGATACAAACTTTTTCTCTTTATAATATTAGCATAGATTACCGGCTGTTGTACTGACATAAACTTAAATCTAGAGATCAGAAGCATAAGGAAGGATGTATTATTACTTCAGAAGCATTTGGTCGTAAGTGCCAGGTAAATAAAGGCACATACGACGAATACAGTTTCTGACGTATAATGTCACATCCGACCTTATGCTTCTCATCTCACGAAATACATCACATTAATTGATACTCCTTGGTCTCTTGTACAGTCAACAAAAGAGCTAGGTTTACACCCTGTGAAACGCATTTTAAATTTATATGTACACGTTGTTACGTGTATTATTCCCTCGGTTGATCGACGCCGCTGGTGACAAGAGGGCCGGCTCATTTCTCGCACAGAGAATAGCAATAGCTATTCAACGTGGAAATGCAGCCAGTGTTCTTGGCACCATGCCTCATGGACACCCGCTTTTGTTAGATTTTTAAGTTTTTACTTTAAGCTAGTTTTAGTTTTATACTTAGTTTAATTTAATTTGATTATTGTTTATTAAGTTATTAAATAAAAATATTTCATTAATGTACACGTTAATGAGAAGATTTTATTATTAGGTATGTGTATTTGTATATAGCTAGCAGCGAACTCTGCGCCCATAAAGAATTACCGGCTGTCGTAGTGACATAAACATATTTATTTACGTTATTAGATACTGACGGTGAAAACCTATCCCTTTTGTTGACTGTACATCCAAAAATGACATACGTCATTAGATTCTTAACCAAAATGGTAATGATAGATAAATTTTAGCACAACAATAAAATCAGAATTGTTCATGCTACTAGAAACAAATTTGACACTTAATTATAGTTTTACAGATAAGCTATCCATTTTTATTAACAACTAATCCTTATAGTTTTGCCATAGTTTTCTTTCGCATTCATAATATAAATACAGACATATGCATGTCCTCCGTCGGTCGATATTAGCTATAAATATCCAATAAGTAGGAACGTGACATTTAAAAAGCACCGACGATTCTAAAAATAACCCACTTAATCAGGGATAGAGTGAAGTATTGATAAGAGTGTATAATGATACTTTATATCAAAGATCACAAAATCGAACCGGAGTTTGAAAAGGGCATCGCAAAATTTATAAAAAGAAAATTATATTTAATGATGACAGGTCCTTTTTTTCAGACAGACATATGTAATGAGTTAGCCCCGCGGCTTTTCCTACTTCACCGGGCATAAATGATGATAGGTCCCTTTTAATATGTTAGTATCGCATAAATGCATAATGTCTAATATGGTTGAGTATTTTATGTTGTTTTGTTCTCCTTAAAACCGGGGCTTCACCGATACTGCAACGTACTGCAACCCTACGCCGATTTCGTGAAAAAGACCATCACTATCTTTAGAGACCGAAAGCTATTTCGACTCAGAATTAGCAAAACTAATAGATCGAAATATAGGTACTATATGTCCACCAATAGTTTCAAAGTTTTGCAGTCTACTAGTGTTCTTGTCAACTGCTCGTGCTAATTTAATGCTTCTGTTAGGAATAGGTTGGTCGGTACTGTAATGGGTGGGGTTCGAACCGACGACCTCAAGATCACAAGTCCGACGCCCTAGCCATTGGGTTAGGGCGGCTCCTAATTCCTCAATTCCCCCGCTAGTGAACTAAAGTGCAAGTAACAAAGGACGCGCCCTCTTGCCTATTTATAAGCCATTAAATAAGGCTGAAGCTCTGCTCGCCTTTATACCCATCGAAGTAGGAAAAGCCTCGAAGCTGAATACCTAAATGTAAATCTGAAAATAAAAGATCTATAGTTGCGTGGTACGTGCAATAGACAGACAAAATTCCACTCGTAGTTAGCGTCTATTTAGTTCGCGATCCGGATATTCAAGAGGACAAACGAAATACAATGATCGAGTACGGATAGGACAACCTTTGTTAAAGATAGATGTATAAATAGTTACATATGTTTGGGGTAGTTAAGACGACGCGCGACGCCCCGCTTTACTTGTTTTTTTTATTCCAACGACTCTTAATTCTGGCTAAAATCGTGGATGCATGATGCCTAGATACACGATTTCAGCCATATTTCTGGATTACGGATGGATCAACGAGATTTTTTAGGTGTTGTACACTCAGCGAATGATTAATTTTTGGCAATAAATCAATGTATATAGTTTCACTAGTATTAATATAACTCCCCATCCAACTGGTCGTGTATTAGAGGCGCTCGTTCATACAACCTTGATTATCTTGTCTACAGTATATTTTAAATGTCATTTTGCCATAGAAATTCACATTTCCATCTCTTTGAAAGGTTTTTTTTTGTTAAAAAATATACACTACTTCAAAATTTTAGTGTTACGATTCGGTAGTAATCATTATCAGCCCGTATAACCCGGACCAACGGCTTAACGTACTTTCCGAGGCACGGAGGGTAGTCCCTCAACCAACCAGACCCAGAAATAAATCTTAGAATTTACACAAAGATTTTCTGTCTCTGTTCCTCCAAGATATAAAGCGAGCCAAATACTGCTACGCTACGGAGGTTGTCGGTAGTAATACCACAATAATACTGATTGGCAAATGGTCCTGTCAATTATTATGGTGTCTAAGGCGTAAAATAAAAACTAAATCACTGTTTTATTTATGATTTTCATCAATATAATGTTGAGAATGTAAACTACAATAATTTTTACACCCTCGTCCAGTATGAAATATGGGTACCTGCAGCTGCGCCCCACGGTTTAACCCATGTTGGACTGCTACTCTGCTCCAGAAGGTCACACGGTGATATTTTGTAGCCTATATATATGCCTATATATAAATCCGGCTTATAAACTATACATGTGCAAAATTTCGGTAAAATCTATTTTGTAGTTATTGATTGAAAGAGTCACAAAATACCATCCCCACATACTTACTCACAAACTTTCGCGTTTATACTTACGTACCTTTATTTTTATACGGATTTATTTGTGAACCCAATTTATTTCTCAATTATTTTTTATTTACATGGTTTTTGATTGGGAGATTGAATTTGTGCGAATGTGTCATTCGAAATAGAATGTGTATATAGCGCTTAATATATTCAACAGCTAATATGACAAAAAGCAGAAGAAACCGTTGTTCTAGCTATCAGATGGCTATAATTACATCTTTTTTTGGTATTCTCCAAAAAATTGTTCATATATCTATTTACAGTTGCAATGCAATAAAAAATTAAATTTAAATTAAAACCTTAAGTCCTAGCTTTAAAGATAAAAAATCAATATATATATAGGTAGTCCTCCTTACCGATTTCGGTAACGGCGACCCTTTAAATCTACTTCCTTGCGTGTGCCCTTAGATGACTGGCCAGACCGAATTTAGTTTTAAATACCCGATCACAATTGAAGCAGTAGAGTTGACCGGCAGAGTTATAGGTGTAGGTATAGGATGGCCTAGGTCTGTCTTTACGCACTTGTCGTTTTTCGTCCAGCGTATCGAGCCGCTCTAAAAGTGCTTTTAATCCACTGTACTGTACTGTAATAGCCCGTTGACTTCCACAGCTGAACAAAGGCCTCCTTTTAACAGACCTTGGTAAGTCAGGGTCGTTGAGGAATATTGCCATAATCACTACGCTTGACAGGCGGATCGTAATCGCAGTAAGATGGTGAGTACTAGTACTTTTGAGCAGATGCTTCTGCTCATTTGTTTTTTTTTTTCGGGTTAAATGCATTTACTCATTCCCACCGCCGCTGCAGCATTCACGCGCTGGCGGTGGGATATGTGAGACTCGCCCTCTTCATAGCGTGGTATGCTAAACTCATACCACGAGGAGAGGAACCCACCTGGGCCCCGAGTCTACTATCGTAATGGCGTGTCCATGAACTGTCAATGACAGTTCAATTGTCGGTTTTTTCCCCATTTGGTAATCTACTAATCCAAATGACGACTGAATGGTGTCACTATGACGCCATTAGAGTAGTTGACATTAGAGTCGATGACATTAGAGAAGTTGAATATAATAACAAATTAAACATTTATAAGTTTTGACTCGCCTAAATAAACATTACAATCTCTCCAACCATCTCCCCAGCTTCTTCTGTTGACGGCCTTTTTCTGCGGTAGCAACACCGACTGCCATTACAGCGCCGACACCATAGTGAGATTAGTTAGATAACCGTTTTTGGCATAATGATATCATGAGGGCACTACGGTGGCACAATACTTAAAAAAATAGTAGACTCGGCCACCTGCTGTATGTCCCTTAGTCACCTTTTACAAAACCCATGGAACATGGGGTGAGCTCTTCTAAACACCAAAATATACGTAACACATCGTTTTTTTTACTTAATATTACCTACTATTTATAAGTTTCGAGAAGACATTAAGGCGATACTAACTTAGAAACTGTTTTTTTTTAATTATGACATTTCAAACTTAAACTGTAACTATTATTTTGTCCCATACAGATGTATAACAAAGTAGATACTTTGTTCTATTAATTCGCTTTCTAAATAACTGTAATGTTTATTCAATTGAAATAAAATACTTATGGACTAGGACTGTGACGCATAAACAATTTTTCTTGATACAATTATAGATAAAGGTGTGCGTAATCTAACTTCTTAATATTATAGAGCGGTTTGAAGCAATACAGGCTTGCAGCCGTATTCTGAGAAAAGCAATCAATCACACAATTCAATAAAAACAAATTGTAATTTCATTAGATATGTTTGTTTTCAAAACCAATTGATATTAACCCTTAGCGAGGTAGCAGATATGCCGAGGATTCATTGGTTTTGAAATTTATTACAACGTCATAGAGTTCAAAATTACTGTGGTAGGGTGTAATCACTGCCTGACTACAGATTAAATCATATTTAAAATACGACAAAAAACACTTTTATTGTATGGGTGCCCCACTTAAATATTTATGATAAACCTTGTTTGTTACTGTAGCGATACTCGGAGATCACGCGTTCGATTACAGTCCTGAGAAAAAAAAATTGTAGTAAAACAAAAGATTTATTTCCGTGTCTGGTTGGCTGACGGACTACCTTCCGTGCCTCGGAAAGCGCATTAAGCCGTTGGACCCAATTGTAATAACACCATCAATAACTATTGAACAGCAGCGATTCCGTGTACCTATAACTGTGTTACAACATAATACTGTGGTCAACAACCCTCCCGCCAAGCTTGGTGACGGTGGCAAACCCCTCCTTTGGAAGGAGGCCTATGTCCAGCAGTGGACTTTATATAGGCTGATGATGATGAATCACCAACTTACAGCTATAGTAATGCACTAGGTAGGTACTTATATTTTAAGTAATCTCTTCGAGTAAACATGCGAGACGAGACAAAAGACAAAACATATTTGTATATATATTTATCCTATCTTTCCACTTTTTATAAAACCAAATCTGGCAGAAGAGATTTCCCCTCGTGAAAACAGGTTCTTCTTCATACCAAATCCCTTATAGATGTTTATTATAGTCTAAAGAGTTCAGAATAAACCACCAAGAACCGCAGCAATCGCGGTATCGTGCGGAAATTGCGCCCCCAAGCGAAGGGCCGATCTAATCTACCCGTTGCGTGTACACCTCCATCATTAGCTCTACTGATAGTTTCACCTTTCTTTGCTCCCTACATTTATATTCAAGAGGCCATTTATGAGTGAAATTTAGGAGCTTTGCTGACACCTTTGAATCAAATGACCTAGTTCTATTTAAATGGAATGTTTCAGCTAGAATATGCTATGCTATCATATATCTGTTAAGGTTCATTTAATCTTGCAAAATTAGCATAATGCCATATAGACGGGTGACGCGCGTGGCATGGAGTGGCCTGGCCCGCATCTAAATTTTGTATGAAAAGAAAATCTTCGGCATCCACTGCCGCAGCGACGAGTATGAAAATTTCCTTTCCTAGAAGAGGGGTTATCCATTGCCAACCCCCCCCCCCCATCTCGTTCTGCTTCTCGAAACGGTATCAATTTCAACTTCAGAACATGTAGTAGTACATGACGGGCTTAATGCCAGGTTGAAGAAACAAGTATTTTCAATAGCTGTTTATTGCCAGTCAACCATAAGGTGATGCAAAACCCTCCTTCTATTCTATTATTTAAAAATGAAATTAGTCCTACAACTTCCCTTTGCCACGTTCACACGTTCAGGAAACGCACACGCCACATGTGCGGCTAGCCAAAGCGTTATGATAGTTTAGTGTTTCTTTGAACGTATAATTAAGTTTTTTCTATTATTTGTCTTTAATAATTATATTTCACTACTGAAGTGATACATATTTCTCAATCACTCTTGCCCAAAAAAAACACAATTAGTTAAAACGTGTTGTGAATTATCTATCGATATTTTATCAACTATAAATTGAATTTCATCTTTTAGAAATGCAGTAAAATTTTACTCTGTAATTTTAGTTCTCATATTATATGAAATACACTAATTTATGCGGTTGGCCACGGTATTGTCAAAAGCTTCGAGAGGATAAGCTTGATGTAATAACGAAACATATAGATAACAACACTATAACATTATAACCTTAACTAACTTATACACTATAACCTTTTATTATTAAGTTATAAATAGTTTTGGTTTATTGGTCACAGCAGCCACAAAGTGTGAGGCGTTCACGTTAAATAATTAGTTTTTTTAAGATTCGCAAGTTGAATAAAGGATTTCTTTCTAGAAACGCTACTATTCGACAGTGTATTTAAATACAATTTTACTCACAAAGACGTGAACATGTCATAAATACTATACAATACAACAAAAATTTCTGCAAGCCATGGATGTATAAGGAACGATACAGACCGTCGACTTGTATCGACTTGGTTTTACATATTTTAGCCGTGGAGTCCATCGGGAGCCTTTTCGAATAGGATGTCTGTCCCGGGATGAAATTGTAATTCCTGTTGACACCTTTACTAGATTGAAAAAAGCCGTCTAGACCGGTCGGTCTGAATTGTACCTAAGAGTAATAGCTGACCGGCGCGGCGCGGCGTGCAAATGACGTATGCTTAGCGATGTCAGCGTATACGTATGCGAGCAATCCAATCGCTTTGTTGACAGCTGCACGTCGATCATTGCGTAGATTTCAAATTCTCGCAAGCATACTTACGTGCCGGTATAGTGGGCTGTGGTTTCTTTTGTTTCTGAAAGCTTAGCAAAAGTCATACGTATAAGTCAACGCCAAGAACCAAATAAAATCTAAGTTAAAAGAAACCATAGTTAACTTAGAGTTAGTCCTCTCCATAAAGATTAATTATATTAGCACGTGTAAAGAAAAAAACAAGTCATTTCAATAGCTGAAGCATGAAATGTATTATACGTTCACTTTTATTTTCAACAAAATTATTATATTTTGTAGTGCTCTAAACCTGAAGAGAACCAACCCCCGATCTACGTAATCCAAGTATATTACAAACAATATTTCATTCAAAACATTTAACAGATTCACTTGATTATAATATAATACCTACCACCACATCGTTTACAATCAACAGACTCCGAACCCTCTTAGAGTCTGTAAATTTTAATTTATTTTTAATCTACATCCGGACGAAGAAATCATTATTAGATTTTCCACCTAAGCAATTTTCGCTCACGCCAAGCTTATCAACGTCATAAAATTTTCAACAAAAATAGCCTTAGGCAAAACCACAATTTAATAGGCGTGACTGGTCCTTGATCGTGTTAAAGCCATTAGGGAAAAGAAAAATATTATTTAGATAATTTCTGGGTACTTTGTCTACATTATTTAAATGTGATAACTTAGTTTTTTACAGTGTAAAACATTGTATAATATGCTTAACCTAAAAATACTTATGCTCTGTTTTACCTCCACACGATAACTACGAATTTCCGATGGAATAGTTAAAATTAAATTCGAATTACGTAGAACAGCGGTCGGCAACCATTTCGCAGGCAAGGGTCACAACGTGGCAAAATAAAGTAAAGGCGGACAGCTGTGATAATCACCCTTGATTCTACCTGATACCTACGTATAATTAGTCATATCCCATAGAAACAATGAAAATCTCATCTTCATTTGTTTGTACGTGGACAGAGCAAAGCGCGTTCTTAAGGCTGGAATCCACACCATACGGTATACGGCTGATCGCGATTCGTTCATGCATTTAATTTTATAACTTATCTACAAAACGAGCTGTGCGTTACCGACCGCTGACGTAGAATATTGCATTCCCATGTATTATTTTATGACATACCTACTATACTATTATTAGCTAAAGTTTCGGTAATAAAACAAGATTTATTTCCCCTATAACCACGAGAAAAAAGCCGCGTTCGACAGCTCTCAACTTATTTTTACTTTATTAGCTGGCTTACGTCCACCACTGAACATGGGTCTCCTCTTTAACATACCCTGGCAAGCTAGGACCTTTGAGGGATATTGCCGAAATCACCACGCATGGCGGTATGGTGATCCGTCGGAGGGTCGGATTAGTATCCGGGGGTGTTAAGTGGTGTAGGGTCCACTCCTCGTGGCATGACTAGCATACCACGATATGGAGAGGGAGAGTCCAACAAAAAAAACCGGCCAAGTGCGAGTCGGACTCTCGCACGAAGGGTTCCGTACCTACTAGTTGCAAGTGCCTACCTATTTTTGATATCAAGAATACAACAAGTAACATAGTATAAACGTTCTTGTAGCTAGTTGTAACTCTGATCGATGTTAATAATAGTTGATTGAATGAAAGGTAAATTGCGATTTACGGTTTATGACGTATTAAAAAAAAACTACTTACTTGATCTCGTTCAAACCAATTTTCGGTGGAAGTTTGCATGGCTATGTACATCATATATTTTTTTTAGATTTATCATTCTCTTATTTTAGAAGATACAGGGGGGGGGACACACATTTTACCACTTTGGAAGTGTCTCTCGCGCAAACTATTCAGTTTAGAAAAAAATGACATTAGAAACCTCAACATCATTTTTGAAGACCTATTCATAGATACCCCACACGTATGGGTTCGACGAAAAATTTTTTTTTGAGTTTCAGTTCTATGTATGGGGAACCCCAAAATTTATTGTTTTTTTTCTATTTTTGTGTGAAAATCTTAATGCGGTTCACAAAATACATCTACTAACCAAGTTTCACCATTATAGTTCATGTAGTTTCGGAAAAAAGTGGCTGTGACATACGGACGGACAGACAGACAGACAGACAGACAGACATGACGAATCTATAAGGGTTCCGTTTTTTGCCATTTGGCTACGGAACCCTAAAAAGGGGGGTTTATGATCTCAGTAAGAGGAAGTATCTTTGAGCTGATAGATGCTGCTCCTCATCCAGTAGGTTTATGTCTCCTAATCACCTCTTACGTCACCAATACGAAGATGTGGAATGGTATATTCTATCTAAGCCAGAAACCACATAGCTAAAACTTCTGTTTAAATGAACTGTACAAAGCTGTTTTTGTAAGTGAGCATACTTCTAAAATGCAAGGGTTATGTTAAAAAAAAAGTTAGGATAGGCAATATCTTTTCCCCATTAGACGAAAATATTCATTGAATACGCCATATCTATGTCATATTACATATTATAAGAATGAGTTATACTATTGTTACACATTCACCATTCACCGCATCACACGTGTGCCGACAAAGCGCAGTGACGCGGAAACTTGGCTCCCCACTATTTATTTCTCCGGAAACTTCAGTTTTGTTAAGTTTGTACAATGTACCTATATGAGGTGCTACTAAAATGAATGCCATCCCTTTTATCATAGATAGTATCATGGGATTACGTTAGTGAAGAAATGTCGAAATACTTATTTTTTTTTACTAACTTATAATTATTATTAAAATACAAAATGCAAGCGCTAGGTGAAGTCCTCTCGGACATACCGTGCACCATTTGTTACTTATTGGGAGGCGCAGACAGCAAAATTTGTATAAGGGACGGCATTATTCAAAAGAAACAATTACTTATATATAAAAATTGTTGACGATTTTTTTTTTTCGTTGAAGTTTGTTCGTTGTCACACTTATGTCATTATACAATAATGCACTATCTGCTGGATATAAGGAGGGCATCTTTTTAGAAGCACCGTATATGCCGTGTTTAGTATTGTCCCGAATTCTGATAGCGGGTAGATTTTAATCAAGGCAACAAGTAGTGTGAAATAGAAGGGTCTTATTTAGACAGGGTATGTTGAGGACGATGTAATCATGGTCAACATTTTGATATTTGGTTGCTTTCTTTTTTTGGATTAATGTAAATTTCTTTATGCGTATTGCTAAGCTTTTATAATATCGAAGTATGAATACTATCGTCCCGCGCGCAGTTTCACCTCCATAACTCCTTTTCATAGGAACTTTATCATTAAAAACACCTATGTTGCTCCGGGATCAACTTCGAGAACACTCTCTTCAGCTTTATAATAGTATAATAGATAAGATTTATAATAGATAAGCTTGTCTCTTGGGTCAAACCCCGATTGTTCGATATTATTCGTAAAAATCTCTAAAGGACTATTTATACAGGGTGTCCCAAAAGGTTAAGTAGCTGGGAAAGGGGGTGACAGGGGTGGACACAATGGACACTAGAAAAATAAAAAAAAAATCCGCTCTGGGTATTTAAAAAAAAATGGCATTTTTTTTAAAACTTAAAATTTTACACCTTGTTATTTTTGATGTTGATGTTGATGACCTTGTTGTTATTGAAGATTACATAACAGCATTTTTTTTAAATACAGCCATATTTGTAGGTACAGTTAGCACAAGGTGTAAAATTTTTAGTCTTTTAAAAAATGCCATTTATTTTTTTAAACACCCAGAGGGAATTTTTCATATTTTCTGGTGACCCTTGTGACCATCCCTATCACCCCCCTTCCCAGCTACGTAATCTTTTGGGACACCCTGTATAATCATCATCATAATAAATGCAGCTTAAATAATATATTTTCATTATAGAACGACCAATGAGCTGTTTATTAAACCCCTGTAGCGTAGGATGTTTTGTTTCTAGCACCTGAAAATTTACTTGCCTTTATGTCCCGTGAAGCCGCGCTAAACAAGTACGTCAGAAAAAAAAACAATATTATTTTTCAACCAACTTTTGAATTAAGAATATCATATTGTATCTGCTTATGTATCCTAGTTTGAATAGCAGATGACCAACCGGGACTGGTAGAACAAAAACTGAATTTAAAATATTCCAACAAAGGAACTGGAATATTTAAACTGATAGCAGAAATGTGAAGCATTTTTATGAAATACTTATTGTTATGTTTCATAAAAAATAAGGAATATTGTAGGTACGTATTGACGTACCTTTAGTATTGACTAATGGTGGTACAGTGGCGTAACTAAATGCCCAGGTGACGAGATGAAATCTTATCAACTTGAAGTACAGAGATGGCAAGAAATACACCGCTTTATTCGATCCACCAGTTTGCTTTTTGACATTGATAAGATTGAATCTCGTCATCCGAGTCATCAATTTGCCAACGGCCCCTAAACATTTAGTATCGCCCTCCCGGCCCATAGTTTGGGTTCGGGTTCGGATCTACGATTCGAAACCATATAATGCTCTCGTAGACCCGAAGTCTGAGAGGCCCACGAACTGTAAAGTTGGGCAACAGTTGCACAGAACTCCCCAAATCTAAAAGTCACAATACCACAATTCCTCCTACCAGTGACCTTGAGCCAAGGTCCAAGTCCCACGGGGAGCACTCACTTGCGCAGGTTACTTAGTTTGTAGTTTTTAAAGTAAGTATTTCTTCCGGCTGCAGCAGTACTCGCCTTGTGACTACATATGTCCGTCGGTAAAAAAATCTTGTAGCTAAAACGCTTCCTACACATAACAATGATTACTACATAGTATAGAACAAAGTCTATTCTCGCTAGTTATTCCATAAAGTAATAACTTAGGTACTACTTAAGGTGATCATGAATGAAGGCATATATAAAACATCATTTTTGTACGTAACTGTACAATAATACTACGTAAAATAAAGGGGCGACGAATACAAAAAAAAAAAAAAAAATCTTCGGGGCACCTCGGCGCCGAGGGTCGAGTTTCCAAGCGCCGAGATGACGAATGAGTCTGCAAATTAGAATTCGTTGTTTCACGTTATAGTTACGCCACTTACCAAACCTTTTTCAATAAAAATTAAAGGCTGAAACTATTTAGTCATGTTTTAATATCTTATTGTTTTTTATCCAAAAACTAGCAGATATAGACAGGCCGAAACGGAAAATCTAAGTTTGTGTTAAGATATCGCAATTATCGCGGAACAAGCCGTAAAAAGGTAGTGTGAATATTTCAAAAGCATAAGGTCCTTTATGTTGTTTCATATGTGTCATCTCATAATAAAGGCATATCTTAGAGGATCAGGATCTTGTGCTTATGAGGTTTAGATTGATATACTGCCTCTCAGTTCGACGTTGCATCCACATCAAGCTACTTGTGGAATAAATTTTACATGTCAATTTTTTAAAGCTCAACTTAACCTTTATAGAGAGTCACTCCTGAAGTTTACAGAACAGTTAATATTTGTCACCAGCAACAGTACCTACTTAACATTAATCACCTTCGGCACTTAATCGGCAAACTTTGGGTGACATCGGTTCACTCTCCGTCAATCACCATTAGATATTATTAGAAGGGGCAATATAGGATTCTCGTTTAGGGCTGTGACGCATTCAATTTTCGTTCCAGTTTTTTTTAATGGCTACTTATTTGAAGGTACCTTATCTACCGATATAATATGTCTGATTCCTTAGATACAAAACCTCAGTTTAAAATTTGATAAATTAAACTTGAACGTAACTACTTGATTGAATATTAACCACCTTCGCAAACCACCAATACTACATTTTAAGTATACACATATACAAAAAACTACATAAGAAGCTTAATATGTAGGACTAAACAAACATCAACTAAAATCTGTTGTGTCAGAATTTCTTCTTAAACAGAACTATTCACAAACAGAATCATTGATTACATTGCTTGACATTAACATCGCAAAATCCAAGCACACACACACACACGCATACATACTCTCACACACACACACACACACACACACATAATAATATAATCACATACACATACACTCATACACAGACATATTCTTAAACATCACATAAAAGTTACAGTAACTGACCCACAATGATGATGTGGTCTGAAGCTTGTTTACAAATTTTTCAGTCAACAATTTACCTATAATTATAAAATGCCACATTTCCTAAAACCTATACGCAATTACAAAACGAATTTACCGATACGCGCAGACAAATCACGTTCATTAAGTTACCTCCGTAATTTACTAATTTCGAGGGATAATATATGGACCTTTGTAACTGTAATTTAGTTGGTTTGCAATGAGTTATTCCTACGTACGGTTACAACCCTACATGAATAATGACTTTGCCTTTGTCTTCACTGACTGTCAATAAACTTTCGTTGCGAAGATTCAGTCACTGATTGAGGGCAAATGTAAACAACTATATATTTTACTACGTTTGCGTATTAGTTACAAGTATGTAATATACATAAAAATAACTATGAATCTCGCTTTCAGTCTTGGAGGTAATGGGTTGGAGACTACCATCCGTATCTAGGAAAACACGTTAAGACATTGGTCCCGATTATTATAACTTCATTAATAACAATTTTAGACAGGGCAAGCATCAACATAGAACTTGTACTATTGTGTTTGCGGTCACCAACCCGTCTGCCAAGCGTGGTGACTATGGCAAATCCCATTATATTAACCATTAAGAGATTAAATATAAAAAAAAACTAAAAACCACAAAGACTAAAAGCACACAAACAACTGAAGGAGAACACAATTAAACCGTCAAATGCAAAACATTTATCCACGGAAGACATCAATAGACACACAGTAGAGCGCGTTAGCTTCACGTATAAAATATTGCTTAATATCGATTTTATACGACAGCTTTATTAATAAGTATGACACTTTAACAGGACTTTTCTTAAATACTACGCTACTAACTAGGTACAATAATTTATGAAGACTGGCTTTATCTCTTTCTTTATAAACTTTATGGTATTTAAATTATTATTATTCCTTTTTTCTCCTGTTTAAGGCATCAAAGTAGGTATAGCCTGTAGGTAGCCTTTGATTAGTGCTATGCGGGGCCCGAGTCTGCTATTTTCTACGTTTTGTCATATCTGCTGCCACACTTATATCATTTTGCCAAAAATGGTAATCTACTAATCTCATTATCGTGTCGGTATGGTCTTGTGCCGCGGTGGTCCTGGATCGACAGTCAGCTCAAGTAGGGGAGATAGTTGGGGAGATTTTAATGTTTATTTAGGCGATTGATTGAGTTTGTAGAAATATTTCTTAGCGTACAATTAAGTCGTAACGCATTTTCATTTATTAAATATAGGTACAGTCTACCGCTACATAACATTCAGGTAGAGAACAAAAAGATAGGGCCCCCTTTGCTCTCATTACATATTATCACAAAACCAGATTTCTTACCGTTTCCAGATATTTGCAAATACGGAACGGCGAAAAAACACAACAAACTTCAAAAACAAGGGAACCATATCCCTAAAAATACTATTTTTTAAAGTTTATCGTCATCTTTTTTTTCTTTTACTTTTTGGTCCAACCTATACATAAGGTCGTCTGGAAGAGATCGCTTTTAGCGATAAGGCCGCCGATTGCAAAATATAATTAGGATAATTCTCATATGATGTTATCAAAGTAACTGTATTGTTTTATATTTTGTAATAAAGTGCACTTCTTCTTCTTCTTCATCATCATCATCAGCGTCTACGACAAACTATTACAGATTAGTCCATAGATATCATATAAAGTTGTAACACGGGTAAATGCTGTTACCCGGTACCTAGCATACGATTGTGTTCTAGATGATGTTATAGTTCCTTCCGAGTCGGACAGGGTTAACATCAGAGGTAATACCTTCTCCTTACAGAGAACCAGTCAAATAATAATATTTCTGTCGGTGAGCGAACTTACTCAGACCTCAGGAGACTCATCACGTAACGATATTACTATGACTTCAATAAAAATGTTTTCGTTACTCGGCGATTACTATGCATGCAAACAATATTTTGAAATATCTATTAGAGATGGGTTGGATTAGTTAAAAATGATACCTAATCCACCTAATCCTAGTATTTTAAAATACCTGTTCCATTTACCTAATCCTAATATTTATTCAATATAGCTGGCCTGTTACCAATATTATGTAGGTATCGTATGTGGATTACGTAGGAAATATTCAGCATGATCGTTCCTGTTAAGTAATCGGGAACTTGGCATATGAAAAGTTTATAATATGTTTTCACTCGTACTAATCATAAATTATGGTTGAAATTGAAGTACTTTCGAAATTAAATTTATAACAATTAATATTCTAGGTAGATTTTTATTAATTATTCCATTCATGGTAGAATTGAGAATTAGTCGAATAGAATATTGTAATTCACTTTTATTTTACTAACTTTGATATCGATACTAAATTAGATATATGTCATATTAGTTACGCCTTTAGCAATGTCAGAGTATTAAAAAAAAAGGAATGTAAATTGTACTCTATGTAACGAATATTTTGTACCATACCTAATCCTCGACGCTTTTGATTAGGTACGGATTCGGATCTAAAAATACCTAATACACTAACCTATTCTAATATTTATGCCTCACGTCTAATATCTATGACCATTTATTAAGTTAATATAGCTTAAATAACGATAACATAAAAAATAGTCCTGTATCGTTACGTGATTTACCTCTAGAAAGAGTTGTTATGATAATGGTCATTAGTGCTGTCGTCTTCTGCACTAACACCTTGACACCATCTATCCCTATTTGGGCCACATTGTCACTTAACATGAGGTGGACAGGAGTCATTTAGTCATTTCGAAGATTAAACCTGCACAGGCCCACCACGCAAGAGAATAATCAGGAATTGACACAATAACCTTGGGTTATAACAGTTTATAACATTCCAATATTTATGTTTTAAAAAACTCATCTCTGAAATATGAATCACTAACAACTGATTTTATCTTTCAAATTAGAATTAACCTTGTAACGAGTTTTCATTCGCTCTTCTTACTAAAAGTATTTATTTATAAAGAAGCTATTGCGAAACATCTTGGTATTGAGTGGTTTCCGACTATCTACACGTTACGTGTAGGTACACATAATAATATGGCCATTTAACAAAAACCATAATATTATTCAACACTTTAAAGTTACCAAATATAAATAACAGATGCGTAAGGACTGATCCACATAATATAACTTTTTGTATAATACCGTTCGCGAGTATTGTTCATATTTTATATAAAGTCCGGTTTGATTCACGTGTGTAGTTTTTGACGATTTCTCGACCACGGTTTCGGTTCCAACCGAGAGCCTTCTTCAAGGAGCAAGCTGTTTGCGCCTCGGTGTCGGTAACATATTATGTTGATCAGTCCTTAGGCATCCGTAATTTATAATCCCATAAAAACTGACATGTAAAAATGGTATAATCTTCTTAAATTCTTCCGTAACAATTTATTAAGTCAAAAACCAAGCCGTATTCGTCTGCCAAGTCACTCTGTTTAAGGAAATAAAAAAAATGTATAATTGATATGGACGTAGATAACAAATCCGTAGTTACCTTAGAAAGAAGGGGGGATGCACAAATTCTACTCACTAATTAAAGATCTTCGTTCCCGATTTTTTTTAAATATCTTTGACAATCGTATACTAAGTTTAAAACTAACAATGTTCATTTAATCGTTATATTGTGCAGTGAAATCATAATATTTTAATCTCTACACAGCGGCCATATTCACTGCAGTTCAGTTCACGGTTCAATGAGCGATTTCTTCACACCCAGACGTATTTTAGTCATAATGTCAGTGTTGTTATAACATTATATATTTTTATTAGAGAAGCTATTAATAGGTATTGTGAGTATTGTAAGTATTAATTCTAGCTGCGTCCCATAGTTTTCCTGTAACCTCATTGATCAAAACCTTCCAAATTTCTTTTTTAATGAAGGTTCATAATTTAATGTTCATATTACAATTATAGCAAAGTCATGCACAAGAGCAGCAACTTTAGATGCTACATAATAATCCAGTTTTTTTTTATTATCCGTTATTTTATCCATAAATTCGTTAATTATTATCATTGTATGTATAATACACAGGGTTTTGTAGACTGTTATATTCGTTAACAGTTCTTAACCTATCTATTTACTTAAAAATATCATGTTTAATTTTGTAATCTTTATTGCTAGAGCAATTACGAAAATGGCATTTGACATTCTCTAGTAAATCTTATAAGCTATGATTTGTTTATAAATACGACGGTATATGTTGTAAAGTTTAAACCATACGTTTAATATGTGTGGATGCGCCCTCCATTTACAAGTACAAGATAGTGCTTGAGGCTATTACACCAGTATTTAACCTAATTGGTTACTTGAGTCATAAAGCGTGCATTAACGCACATTTAATTAAAGTACAGCGTAAAAAAAAAAACATTGTTACACTGTACTTTTAATTAAAATCAAATGTTGTCATAATAAAAGGACATAAATATATAATAATACAAACTTCAAACACAAAAGATGACGAAAAAGAACAATCCTGGATTGTCTTTCCTCCTTTCTTCTCCGGATGGTCCACTTAAGTAGCTGGTGGCAGGCTACAAGTTATCTAGGGTAGGATTCTTGCCGGCGAGGACCTCGCTGTGCCTCTACCCCTACTCTGTGATCCAACGTACCAGCGATCACTATATCTTTATACATATGACTTCACGTGTGTGCCACTTACATTATATTTTCAAACTTGCAATGTTGATTGATGATTAATAACAATTACTCATTTTATTATCATATGAGTAACTATATTGTGAATATAAACAAATTATATAATTAGAGAAATCAATAACAAACCGACGGACATAGTAAGTTTTTTTTTTCGTTTTCATTCTGACAAACACAATTTATGTAAATACCTAAGTGCTGACGAAATTCATTATTTAATTAAAACACAAGCCTTTTGTTACCAGCACATTACAACCTGTTACCAACGAACAAGGGACGTTTAGAGAAGACAAATTACATACATGTTTAATTTACAAATTCACTTTAAAGAACAGGCCTACGAAAGATTAATAGGGTTTACGTTAAACATAGTTTAATTCGGGATATGGTTTCAACGTTCAAACTTAATTATAACCCAAAGTTGCCCAATGTTTGTTTTTTTTTTATTTTATTTGTGTTCCATATTTAAATTTCATCTGTACCCATTGAGTGACACAAACTTTTTTTTTATTTTATTGGCGTAATGGCTAGCTATTTTTAAGGGTTCCGTACCGGAAGGGTAAAACCGGGACCCTATTACTAAGACTTCGCTGTCTGTCAGTCTGTCGGTCACCAGGCTGTATCTCAAGAACCACGATAGCTAGACAGATGAAATGTTCAAAGATGATATATATCTATTGTCGCTATAAAAAAAAAGTATTCCCAAAAAAAACAAATAATTATGTTTTAATTTTACTTTTTTTGCATGTTATCAATATCAACACTTGAATATGGTACGGAACCCGTGGTGCGCGAGTCCGACTCGCACTTAGCCGGTTCTTTGTAATTTACACTATTATTATAAAAATCCTACCTTATCCAAATTAAACTTACTACGATTCTTATCTTATTGTGTGACTTTTAAATTAAAATATTTAGTATATCTGAGTTTTTAGCATTATATTTAGAAGTAAAATAATTTTGACAATGCTTTCAGTTAATATTAGTGACATTTGTTTAAGGTTATGCGAAGATCCAAAATATTTTTTCCTAATAAATAACTGCCGAGTAATTTGGATATATACATAATGCAATAATGAAGAACGCTACATACAAAGGTTAAGTAATAAAACTACAGTTTTATTACCAAGTATCATACTACTAATTTATTAGGTAACAAGAAACGCCTTGCAAATAAGTGATAAACTAAGCATAGCCACTTTATCTACACCGCGGGTGGTTGCGGAGAAACAAAGCTTGAACTATAGCACTCGGTAGTTTCACCACGACACTGCTATTTGTGTGACTCACTGATAATTGACCCGAGCGTTAAGTAACATTTGCACGATACGAGCTCACTTGATGATAGAGTCCTCGGATTGCTTTTCGGGAGCCTGGTAATCCGAATACACTCGGACGTTAGCTGACGATCCATGTTGACTAGGATACCTATATTAACTAGCTAGTTTTTAAGAAGTTGACAAACAAATGGCGCCTAAGAACGAATTACAAACAAATCTATACTAATATTATAAAGAGGTAAAGTGTGTGAGTTTGTGCAATCCAGGGCAACTGCCCCGTGGCCTCCACAATAGAGGGGCCTCCACAATAGAGATTATTTATGATTAAAATATAAACTCTACAACTTTTCTTTTATTTATTTTTTCGGTGTTGTACCTTTACATACATTACTTTGTAGAATCATGATTAATGTAACAATTCTTAAATATTGTCACAACGGTTATTCATCTATACTTGTTCACTTCAATTAGACGATCAGTAAAATATCAGAATTCAAATCGTCCTGAAAAGTAGGTAGGTTTCGATTTTTACTAAAAGTTGGAAACTAATTTGTGGCCAGGGGCCATCTTCTCTTTTGTTGCCCGGGGGCCTCCGGATTGCTAAATCCGGCCGGAGATACACGGATGTTGAAAATTCTTTTACGTAAAGCCACGTCATTTGTCATATTTTAAAGTTTCCTCGGGAACGGGATCTACGCGAATAACGGCGCGCGGGGCAGCTTGTCTTGCATAAAGTGGTTCGCCCACTGGCAACGCTTGCCGTCGCGTTGTGCGGGGCGGCAGATAACGCACACTGTGACGGAAAAGCAGGTACCCCCCTTCTTCTCCGTCGCAGTGTAACCAGTAGGTACACCTAACTATATAACTGACTTTAAATGAAGTACCCGCTGACGTCAGAAAAACTCTGATAAATCAAGGACGACTATATATAAATTGGACCTCATGCCCAGTTAGAGACTTTACGCTAGTCACCAGATGCTTTAATTGCCAACAGTTTGGTCACGCAGCCAAGTATTGCCAAGAAACTAGCCCCACCTGCCATCTTTGTGCAGAGTCTGGACACTCCTTCAAGGAATGTAATTATAAATCTTCTGCCCCCAAGTGTGCGACGTGCAAAAGGTTTAACAGAAAATGCGACCATAAAACTGGTGACATAAACTGTCCAGCACGAAAATTTGCAGAGAACAAGTACATTAACTCTATAGATTATGAGGGCGCCTAAGAGCGTCGCCGATTCTTGTATTTAGTTTGCACTTAGTCTCTAGTTTTTATTTACTTATCTACTTTTGTTAAATTTATTACATAGTTACCATGACTAAACAGTTACTTTGTGATTTAGATAGTTTTTATGTGTCTGAAACAAACGTCTGTAATCTAGAAGAGTGTAAAAGCTTCCTGCCCGCCAATGAGAAGTTCCTAACTCTGCTTACACAAAATATTCGAAGCATTAACCGAAATTTTGATGCATTTGAAGTACTGTTGCATCGACTTGATTTAAGCTGTGATATAATTGTGTTAACGGAATGTTGGTTATCTTCTCACACACATCGTTTACCAACTCTTGATGGGTATTCTGTTCATAAAACCGCAAAAAATATGAACCAAAATGATGGCTTAGTTATTTACATAAAAAATAATTTAAAAATAACCATAGAAGAGCCTTCATTTCAAGATTGTAATTGCCTGATAATAACTATGAATTCTGATACCGTAGTTCTTGCTATATATAGGCCCCCGTCTCAAAATATCGACAAATTTTTAGAGTCACTTGACTTATATTTGAGAAAGCTATCCTCATATACAAATATAATTTTAACGGGAGACATAAATATCAACATAACTCCTGAGAAAACCGACACCCATGCACATAACTATCTGAACATTTGTTCATTCCATGGACTTTTACCAGCTCATTATCACCCGACCCATCAAAGCGGCTCATGCTTAGATCATTTTCTTATAAAAACAAATAAACCAACCATAACATTAGTTACTAAATCATTTCTTACTGACCATCAGGCTGTATTATTAGCATTACAATTATCTATACCTAGAGAAAACTGCATGCGCAGCTATAATAAAGTAAATATGACAAGTCTTGAAATTGATATTAACAAAATAAATTTTGACCCAGTTTATAATTCAAACGATGCTAATATTTCTTTAAAGTATTTTATTACATCATTACAACAAGCAATCATAAATAATACGTCTTTTAAACACATGCCTAGGGAATATAGATGTATTAAACCCTGGATTACACCGGGTCTCGTGCGTTGCATAAGGCATAGAGATAGGCTACATCTGCAGTCAAAACTATCACCTGAAAATCAAACTATTTCTCTAACTTACAAAAGATATAGAAATTTTTGTAATAATCTCTTAAAAAAATTAAAAATACAACATGATAAGAACGAATTGCAAAAGGCAGGCAACTCCAGTAAACTGATTTGGAAATTTATAAAAAAACATGCAGTTAAATCAAAATATCCTGAACCACCACTTGACCTACTCATACCAGAAACATGCCCATCTGAGGCAACAGCCCAAGCAAACTACTTTTTTACTAACATAGGTAAAAACTTAGCTGAGAAAACTCTTAGATCAAGTTGTACCCCTGTAAATCTTAATATTCCATCTACTTTTTCTACTCTAAACTCATTTGTTTTGTTAGATACCGATGTCGACGAAGTAATAAGAATAATTACAGGGTTAAAGGATGTTTGTGCAGTTGGGTGGGATAATATACCTAACCACATACTCAAAAGATTTAAATTCCAACTAGCTCCTCCGATTACACACATTTTTCAATTATGTTTAACAAAAGGAGTTTTCCCAAATATGCTTAAAAAAGCGGTGGTCACTCCGATATTTAAATCCGGAGACAAAAAAGTTATTAATAATTATAGGCCTATTTCAGTTTTATCGGGTCTCTCAAAGATTTTAGAAAGGATAATAAATAGTAGATTAATAAAATATCTTGAAGAGAGACATTTACTCTCGGATAGGCAATTTGGCTTTAGACCTAATAAATCGACATGTCAAGCGGTACATCAATTGACAGATTATATAACTAGTAATCTGGATAGTGGTAAGCACACCATAGGGATCTTTCTAGACCTAGCCAAGGCTTTTGATACAATTTCTTGCTCCATACTCCTACAAAAACTTGAATTACTAGGTATTAGGGGAATTCAACTTCAGCTATTATCTGACTATCTTAGCGACCGAACCCAATGTGTAAAAATTGGTCAATATATAAG
Source organism: Nycteola revayana (assembly GCA_947037095.2). Classification (NCBI taxonomy): domain Eukaryota; kingdom Metazoa; phylum Arthropoda; class Insecta; order Lepidoptera; family Nolidae; genus Nycteola; species Nycteola revayana. The sequence continues at coordinate 6,459,458 of OX344845.2, forward strand.
CTCAGACATTAAAAACCACCCTTATGGAATTCCACAGGGTAGTATCCTGGGACCTACCCTTTTTCTTATCTATATAAATGACCTATGTAACTTGAAACTACAAAATGGTGTCATAATGTCATACGCAGATGACACAGCGCTACTATTCTCCGCGAATACACGTGCTGAAGTCTATAAACACGCTCAAACAGGCTTTAATATCGTGTGTAATTGGCTTCATAAAAATCTACTAACCCTAAATACAGATAAAACTAAATATATTTTATTTACAATGAGAAACGCTAACTTGCCGGTCACTAACCTAAACATATACGCACACAACTGCAGAACGCACTATGCTGACAATGCATGCGCTTGTCCCACTTTAGCTAACACGAACAATATTAAATATTTAGGCATTACATTAGACTCAAATCTTAATTTTCGTAAACATATTGATTTATTATGCGGTAGGGCGCGAAAATTAATATATATTTTTAAGAATTTACGTAATATAGCCGACTGTAAATTAATTAAACAAGTTTATTTAGCATTGTGTCAGTCTGTTTTGACTTATTGCATAGGTTCATGGGGTGGTGCTCTTAAAACCATTATATTACCACTAGAACGTGCTCAAAGAGCAATACTAAAGGTAGCAACCTTTCGTCCTTTTATGTATCCCACTCATCAGCTTTACACGGAATGTCAAGTACTTACGGTTCGACAATTATTTGTACTGCATATTTTATTGAAACAACACAAAGAACTTTCTTTTAACCCTGCACCTTCAGACAAGCGAAGAAAAGACTTAGTTTGTATAAAGCCTCAAACCAGACATGCATTTGTTAACAGATTTTACATATTTTTAGGACCTTTTTTGTATAATAAAATCAATAAATTACTAAATATCCATAGCGTATGTTATACAAAATGCCGCATAGTGGTAACAGAATACCTACAGCAGCTAAATTATGCAGACACAGAAAAAATACTAGAAATTTTAAAATGATGCCGATAATGTAGGTATGTATCAGTTTACACAAACGCATTAGTTTTTAATTTATTACAATTTTAATTACATTTCTTTTTGCCTCTCATTTAAATAAATTGTTATGTTAGTTTTGTCTGAAGCACAGGTTCTACCTAGTTCAGACAAGCCGCTTATAGCTATAATATTTTGAATGTTCTTAATTTTGTCTTGTTTTAACGATAAGTGTATTTATCTTAACTATACGTATTTCTTTTTTATTTTAGCAATAATTATACAAATAGGTATGTAAGAATAAGGTTATATTTTATGTTATTTGTTTTTTTGTAAATGAATTTTTAAATAAATTTTTATTATTATTATTTATTATTATTATAATGAAATGAAAAAAGCGTTACGTACCTACTACAATTTGGTTGACTCCCACTTATATTCAATCAGGTATACTTACTTAGGTATATTTGAATAATTCTTGAAAAAAATCAATTTCATTTCATTTATTATTTACGTTATTATTATGACACTTGACCTAAACAACCAAGACTATGCTACTGTTGTAACAAAACAAAAAAACTTCAACTTCAATAGGACCGTGTGTAAGTCCTGTTGAACTCTGGTTTAGGTTTAGGTTGTCTTTTTTAATGATCCGAAATCAAAATCAACTTACGATTCTTATTATTTTCCAGTAACATATATAATATTTAAGAACATTACACCAAACATGTGTTATATTATTATATTGTCAGTAACCCGATTATGTGCCAGTATTCGGCGCACGTGGAAATAAAAAAAAGTGGAGACACAATAAAATGTTCTTGAAACGAATTTAGATTTTTAATAATTATGTGTTGCGTTCAATAATAAATGCTTTATTTTCATGAAGACAGATATGACACAAAGTTACTAACTTACTACTTAACTTAGTCGGTAACTATTTTAAAGTTGAATTTAAGAATCGATATGTGTGGCATATCCACAAAATAAAATGTTATGAATAGAATAAAAAAACTCATTAATTATTAAAATTACTTTCCTTTCCGAATTCGAATAATTTTCTACTCATTATCCCAAATTAATTTTAAAAAAGGTTCGTTACAAAGGTTTGTATCGTATGACATCAAAGAGAAATCAAATAGGGAGAGAATCATGATCCTAATGCGGGAAAATGAAAATGCATAAAAAACGTTTCCCTCTTTCTATATCCTTGTCAATGGTTGCCTTAAATAATCTTGTCAATGAATTTAGGTGTGAAAATCTCTTTAGGGAGCGTTCAAATATTACGTAACGTAATTTATGAAGATTTTTGACCCCCCCTCCCCCCTTGTAACGCACCGTAACGTTTTTCTGGACCCCCCCCCCCCTCCCGTCTCTAAACGTTACGTAACACTCAAGTGATCATTTTTACGCTAAAGTCTAAAAAAATTATGTAATACTTTTTACACTTGGTATAGTTTTAATCTAATAAATAAAACAAGATAATTTTATTCCTCAACACCTGCATATTTTGTTTATTTTTCCCTCCCGCCCCAGTAACGCATCGTAACGTTTTACGAGACCCCTCCCCCCCCAAATTTTACTTGGTTTTTCTTGATTATATATTTATGAGATTTGTATTTTGATTTTTTTTTTATGAGTGGACTCAAAACTTTTAGATGATATTTTATTATAAGATTCTAGATTACAAGAAAAATTATGCAGGTGAAACCGCAAGAGAAAAGCTAGTCAGTAATAAGTTTAAATTGAATTATTAATAAGTTTAGATAGTATAATTATTTAGTCGTCATTTTTTTAAGCGAAATATTGGGAAAATAACTTTATTATGTTACATCTTTTTTACGATAAATATTTAAAATTCAAATATCAATAATCCGTTAAAATGGAAAAAATGTTTAAATAATAATAATTTATTATTTAATTTTCTATTTTACATTGCAATTGGAGTGACTCAATTCCAAGCATTTTTATTACTAAGATAATCAGAAATGTTATAATAAGCCCTGCTACACAATTTGGTTTTAATAGTTGCTTTAAACTATTATGTTTAACTAATAAGCCAGATTGTCATTGGTATGCGTTATATTACAAAACAGTGGCACACACTTTGCGGTATTGGGATATTTAATAACGTGCCTAGTTACAAGTAATCTTCTTATATATAAAATTCTCGTGTCACAATGTTCGTTCCCGTACTCCCCCGAAACGGCTTGACCGATTCTCATGAAATTTTGTGAGCATATTGAGTAGGTCTGAGAATCGGCCAACATCTATTTGCCGGGTCAGCTAGTAACTAAATAAAACCACTTTAGTTATACGAACCTGTACGACTAATGTTTTTGTTTGTATGTTTTTTTGAAGCGGCCGGCGGCCGTATCTCAATGGCTAGGCCGTTGGACTTGTGATCTTGAGGTCGCCGGTTACGAGTCGAGGTAAAATACGTTTTACAAATAAATTTGATATTATATTTATATTGTTCAGACAAAGTAGCAACCCGCAGTATTAATAAATACAATTTTTTGAGACATTTCTTTCTTCCCTGAACCTGAAATAATTTTGTACTGACAAGACACATTCTATCCGGCAGCTATTTGTACAAAATTTTGTAAAACTACGTTTTTGTCCATACCTACTATTAAAGGTCTCTGCCCACTATCCCGTAGCATACCATGACCGTGCTAGGAACGTATCGGGCACGGAAAGTAATCCGGTACGCTCTACTATGCCCACTAGAGCGCATCAATTACGTATCAAAGCCGTGGGGTGACCGAAGCGTATCATCGCATATCATCTCCGTATCATCCGCGTGTCATACCCGGATTTTAGTGACGGGAGCGTCCGCATATCATCTCCGTATCATCCTAGTGCTTAGAAACTTAGAAAAAATAAATAATAAACGGGTGTGCGTTTTATTTTGTCATAAGTGTACGATGTGCAAAGCGATCCCCACTCTTGCGCCGAGCGCTCAAGAATCGTGCCGGTATCTGTACGCGGTTATCACCCGCCTGCGCACGAGTGTGGCATGCAGGGAGCGTTTCGCCCCCGGCAAAATATTCTCGTCGACAATTCTTGACACTCCGTTCATGGTATGCGACGGTGTCGGTCGGAGACGGAACGGTCTAGTGGGCATAGTCTCATACTTTTCAATACAAAGAATATTTTTTTGGTTGTTACGTTCCAAGCACGTTCATGGTATGCTACGGGATAGTGGGCAGAGTCCTTAAGTATAAAAAGATTTGTTTACTAATATTAAAAGGAGGAATTATTTGTATTTTTTATGAATGTCTGTTACGAATTAATTCAAAAACTACTGGACGGATTTCAATCATTCTTTCATCTGGGAGTAACATAGGCAAAACTGAACCAGGCAAAGTAGAAATTCACGTATCACATAGGTACCGCATGGTACCTATGTGATACGTGAATTTCTACTCGGGTAAAAACGAGATGAAAGCCAATTTTTTTACTTTTTATTTATAGGTTTAAAATTCACGCTTCGCACGTTGGCTAGCATCTATTTTTGATGAGATTTTTAGAAGGAGTTGGATTTCACTCTATTTTTGAAATTTATAATTTTATTTATTATTTATTTTAGTTATTATTCCAAAATTGAAGTAGTTTCTGCTGTCTGTGGGTGCCCCAAAAAGAAATAATATGCATATTATGCTGAGCGAGACAGTAAAATATCCTATTTAAAATATCGAAGGCGCAAATATGTATTTTATAATGTGTGGAAACGGTTTTGGATTATGTATTTTATAGATTGTATTGTATCTGTTTATTTTCCCAAATAAAAAAAAAGTACACATTGATATCTTTGTGTTTGTCGAATACATTTATAATGGAAGAAACATTTAAAAAAAATCCTAATGATAAAGTATACTAATAAAATCAAACCAGTGGCTCTGTGGTTACGGCAAGGGCTTCTGAGACCTAGTGGTCTGGGTGCAATTTCCATCCGTTTAATTGTTCATTATTTGTGTTAACCACGAATGGTTTTTCTATGTCTGGGTGTGCTGTGTCCGTGAATTGAGTGTTTTAGATGTCTTACATGACACAGGGAATAATTTGGATAGTGAGGGAGTTGTCTTAATCCGTAACGACCTACTACTGGTCTCTAAGACCGATCTGTATGTGCCGTTCGACATGCGCATCTATATACCTTTTCTACACATCCATCATCCGTACCGTGCTAGCGCCCGGCGAGTGTAGTAGACGGGCGCGTTTTGGCGCTCGTTGGTAGTTGCATCATTTTTTAACATATCTCAAGATGTTATTATAGTTGTATGTTATTTGAAGGTATAAAATAAAAGATTAGAGTATAAACAAGTATTTTACTTATTTAAATCCTTTTTTGATACTACAGAACCCGAATTTAAGGTGGTTATTCATGAGCGGTCTCCAGGACCGCACGCAGGTGGTTAAGTTACAGAAATAGGTAGTTAAGGGTTAAAAAAAATCGCCCGGCTTCGCACATGCCTTCTTTAGCCTTTGTTACTCAGGGATAATGTAGCATTCTAATAATGACATCCGTTCGGTAGTTTTTAAGTTTATTCAAAACAAACATACAAAAATATAGACAAAAAAGATTTACACTTACAAATATATCGTTGTTCGCTGTTAAAAACAGTACCTACACAGCCTATAAAACAAATTAATTAAATCTTGAGGTTGAAAATGTATTAATCAGTAACGAATTCTAAATAAAATGTACCTACGAAATAGAAAAAGGTGGCTTTATATTTTCTGCGTGATGTACCACAATTCTTTGAGCAACAACATCTAACAAAGTTTGGCAACATCAATTTACGTGTGTCACTCCAGAATACAAATTGACGACAGGAAAAAAAACATTTTAAGTTTATTTACTTCAAATCAGTACTAAATGTGGATAGTTGGGTACTTAGTCACCTTTTATGTTGGGTGTAGCAACACTTACATTCATATTCGATTTTGAGTAGGTATTATTATGTTGTTTAAGTTATCCAGTAGGTTGTTCGCAAAGAGATCATGTTCTCTATGCCCTTTACGAATATTTTAATTCAAAAACTATTCTGTCGATAACTTCGAGATTTTAATCCAACCAGGTAAACATAATTTTCAAAAATTCTTATAAACATTAATATTAAAATTAAAAAAGTAGATATTAAAAAGATACGGATCAATCTACTTACCCGCACTCAAATCCATAGAGCAATTCCAATACACCTCAAAAGCCACACACACTAAACACCCACGACAAAATTTTGACACAAATTTAAAAATGGAACACTATTTTAATATTTACTTTATTAGAGTAATGACAAAAATGGAATATCGTTTAATTTTTAAATGCGCGCGCCAAATCGTAGGCGTCTATTTCCCAGCCCGTCCGGGAGTAGGCGTGCAAACGTTGTAATGTCGCGGGGCTCACTGCTCTGCGAACACCGCCCAAGCGCTTTTCCCACAATACCTACTCGTACAAGCTTTTCAGAAACGTCCGTTGCAATACTAGTAGTTTCTATATGATCACAACTGTTGCTTTTACATCGGATAAAGCGTTAAAACACTTTTCCGACAACGTGATTCTTGTAAGAGGTTTTTGTAAGCGCGTTTTGTAATAATTTATGAGTATATGTTCTTCACAATGCATTAAAACATTCGTTGTTTTCGCCTTTTCATAAGAATACGGATCGAGTTTAATGATTTGAAATTTAATAACTTGTAAAACTATTCTTAAGTTTTAAAACAGTTTACGCTTTCGGTTTCTCTCTCAAAGTAATGCAGCTCCAATGGCTGCGGTGTTTAATTTCGTTTCAACCATTTCATATGCGTTAGTTTATGAAACGGTTGCTAAATAATAAGTTCTATTCATTTAATATAATTTAGATTTAAACTAAGTATATCTATCTCCTTAGATGTGGAAGGATACATAGGTATAGTTTTATTCATTTCGATATTATTATATATTATTGGCTATTTTATTAATTTATTTTATTTTCTCAATGTCGTATACTAACAAAAGCAGCCAATTTAATTAGTACCTACAAGATTTTTTTCGAATATTTATAATTTTTAATATTTATTAAATTTCGAATGTATTATTGTTTTTTCTTTCAACGCCCCGTTGTGCAAACAGCATGATCATTAACAATTCGATGCGATGTGTAATATTATTAATTAAAAAGAGGCTCTGTTGAATATATAATATTGAAATTCATTATTTTCTCTAACATCTAAAATATAGGCAAGTAGCCCATTATTTACGCAGACCATATTTACCTTCATTTTCGGGCTACAAGCTTTCCCAATCCGGCAACATTATAAAGTATACACCTAATGATTGATGCTTTCCCGCCAACAAGAATTACTGGTCAGTTAATGAATCATGGCAAACTTTTTCATAATGACGCGTTGTTTTCATCGCAATAGAAATAAAACGATAAAAATAAACACGTTATCAACGTAGCTTTTGGTTTATGGGTCTGTCAGCACATTCATCATGGCCGCTGACAGATAGATGTATGGCACGCTTTTGTATCTAGTAACTACAAACACTAAAATTACCTACTTTCGTATTCTAAACTACCTTCTACTGTATTTTAAATCTATATATAAATAAAGAAGGTCACGGATTTTATGTATTTTATAGTTTCTGATACTATAGCACATTTTTTTGCAGACATATGTATGTACACTAATAGTAGTGTACATACATATGTCTGCAAAAAAATGAAAGAAAACTGAAGGAGCAAAAGCATAGGCTTTCGCTCCTTCAGTGGGAATAAAGGTGTCGTGGGCTCACGCCTTATTAAATGATTTAAAAACTTAAGGCTTAGACCTCAGATCACCAGCAGGAAGATTGCGGAATCGACGTTTAAGATATTTACTGGAGTTTAGTGAAATTGTAGCTATTTCACATTTTGCCGCTCCTCGGACTTCGGATCTACAAAGAGCATCAGAAGTATACAAAACTTGTGACTCAGTAGTATCATCAAATGCTACTGACATATGATCTTCTGTGACAATTAACATCTTCAAACATTGTTTCTATGTTTTGGTGTAATTAATGTATATGAATTACGTGACAATTCCTATGGATTTTGTTAAAGTACCGTGCAATCCTTGCTCTAACAGTTCTCAACCTAAAAAAGATGAATCTACCAAATAGGTCATCTCAAAATCAATCCGTTTTCGAACTGCCTCATACCAAACCAAAGTGTATTTATAGATTTGATAAATATTTCGATACCATTACATATTCGATTTAAGCAACTACAAATACGGTTTACTTTCTCCACAAAAAACATGAAGTTTACCGCAAAAATGTACACCAACATCGTTTCAACTCCGACGAAAAGTTTATCTAGCGCTACCAGTGTAAGCACTTTACAATGCGAGGGCTCACATTTGGGAGTACTAAATCTGATCCCCAAATGTACGACACATGAAGATTTAAAACTTTGCTTCACCGAGAGAAATTGTAGTTACTGAATAAACGTTAATGACAAAGACGTTTACATATGCTTATCGTTCAGCAATTTAATCGCTAGGTGACAATTTTACTTCACTCATTAAAAAAAAAAAAAAAAAAAACTTGAAAAAATCACATTTTCCATTCTGCTTTCTACTAATTTGTAAATTTAATTGAAATATTTGTAATTTAATACTACATAAGTTACTAAGTGATTATTGATGTTAGGAACAATATAGTTTTATTCGTAGACTAACCTAATTACAGACTATAAAGGATCATTTAGGTATCTAACGGGGACAGTAACATTCCAACAAATTAAAATCTCAAAGCTACTCCTATTCCAGTGTTTTTAAACGCCGCTAAACGTAAAGATGATTACGTTGGTTGTTTTTCGAATGCTGGGTTTTACTTTGCACAGCAGGTAAGCATTGCCATTCAACAGGGTAATGCTGCCAGCATTCTGGGAAGATTTAGAATAGTAGTATTTTAAGAGATAGTTTTATTTTTAAATTAGCTACTTTTAGTTGTATATATACAGGGTTATTTTTAAAACACCAATAACATTTTAGAGGGTGAAAGTACTGATGATTGTAAACAACTTTTACTATGGGAGCAACCCTGAAATCGCGAAAATAAAATCAGCTGTTCCATACATTTTGTCGAGGTAAGTAAACATAAATGTATGGAACAGCTGATTTTTTTTCCGCGATTTCAGGGTTCGTCCCATAGTAAAAGTTGTTCATAATCATGAGTACTTCTGTTCCCCAAAAGGTTGTTGGTGTTTTAAAAATAACCCTGTATAAGATAGTGCTTTTAAATATTATTCTAGAAAGCAATAGTTTATATTATATAAACACTTCCTGTCCTTGTACTGACAAAGCATTTCATTAATATAGATTAATACAACCACTACGAAAACGATACTCTTCTACAGAAGGTGAATTTAACCTGTAATACCTATTTCAATAATTCATTTGCTGTCAAAATATTTGTCGGAGCTCTGAAGCTTGATCGGAATTTGTTATCACAGAATATTGATTTCGAAAATCTATGTAAATGGAAGGTAAATGAATTCCACGATGAGAGCAGCGGTCCATAAATTTTACGGAGCACTAACCTATAAAGGCAGTGAGCTTGCTTTATTTAATATAATAGTTTATAATATTATGTGTTAAATGTATGTACCTATAGCTGAAGCTTGCCCTTGTAGTTCCAAAAGCGTAGATCTCGTTACAAATGTTTTTAATGTATATTTACTGCAGGCTGGATATCATACATTTTATATCACTACATAGTATAAAACAAAGTCGCTTGCCGCTCGCTGTCCGTCCCTATGTATGCTTCGATCTTTAAAACTACGCAACAGATTTTGAAGCGGTTTTTTTGAATAGATAGAGTAATTCTAGAGGAAGGTTTATATGTATGATACATCAGCATTGCACCCGTGCGAAGCCGGGGCGAGTCGCTAGTAGTGTTATTAATGTTTATATCGGTTCGCCATTTTTCGAAATATTTGATGCAATTTCGAAAGAAAAAACGTCTAGATACTCTATACTCATAATAAAATATTAAAAAGAGGAAAGATTTAATTGTTTGTTTGTATTGAATAGGCTCCGAAACTACTGGACCGATTTGAAAAATTCTTTCACCGTTGGAAGGCTACACTATCGCCGCGCCGGATGACATAGATTATATTTAATTATGAAGATCCCACGGGAAAGGGAGTTACGCGGGTGAAACCGCGTGCGGGAAGCTAGTATTAAATAATATGTTTTTTTATATAAGTACAATATTTTATTACTTTATATATTTTTTGTCTAAAAAAAGGGATTAATATTATTAGGTACATTAGTTAATTTAGTTATCTGAACAATAATAGTTATCTTCAATTGTCGGTTTTTTTCAGTGCCTCTTCTAATGCAAAAAATGCTTCTATACTACAATGACATCAGCAATGTGTGGATATTTAATTTACTGATAAACAAATACATTATTCATAATTATTTCGCTTTTTAAACTGAATAAAATTATTCAAATATCGAATCTCCTTTAGAAAACCTCCGTCAACTTCCCTACCACTTAGCGTTTGACTTTTTTATAATATTCTAGGTCTTGGTATTTTTATTTGCGTCTCGACTGCGGTGGAAGCACGATCGGGATTTAAAATAAAATCAAGCTACAATTTTAAATTATAGTGAAGGTTTTTTATATTTTATGTAGGACTAGCTTCCCGCGCTCGGTTTCACCTGCGTAGCTCCCGTTTCTGTGGGAATTTCATAATAAAATAGCATATAGCCTTCTTCGAGAAATGGACTATTTAAAACTAATTTTTCAAATCGGATCAGTAGTTCCTGAGATAAGCGCGTTCAAGCAAACATACAATCACTTCAGCTTTATATACTCTCCTCGCCCTTCTGACACATTTTTCTTTTGTTGTCAGTGGGAAATGCATTTACGCAATCCCACCGCCGCTGCAGCGTATCCGCGCGCTGGCGGCGGGATATGTGGTACTCGCCCTCTCTATAGCGTGGTATGCTTAGAGGACCCTACACCACTAAAACCCCCGGACACTCCTTCGGTCCGTCGTTGGCGGGGGCCGGGTACGCACAAAGCAATCCGCCCCCCCGACGGACCCTGCTGACACCTAGTTAACAATGCAACGAATCCGATTTCCTCGTAGATAAGTCCGAGAGGCGCAGTGAAAAGGGACAGATGTACAAAACGGCCCTAAAAATGATCATTCAAAGTCAGTCCCGCAGTCCCCTCTCAAAGATTGCCCTAAACCGAAGTCCAAGGCACAAGGTCGAGCAGCGATAGCTAGTCTAGCTATAGGCCGATGCCCAAAAAGTGTCGTAAGTACCGGCCTTGGGGCCCCCTAGACGACCCTGTCTATTTGTTCCGGCTAATCTCTGGCAGATAGCAGATGTCATAAAGAGTAAACAAACCGCGGCCACATCTAGTGTTAAATATAAATAATAAATTATTATATTTTTATTCTTATTTTTAAATTAAAGTGCGCTAACATTCGTATAGGTAACCGAAACTTTATAAGCGCAAATTAATTCCATCCAAGTTTTTATTCTTTTGTCGGGTTTCTCGAATTGAGCTCTCGTTCCAAACTAAATACTCCTTTGAATGGTTTCGCCTGCTTATACTGAATAAAACAACGTACGTACGACTTTTTATTATGGAGACCGTACAACAAAGTTTTTATTGAAACAACTTTTCTACGGATAAGAAAATTGGTATGTGGCCTGTTATATGTTTTACGGTTATATTCATCTCAACTTTTGTACATTTATTTATTAATACGTGATACGTGAAAAGAAAAGTTTAAGGCTATTTTCTGAAAATGTCGTGTTTGAAAGAAATGCTATTAATATATAATTAGAACGTGCTAATTTTTGCTTGTTAAGGAATTACTGAACTAACTTTAAAAACGCTCTCTTACATAGCCCAAGAAATATTGACGAAGGCTATAGATTATATTTTATTATGAAGTTCCCATGGGAACGGAAGCTAGCGCGGATATATAGTTTCATTATAATTTACACAGAGAAGAGAATGGTAAAATAAGCTCTAGTGCCTTCCATATACAGGATAATCTCGTTTACACAAACGGGCATCAATAACATAGGTTCGATGTAATTTTGATCTGTAATTTTTATGCTTTTAAAAAGTATATACTGGGTGACTTTTTTTACCGTATTGTAAATAATGGGGCGTGATATGTATATGTAATACATGTCTTAGGCATACTTACTTTATCTTTTTTCTTTATTGACATTGAGTGATCGTTACGATAAAAATACGTACCTAATTAGGTAGTTATGTTACGTTAGTTACAATAGGTACTACCTTTCTTGTATTTTAATATTTTTCTTTTTAATGTTATGTGTTTACATAAAGTAAATAAATAAATAATAAGACTGCACCGGTGGCTCAGTGGTTACAGTAGTTGCTTCTGAGACCTGGTGTTCTGGGTTGGATTCCCACCCGGGACAATTATTTGTGTGAACCACAAATAATTTTTGAGTCTGGGTGTACTTTGTGTCCGTGAAATGTATGTTTGTAAAGTCCCCCGCGGCACAGGGATTTATTTGCCTAGTGCGGGAGTTGTCTTTTTTAAAAATCAAAATCAAAATCAAAATCAAAATAGGTGCCTATAATACCTAGGCCGCAGTCACATATGAATGAAACGGGTGAGCTAAATAGCGTAACTACCTACAAACGCATTGGGTGTATAGTGTACGCATTTTTGCCGATATGATATTCACTCTACGCCAGTAAAAAAAAATAAAAAATAACTATGCCTTATATAAATATCACGCCCTATTATTTCCAAGACGGTAAAAAGTCACCCAGTATAATTATAGATCGATTGTACTACCAAAAATAAATAATTTTCGCTAAGTAATTAGCAATGACAAAAAAAACCCAAATACTTAATCATTAAAATTAGCAGACTCATGCTCAGATTTTATAACAGTAGTCATTAAGCTGATTAGGTGAATTGATGAGTGGCCGGATTGGTCATGCGTACCCCCCACGCCAACAGCGAATCGAAGGAATGTCCGGGGGGTTTTAGTGGTATAGGGTCCTCTACTCGTGGTATGAGTTTAGCATACCACGCTATGGAGAGGGCGAGTCCCACATATCCCATCCTCAGCGCCTACTTACTTACTTGCTTAATATATCTAGACACGTTCTAAGTCTGTCTTTTTTGTGTTCGTACAATGGGTTGTTCACTGGACAAAGATATAAATGGACTATGGACTGTCTTGAAAATATATATGAAATAGATGTCTGGCATAGTTATTTTAAGTTTTTTTATTACTGACGTAGAGTGAAAATTGTAACGATAAAAATACGTACCTAATTAGGTAGTAACACTGCGTTAGATAAAATAGGTATTATAATACCTAGGCCGCAATCACACACATGAAAAGAGTGAGCTAAAAAGGGAAACTACCTACTTAGGTACGCATTTTTACCGTTTCGATTTTCACTCAATGTCATAAAAAAAAGATAAAATAACTATGCCCTAGACCAGAGGTTTCCAAACTACGGCCCGCGAGTGCCAACAATCCGGCCCGCGACAACTTAAAGACTAGTGTCATCAATCTAGCTCGCACATCCAATGTCTTATAGCTGTGTTAAGTTGAAAAAGACAACACCAAAATGATAATTACTTGGTTGCATTCTTTGCGACTAGTCTAGAAATAAGAGTTAGGAGATTAAAGGATAGAAAAATTAAAACAATTATGGCCCTCCGATTAATTGAAAAAATCGTTATGGTCCTAAGGCGTCAAAGTTTGGAGACCCCTGCCTTAGACATCAATTTTATATACATATCACGCCTTATTTTATTTTAATTTTTAAACTTAAACTTTTTCTGGGCAATGATATATCAATATGTCTTATTAAGCTAGTATTGTAATGGTCATCTTAAGGAAGAGCGCTGATGTCTGAGATACAGATATCTTTATCTAGTTCAGACACAGATGCCTTCACTATAAAACTTAGAATATTTTTAAAATGGTCCTGCTTACTTGCTAATCAGTTTAAATGTAACAAATTTTGTGAGAAATAAACAAATTATTATTATTATTTTCAAGACGGTAAAAATGTCACCCAGTTTATTATTTTTTCAAGTAAAATCCAAAGTTAGAAAAAAATTCATTGAAATTTCTTAATGTTAACTCATGATAACTACGTCCACTTCAGTAACGTTAGCTATAGCTTCATAATACCCAATTATAACTAAAAACGGTCATCACGGTACAAACGACCTAATAAAGGCTAAGTGAATCGATACATTTGCGCTCTCACACCGATATTAATCAAAGGCTATTTACGCCCAACCTCAAGGGACCCTAAAACAGCAATATCCGTTTTTATTGCTATTTGACGAGCTTATGTCATTTTATTTCTCATGCGTTTTGACCATCATTGAACCTAAATAATAATGTCTTACTGACCTTTCAGCGCCAACACAACTTCCGTGGAGTAGCGGTATACCTCTCGGACCATGTCTTTGTCTTTGTCTTTGTCTTTGTCTTTGTCTTTGTCTTTGTCTTTGTCTTTGTCTTTGTCTTTGTCTTTGTCTTTGTCTTTGTCTTTGTCTTTGTCTTTGTCTTTGTCTTTGTCTTTGTCTTTGTCTTTGTCTTTGTCTTTGTCTTTGTCTTTGTCTTTGTCTTTGTCTTTGTCTTTGTCTTTGTCTTTGTCTTTGTCTTTGTCTTTGTCTTTGTCTTTGTCTTTGTCTTTGTCTTTGTCTTTGTCTTTGTCTTTGTCTTTGTCTTTGTCTTTGTCTTTGTCTTTGTCTTTGTCTTTGTCTTTGTCTTTGTCTTTGTCTTTGTCTTTGTCTTTGTCTTTGTCTTTGTCTTTGTCTTTGTCTTTGTCTTTGTCTTTGTCTTTGTCTTTGTCTTTGTCTTTGTCTTTGTCTTTGTCTTTGTCTTTGTCTTTGTCTTTGTCTTTGTCTTTGTCTTTGTCTTTGTCTTTGTCTTTGTCTTTGTCTTTGTCTTTGTCTTTGTCTTTGTCTTTGTCTTTGTCTTTGTCTTTGTCTTTGTCTTTGTCTTTGTCTTTGTCTTTGTCTTTGTCTTTGTCTTTGTCTTTGTCTTTGTCTTTGTCTTTGTCTTTGTCTTTGTCTTTGTCTTTGTCTTTGTCTTTGTCTTTGTCTTTGTCTTTGTCTTTGTCTTTGTCTTTGTCTTTGTCTTTGTCTTTGTCTTTGTCTTTGTCTTTGTCTTTGTCTTTGTCTTTGTCTTTGTCTTTGTCTTTGTCTTTGTCTTTGTCTTTGTCTTTGTCTTTGTCTTTGTCTTTGTCTTTGTCTTTGTCTTTGTCTTTGTCTTTGTCTTTGTCTTTGTCTTTGTCTTTGTCTTTGTCTTTGTCTTTGTCTTTGTCTTTGTCTTTGTCTTTGTCTTTGTCTTTGTCTTTGTCTTTGTCTTTGTCTTTGTCTTTGTCTTTGTCTTTGTCTTTGTCTTTGTCTTTGTCTTTGTCTTTGTCTTTGTCTTTGTCTTTGTCTTTGTCTTTGTCTTTGTCTTTGTCTTTGTCTTTGTCTTTGTCTTTGTCTTTGTCTTTGTCTTTGTCTTTGTCTTTGTCTTTGTCTTTGTCTTTGTCTTTGTCTTTGTCTTTGTCTTTGTCTTTGTCTTTGTCTTTGTCTTTGTCTTTGTCTTTGTCTTTGTCTTTGTCTTTGTCTTTGTCTTTGTCTTTGTCTTTGTCTTTGTCTTTGTCTTTGTCTTTGTCTTTGTCTTTGTCTTTGTCTTTGTCTTTGTCTTTGTCTTTGTCTTTGTCTTTGTCTTTGTCTTTGTCTTTGTCTTTGTCTTTGTCTTTGTCTTTGTCTTTGTCTTTGTCTTTGTCTTTGTCTTTGTCTTTGTCTTTGTCTTTGTCTTTGTCTTTGTCTTTGTCTTTGTCTTTGTCTTTGTCTTTGTCTTTGTCTTTGTCTTTGTCTTTGTCTTTGTCTTTGTCTTTGTCTTTGTCTTTGTCTTTGTCTTTGTCTTTGTCTTTGTCTTTGTCTTTGTCTTTGTCTTTGTCTTTGTCTTTGTCTTTGTCTTTGTCTTTGTCTTTGTCTTTGTCTTTGTCTTTGTCTTTGTCTTTGTCTTTGTCTTTGTCTTTGTCTTTGTCTTTGTCTTTGTCTTTGTCTTTGTCTTTGTCTTTGTCTTTGTCTTTGTCTTTGTCTTTGTCTTTGTCTTTGTCTTTGTCTTTGTCTTTGTCTTTGTCTTTGTCTTTGTCTTTGTCTTTGTCTTTGTCTTTGTCTTTGTCTTTGTCTTTGTCTTTGTCTTTGTCTTTGTCTTTGTCTTTGTCTTTGTCTTTGTCTTTGTCTTTGTCTTTGTCTTTGTCTTTGTCTTTGTCTTTGTCTTTGTCTTTGTCTTTGTCTTTGTCTTTGTCTTTGTCTTTGTCTTTGTCTTTGTCTTTGTCTTTGTCTTTGTCTTTGTCTTTGTCTTTGTCTTTGTCTTTGTCTTTGTCTTTGTCTTTGTCTTTGTCTTTGTCTTTGTCTTTGTCTTTGTCTTTGTCTTTGTCTTTGTCTTTGTCTTTGTCTTTGTCTTTGTCTTTGTCTTTGTCTTTGTCTTTGTCTTTGTCTTTGTCTTTGTCTTTGTCTTTGTCTTTGTCTTTGTCTTTGTCTTTGTCTTTGTCTTTGTCTTTGTCTTTGTCTTTGTCTTTGTCTTTGTCTTTGTCTTTGTCTTTGTCTTTGTCTTTGTCTTTGTCTTTGTCTTTGTCTTTGTCTTTGTCTTTGTCTTTGTCTTTGTCTTTGTCTTTGTCTTTGTCTTTGTCTTTGTCTTTGTCTTTGTCTTTGTCTTTGTCTTTGTCTTTGTCTTTGTCTTTGTCTTTGTCTTTGTCTTTGTCTTTGTCTTTGTCTTTGTCTTTGTCTTTGTCTTTGTCTTTGTCTTTGTCTTTGTCTTTGTCTTTGTCTTTGTCTTTGTCTTTGTCTTTGTCTTTGTCTTTGTCTTTGTCTTTGTCTTTGTCTTTGTCTTTGTCTTTGTCTTTGTCTTTGTCTTTGTCTTTGTCTTTGTCTTTGTCTTTGTCTTTGTCTTTGTCTTTGTCTTTGTCTTTGTCTTTGTCTTTGTCTTTGTCTTTGTCTTTGTCTTTGTCTTTGTCTTTGTCTTTGTCTTTGTCTTTGTCTTTGTCTTTGTCTTTGTCTTTGTCTTTGTCTTTGTCTTTGTCTTTGTCTTTGTCTTTGTCTTTGTCTTTGTCTTTGTCTTTGTCTTTGTCTTTGTCTTTGTCTTTGTCTTTGTCTTTGTCTTTGTCTTTGTCTTTGTCTTTGTCTTTGTCTTTGTCTTTGTCTTTGTCTTTGTCTTTGTCTTTGTCTTTGTCTTTGTCTTTGTCTTTGTCTTTGTCTTTGTCTTTGTCTTTGTCTTTGTCTTTGTCTTTGTCTTTGTCTTTGTCTTTGTCTTTGTCTTTGTCTTTGTCTTTGTCTTTGTCTTTGTCTTTGTCTTTGTCTTTGTCTTTGTCTTTGTCTTTGTCTTTGTCTTTGTCTTTGTCTTTGTCTTTGTCTTTGTCTTTGTCTTTGTCTTTGTCTTTGTCTTTGTCTTTGTCTTTGTCTTTGTCTTTGTCTTTGTCTTTGTCTTTGTCTTTGTCTTTGTCTTTGTCTTTGTCTTTGTCTTTGTCTTTGTCTTTGTCTTTGTCTTTGTCTTTGTCTTTGTCTTTGTCTTTGTCTTTGTCTTTGTCTTTGTCTTTGTCTTTGTCTTTGTCTTTGTCTTTGTCTTTGTCTTTGTCTTTGTCTTTGTCTTTGTCTTTGTCTTTGTCTTTGTCTTTGTCTTTGTCTTTGTCTTTGTCTTTGTCTTTGTCTTTGTCTTTGTCTTTGTCTTTGTCTTTGTCTTTGTCTTTGTCTTTGTCTTTGTCTTTGTCTTTGTCTTTGTCTTTGTCTTTGTCTTTGTCTTTGTCTTTGTCTTTGTCTTTGTCTTTGTCTTTGTCTTTGTCTTTGTCTTTGTCTTTGTCTTTGTCTTTGTCTTTGTCTTTGTCTTTGTCTTTGTCTTTGTCTTTGTCTTTGTCTTTGTCTTTGTCTTTGTCTTTGTCTTTGTCTTTGTCTTTGTCTTTGTCTTTGTCTTTGTCTTTGTCTTTGTCTTTGTCTTTGTCTTTGTCTTTGTCTTTGTCTTTGTCTTTGTCTTTGTCTTTGTCTTTGTCTTTGTCTTTGTCTTTGTCTTTGTCTTTGTCTTTGTCTTTGTCTTTGTCTTTGTCTTTGTCTTTGTCTTTGTCTTTGTCTTTGTCTTTGTCTTTGTCTTTGTCTTTGTCTTTGTCTTTGTCTTTGTCTTTGTCTTTGTCTTTGTCTTTGTCTTTGTCTTTGTCTTTGTCTTTGTCTTTGTCTTTGTCTTTGTCTTTGTCTTTGTCTTTGTCTTTGTCTTTGTCTTTGTCTTTGTCTTTGTCTTTGTCTTTGTCTTTGTCTTTGTCTTTGTCTTTGTCTTTGTCTTTGTCTTTGTCTTTGTCTTTGTCTTTGTCTTTGTCTTTGTCTTTGTCTTTGTCTTTGTCTTTGTCTTTGTCTTTGTCTTTGTCTTTGTCTTTGTCTTTGTCTTTGTCTTTGTCTTTGTCTTTGTCTTTGTCTTTGTCTTTGTCTTTGTCTTTGTCTTTGTCTTTGTCTTTGTCTTTGTCTTTGTCTTTGTCTTTGTCTTTGTCTTTGTCTTTGTCTTTGTCTTTGTCTTTGTCTTTGTCTTTGTCTTTGTCTTTGTCTTTGTCTTTGTCTTTGTCTTTGTCTTTGTCTTTGTCTTTGTCTTTGTCTTTGTCTTTGTCTTTGTCTTTGTCTTTGTCTTTGTCTTTGTCTTTGTCTTTGTCTTTGTCTTTGTCTTTGTCTTTGTCTTTGTCTTTGTCTTTGTCTTTGTCTTTGTCTTTGTCTTTGTCTTTGTCTTTGTCTTTGTCTTTGTCTTTGTCTTTGTCTTTGTCTTTGTCTTTGTCTTTGTCTTTGTCTTTGTCTTTGTCTTTGTCTTTGTCTTTGTCTTTGTCTTTGTCTTTGTCTTTGTCTTTGTCTTTGTCTTTGTCTTTGTCTTTGTCTTTGTCTTTGTCTTTGTCTTTGTCTTTGTCTTTGTCTTTGTCTTTGTCTTTGTCTTTGTCTTTGTCTTTGTCTTTGTCTTTGTCTTTGTCTTTGTCTTTGTCTTTGTCTTTGTCTTTGTCTTTGTCTTTGTCTTTGTCTTTGTCTTTGTCTTTGTCTTTGTCTTTGTCTTTGTCTTTGTCTTTGTCTTTGTCTTTGTCTTTGTCTTTGTCTTTGTCTTTGTCTTTGTCTTTGTCTTTGTCTTTGTCTTTGTCTTTGTCTTTGTCTTTGTCTTTGTCTTTGTCTTTGTCTTTGTCTTTGTCTTTGTCTTTGTCTTTGTCTTTGTCTTTGTCTTTGTCTTTGTCTTTGTCTTTGTCTTTGTCTTTGTCTTTGTCTTTGTCTTTGTCTTTGTCTTTGTCTTTGTCTTTGTCTTTGTCTTTGTCTTTGTCTTTGTCTTTGTCTTTGTCTTTGTCTTTGTCTTTGTCTTTGTCTTTGTCTTTGTCTTTGTCTTTGTCTTTGTCTTTGTCTTTGTCTTTGTCTTTGTCTTTGTCTTTGTCTTTGTCTTTGTCTTTGTCTTTGTCTTTGTCTTTGTCTTTGTCTTTGTCTTTGTCTTTGTCTTTGTCTTTGTCTTTGTCTTTGTCTTTGTCTTTGTCTTTGTCTTTGTCTTTGTCTTTGTCTTTGTCTTTGTCTTTGTCTTTGTCTTTGTCTTTGTCTTTGTCTTTGTCTTTGTCTTTGTCTTTGTCTTTGTCTTTGTCTTTGTCTTTGTCTTTGTCTTTGTCTTTGTCTTTGTCTTTGTCTTTGTCTTTGTCTTTGTCTTTGTCTTTGTCTTTGTCTTTGTCTTTGTCTTTGTCTTTGTCTTTGTCTTTGTCTTTGTCTTTGTCTTTGTCTTTGTCTTTGTCTTTGTCTTTGTCTTTGTCTTTGTCTTTGTCTTTGTCTTTGTCTTTGTCTTTGTCTTTGTCTTTGTCTTTGTCTTTGTCTTTGTCTTTGTCTTTGTCTTTGTCTTTGTCTTTGTCTTTGTCTTTGTCTTTGTCTTTGTCTTTGTCTTTGTCTTTGTCTTTGTCTTTGTCTTTGTCTTTGTCTTTGTCTTTGTCTTTGTCTTTGTCTTTGTCTTTGTCTTTGTCTTTGTCTTTGTCTTTGTCTTTGTCTTTGTCTTTGTCTTTGTCTTTGTCTTTGTCTTTGTCTTTGTCTTTGTCTTTGTCTTTGTCTTTGTCTTTGTCTTTGTCTTTGTCTTTGTCTTTGTCTTTGTCTTTGTCTTTGTCTTTGTCTTTGTCTTTGTCTTTGTCTTTGTCTTTGTCTTTGTCTTTGTCTTTGTCTTTGTCTTTGTCTTTGTCTTTGTCTTTGTCTTTGTCTTTGTCTTTGTCTTTGTCTTTGTCTTTGTCTTTGTCTTTGTCTTTGTCTTTGTCTTTGTCTTTGTCTTTGTCTTTGTCTTTGTCTTTGTCTTTGTCTTTGTCTTTGTCTTTGTCTTTGTCTTTGTCTTTGTCTTTGTCTTTGTCTTTGTCTTTGTCTTTGTCTTTGTCTTTGTCTTTGTCTTTGTCTTTGTCTTTGTCTTTGTCTTTGTCTTTGTCTTTGTCTTTGTCTTTGTCTTTGTCTTTGTCTTTGTCTTTGTCTTTGTCTTTGTCTTTGTCTTTGTCTTTGTCTTTGTCTTTGTCTTTGTCTTTGTCTTTGTCTTTGTC